>JANEYF010005298.1:27500-402081 GCA_029963845.1 Rhamnusium bicolor | reverse complement strand
TCCTCTTCTATCGCACCGGATAGTTTGCTCGGACCTCTTTGTCGCACATTTTCATTCTCACCAATATTTCGCTTTTTAAAACTCGCCAACTGGAATTGAAACCAGATTTTACGCAGACAACCCTATATCATTCTGTTCGCAATTTAATTACCTTTATTTTGATATAAGATTTATTCATTAAACAGATGAATGTAAATTACTAGTATCGAATTACCTGTTTATACCTGCCAACCCAATAGTTACTCGAGGAAAAAAATAGACAACCTAACGTTTGCATATTCTATAGGCTTCATAGTTTCGATTGGAATAAAATTTGTTCTTTAAACAAATGAGTGCAATGTTTAAAAAAAGTTATTTTTGAATTTTTAATTAATTATAGTCTTGCCAGGAATTTTTTAGCCAACACACTCGCGATATATTTTATAACATATTAAAATTAATATAAAATATTTTTCATCCATTAAACGGATGGGTGAAGGTCGTCTTTAATTCGGATCCTCTACTATAAAATTAACATTACAAATTAGAATCATATGTAACGACATTATTAAAATTAGCTATTTTTAAATAGAAAATATGTAAAATTTTGCGTCCCTGATATAGAAAATCTATTTACGTAAACTGGATAAAAGTTCTAAGAAAATAATATATTCTTGCCGAAATAAATAAATAAATTCTTCATTTTACGTTTTTCTTAACTTAAGAGTAGTCGAAGTGGTAACACGTATGCTAAAACCGTAAATTTGTTTATTCGAAAATTTTCATATTAAAACAATCATGAATCATTCGAATGGAAAACATTTAACTCGACACTCGACTCGAGATGAACGTCAGATTATACTAAAAATGAAGAATTATTTCACCCATGAAAAAGGAAATGTTGTTTCCTGTTCGAGCTGTACAACAGCGAACATCTGACCTGCGTGGAATTTCGAAAATTGTATCATACTGTTTGAGCACCGCTGACAATTGAATCGATTAACATTATTTATGGCTTTGACTTTTTAAGACAAAAGTTGCAATCTTACAGTGGTCCCTCCGACTATAGTGATATTTTAAAACATATTCTGGAAAAAGGGAACCAAACTCTTTTATGCTTAAGATTGATTTATTACAGATTTTTGTTTGCTTCATTAAAACTCCAATAAGTAATTGGCATTAGGAGGGTTCGACATGATTTATAAGATTTATAACCGGGCATTAACAACTACCCCAAAATAATTTCATAAAGCAATTATAAAACCATACTACACGTCCTAAATTCTCTATGACACTCGATACTCCTAACTTGTACTTAACAGCTATAATGTTTTATTGAAGGCTTGACAAATACCTTGATAAGTCAGTCATAAGACAATAAAGACTAGAATATAATTTAGTTTTGAACTTTTTTAAAGCTTTCTTTAGAATAGACTAGAATAGAATAGAATATTTATTTAGCAATTTTTTTTGGTACATATACATATAAAAGTATATCATAAAAAAATATATACATACATACATATACACACATATGTACCTATTGGAAAAAAGTTTAATTTGAGTGCCTGTTTGTGTGTGTGCAAAAAGGCTAAAAATAGCAAAGTCATGCATGGGAGAGAAAGAGACTTATGTATCAATGTTGCCTCATTGCACGTTGTCTTTGTGAAGTAAAGAAGGGCACGCTTCTTTCCACACACAGTTTATTGTACAGATATTAGGTGTTTAGGAAAATTCAGGCGATTTGCAAATATTCTCTTTATCTAAAATTAATAAGAAAAACAGAGACAGAGATAGTGAATTGGCCACTCGGGGTAAATTCTCGTAAAGCCCCCAAAAACCACGAAGTTGCGAGCATGACCATTGATATGCGTAATTAGTAGTGGGGCAAGTACTGTCAATAAATTATTCATCTTTAGGTCATAAGCTGCGATGGCCCGCCTTCATCAGATCAGGTAGCCGATGACACTGTTGGTAATGTTTTGGTTAGTAAATTTCAAAATGTTGTGTGGTATATTTGTTATTTTTGTAAATAACCACGTATCCCTGTTTATTTCGAGAATTTCTAGTTATTTGATGCATAATTGTTTTTAAAATGCATCAAAAAAACTCAGTGGCAATTCTTTGAGTAATTTTGCATTCTGCTATTAAATAAAAATAAATCAACAAATATTCTAACGAAAATAAAATAAAAAATTCTAAAATGAAATAGATTTAAAAAAACATTAAAAATGACACCAAATAATTTTCTAAATGTTATTTTATAAGGGGCTCAAATATGTCGCCCTGTTGCCCTAATCGGTGATAAAATTCGTTTCTGGCATTTAAAAGCATGTCAGGGGTCACACTCTGTAGGATGGCAACAATTTTAACACGTAACTCTTGCAAGTCACGCGCTCGCTCGTGTTTATGTTTATATATTTGTGATGTTGCCTATCCCCACAAAAAAAAATCATTAGGCGCCAAATGGGGGGATCTTGGTGGCCATTTTATTGTGCCTCTTCCACTTATAAGACGATCGGGAAAAGTGTTGTCTAAAAACTCTTGCACCCTTCTTGCATTATGAGCAGGATAGCCGTCTTGCTGGTATCAAATCTCCTCGAAGTTGACTTCAAGAGCTTGAACGTAGTGAGTATGTTCAACAATTTAAATATCTCCCTGCACGACTCATAATAATATTTTAAATTGACCATGATGCGAACAGCTCGTTTTTGTAAAAGGAACACACTATGGGCATCAGGTGACAGACCCCAATGAACTATAGCATATTTAATGCTGGAATGAAAAGAAGCAAAGTACAATTGCCTTATTATTGATGAGCTGCACTGTTTAGATGTCATAGCTAACGCATAACATACTTTAGATAATTTATTGCAGACCTCATGTATGTGTTTCGACCATTTAAGATGACAATCTATCCTTAATCCTAACATTTTCGAATCTGTGAGTATTTCAGACTCACTTTATTGTTTAATTCTATATAGTCGTCACAATCAGATTCGACTGTGATCTAAAAATTATGGCAGCTGTCTTATCATGGTTTATACACAATTTGTTTTTTTTCAACCCAAATTTTAATTTTTTTGTACATAGATATTGCGCAGTATTCTGCATTAGATAGATTGCTATACTTTATCAAGATAGTATCATCAGTGTATGATACTATTGAGCACCACGGTTGTTCTAAATAATTTAGCATATCATTAATGAATATGATAAATAGGGTTGGACCCAAAATAGATCTCTGAGGAACTCCCGTGGTGACAACAGCTAGGGTGGCAAAAGTGTCTTTAATTTTTACCTGCTGAGAGCGGTTAGATAAATAGGATTTAAACCATTCATGAGCAATTCCGCTACTCCATATTTTTCCAACTTCATTAATAATAAAGAATGATCAACACAGTCAAAAGCTTTGGAGTAATCTACAAACAGTCCCAGAGCAATTTTTGATTTGTCAAGTGTACTTATCACACCATTTACAAATTCGCTGAGTGCTGAATCTATACTTCTTTGTTTTGCAAACCCGTGTTAATTTTGAGACATCATATTATTAATTGTAAGAAAATTTACTAGTTGTACATTAATAGCCGATTCAAAAATTTTAGATACATTTGGTGATAGGCTAATTCCTCTGTAATTGATTACCAAGTTTGGATCACCTTTTTTAAAAAGAGGTATTACATTGGATACTTTTAATTTGTCAGGATATGTACCTTGTTCTATAGACAGATTGATTATATAAGTAAGAGGTTGAACTATATACTGGCCAATAATTTTTAATAAAGAATTAGATATCTCATCTATCCCAGAAGAATTTGAATTTTTCAACTTCTTTATTAATTCTAGAACTTCGTCTTCTGTCAGAGCTCTTAAAAATAATGAATTAGTAGACTATTTTCAGCAACATTCTATAAACTGATGGTCTATAGCTTTAGGTAGATTTGAGACAATATCTTTTGAAGTGGATATAAAAAAAATCATTGAAAGCATTAACACAATCAGTAGGATTTTAAAATTTCCCCTTTGTTTTCAATTTCAATCTGTAAGTTATGCTTTTTGGATTTCCCTACGGTATTATTTATTATATTCCACATAGCCTTACTTTTATTTTTTGTGTTCAACATTAATTGATCATTTTTATTTATGTAGCCGGACGATAAATTTATCGATATTCGTTATTAGCGATTTTAAATTGCTCTTTAAATTGAGCATATTTTCTGCCAAGATCAGCCAATAGTTGTACCCTATTTCTAGCCGCAATTATCTCAGGACTTTTGACACTTACTCTTGGTTTATTTACTTTATTATTATTTACTTTGGATATAGGAAAACAGGTTTCGAAATAATGTGAAATAGTATCCATAAACAAATTCAAAGTATCATTACAGTTTTGAGTGGCCCAAACCTCGTCCCAACTTGTGTTTTTTAGATACATACAAAATTCACAGATATTGCTGTCATTGAAAAAACGTTTGTAGTGAATTACATTATCAACTACTCTATTTCATAAAATTTTAATATATTGGGCAAAAAGATCTGATAAACTATTTTTAATTATATTTGCTTCAAAAACTACTTCTTTATCACTAACTATAATGTTATCAATACATTTACTGGATATAGGAGTAACTCTAGTTGGCTCATGAATGGTTGCACACATGTTATTGTTATTTAAAACATTATTTGTATTAAAATCAATATTAAAATCACCACCTATTATTATATATTTATTACTGTGTAAGAAAATGTCTAAAAGTTTACCAAATTGTTCAAGAAATATATTGATGTCACCAGTTGGAGGGCGGTATACTACTAGCGCAACCATATTATTACCTTGAATTTCCACGCCACAACATTCAAAAATTATAATCAAGGACAACTCAGTACAATAATGTACGTTTTTAATGATAATATTTTTCTTGCAAAAAATTGCTACATCACCATGTTTTTGTTTAACTCGACAAAACGATAAATTAAAATCTTGTAGGTCGATTAAGTCAATTTCATCATCTGACTGCCAATGTTCAGTTAATAGTAACACATCTGTATTATGATTATTTCTTCAATAAAAAACAGAAAAAACTTTATTTCCTATTTTTTATTTCTAGAGGACTTCCAGCCAGGTACATGGACAATAATTTATCCTTCATGTAGCACAGCATTAACAGAACACGCCATAAATATTTCACACAGTTTTAACTTTCCGGATACAACCATACTGCATAAAGAAAGAAATACCAAAAAACGCATATTTTTGGAAATGGCCGAGATACAAAGCAACAGAAAAACAGTAAATTATCAAACAGATATAGAAAATCTAAGTAGCATATATCGCAATCTTATTCAATAGTAACAATTTTTATACATCCTGTATATGTATGTGCTAACTGCAAAACTTCTTCTCAACGGCTATCCAATATCATGAGAATGTTTACAATAGGTTTGTTCCAACAGCCGCCTAGGACCAGTTTGAAACCGTCAAAATATTCGCCCAGTTGTCTCTTATACGTTAAGCTCACAGTATTTACATTACTACTTAACTGGGCGAATATTTCTGACGGTTTCAAACTAGTCCGAGACTGCTGTTGGAACAAACCTAATAACTCTGTCACTCGGACCATAAATCTACTATCAGCTGTTATAATTACCTACTCTTAAAAAGAAACAGATAAACGACGACACCAAATACTGATCATTCTCTGCCTAATTCGTCGAACTACACGTACATCACATACCTATCAAATAAAAAAACAAAATAAAATCCACCCATACAATGAAATTAAAATAGTAAATTTATATTAGGTAAGAAAACACTTTTTAACACGCTTTTATTAGCTTCACCTGTATGTTTGCTTGCTTGTTTGCTTGTTTGTTTGTAATCGACTCTTTGGACTCGATTTTGACCCACTTTAAACGGACAGATTTAATTGAAACTTTGTACACTTACGAAGAACCGGTAACAATACAATAATTTGATAAGTTTATATCATTATCCTGATCAGGATCGCCAGTCCTTTCCTCATGTATCCTGTGCGTGAGAGCAAAGGCTTAATATGTAAGTACATTCCATGATTGCCAATTAGATCGGTGGTCGAGCGGGCTAAGGCAGTCGACGCGAAACGACAGACTCCTCGGGCGTGAGTTCAAATCCCACGGCTGAAATAAAAAAAATATTTTTTTTTTCAGAAATATCTGTTGGATCGTAATATGTTATATTATCAGCATCAATAAGCAATATAAATATAGTTTAAAAAAAACTACAAAACACGCTTTCATATCACATCAAACTAAAAAGTGAAAAATAAATATAGTTTAAAAAAGCTAAAAAACACGCTTTTTACAGCACATCAAACTAAAAAGTGAAAAATAATTATTAATATAAACTGAAAACAATAATGAACGAAAAATACTAGTATTATTGTGAAAAAAGCGTGGGTTGCTCGACATACGAAAAATATGGCACAAAGCGCCCCACGCTTTTTTCACAATAATACTAGTATTTTTCGTTCATTATTGTTTTCAGTTTATATTAATAATTATTTTTCACTTTTTAGTTTGATGTGCTTTAAAAGTGTGTTTTTTAGTTTTTTTAAACTATATTTATTTAGATATGCATTCTGTCACTAATCTAATTTACGACTTATGTAAAACCATTATTTTTAGCTTTTAACCTTGAAAAAGTCCGAAAACTCGGACGAAACGTATAGGATAAATTATTGTCCATGTACCTGGCTGGAAGTCCTCTAGAAATAAAAAATAGGAAATAAAAAGTTTTTTCTGTTTTTTATTGAAGAAATAATTTCTACTTTAACAGCCAACAACTTGTGTAAAATATCATCTGTATTATGATATTTAAAAAATATTTCTAACTGCTGAATCTTGTTCGTAATACACTGAATATTCTGATAAGTTATCACAAAAGAATCAGTATTTTCTATGGATTTCCATTTGCGACGGACGGGGGTATAAAAAATGTCCATTATTTTCCGCAATTTGTGATTCATTATTGTCAGATAGTATTTTAGTGTGTCCTTCATAATTGCTGCTAGACACCAAATCGATAAATTTTAAATTATTTAGTGGTTTTGTACTCTTAATTATATTAGAAAGACATCGAGACATGTACTTCTTTAAATTAGGAGTTTTTTTATTATTAATTTCTACATAGCTTATATGTCCTTGTTCGTAGCTAACTTCTTTCATTTTCGTATTTAAATCGATTTTAAATTTACGGGTAGGTTAGTCGAAATATGCGTAATATATGTTTATTCGAATTACTTAGTTAAATTAGTAAATACTTATTACTCCATAATTTACATGCATTGCTGCGTGCTGTTTCCTGTTTTTATTCTAAATGATCCAAGGTTTCAATGCAAATAGTTACCTAAATCATAATAGTTTACACGACACGTGTATGACATGCTAATGAAGTATAGGCCCATGAAAGATTGTTTTCACCATTGATATGAATTTTTAACATTTTAAATCTTTTATGTAGTTTTAATACGTAATCTCTCAAGAGTTACCGTATCATTTTTTTCGATAAAAATGTTATTGATATTGATCCTACTTACTGGAGGCAACAAATCGTGTTTTAAAATTTGGCGGATGTTTTTCGAAACACTGTATATGTGCATTTAAGCCCTCACACTTGCCAATATTTAATAGTAGTGCACCGTAAAACGGGGAAAAAGTAGCTTCCTTCTTGAAAAAATTTTTTTTAAGGTACAACCACTTGGGACCTTCACAGCATGATAGCCTAGGTCCTTGGCCATCTGTAATGGCCAATTACAACATTTTTTTGAAGGTCAAACTTTTTTTATTACGAAGAATGTCATAAATTTGTCAAAATTAATTTTTCTTACTTTTTCACACATCCCTCATGATATCTCCGGAACCAATCGAGATAATTAAAGGTATTTTTTTTTAATTGATAAAGGAAATGTGAGCGAAAGTCACTGCTTTAATTTCGTTTTTATGGAAAATTTAATTTTTTTGTAAAACTAGGTAAAACTGGAACGTTTACTTTCCTTGCTGCATTTTTTTCGATAAGCGAAAAACTTTTTTATTTTAAGGAATTTTGTCATACCATAAGTGTATGAAATAAAGCTTACACTTCAAGGAAGTTTTAAAAAAAAAATTCAGTTCTCTACGACTTATAGTTTTCGAGATTCCGTTTTTTTAAAGTTACGAGTTTTTCGATCCTAGATGCGCCTCACCGCGGCGCCACTCAAGTGTGTGTAGAGTGTAGACTATTGAATACAAGTAATCTTATATTATACATATATTGTCAGTTAGAAACAAACTTTTCTTTGTGTAATGTGAATGCGAATGAGTATTATTTTTATTGAGTTTTTATATATTATTTAATGCTTAACAATGGAATGTTTATTTTATGTTATCAGAATTAAAATCAGGTAATACAATTCTGGTAAAATCTGTTGATACTGATGTCCTGATTTTGCTTTTACATTATTACTGTGAAACACCAGATATGTATGTCCCAAAGGAATATATTTATACAATTAGGACATAGTAAGAATATACATTTTTTGTCAATTAACAATATTGTGGCAAATTTAGGAGAGGAAATATGCAAGACAGTATTAACGATTCATTGCCTAACTGGTTGTGACAGAACTAATGCCATGTATAAAATAGGGAAGAAAACGGCATTCGATGTTTTATATAAAAATTTAAATTTCCCAATTTAATGAATTTTTGTTATTGGAACTTTAAGACTGTTTTTCTCGATTTTTTTCAAATAATAACATATTGAAAATTTTATACGATCGGAACCAGAATAAAAACTACTACCAAAATCAATAATAAAAAAGGTTGTCATTTAAAAAAAAGAGTCGATGACGTCATAACTTAAAAAATAAATGACATAAGAAACTGAAATTAGACTGAAAATATTTGCCGAAGTAAAGATCGCTATACCCCTTCGAGATTTTTTCCAAAAAAATTAATATCAATGGAATTACTGACTTTATGCGTTACTTAATTTCCACACTGTATAAGAATAAAAACAAAAATATAAAATCCCTAAATGAACTGCGATGGGACTTAACAAGTACAAATCGGCCAGCTTCCGAGCTGCCTCCTACTGACCATGCTTTTAGACAACATTTAAAAAGGTAATAATTATTTTTCTAGATCGCCCATACCTATTAAAAAAAGAAACAAAACACCTACATGTAATTATTTTCTTTTTAGGTATAATAATATAATAATAATAACACCACATGAAATTACAACCCCCTTTATCCCTGAAGGTCTGGAATGACCTTGTGTGGGAGAGGGCTACACATTTAGAGACAATGTACACACACCCAATGTCCGAGTATACTACGATTAATCTCTCTCACAGAAAAATCCCAGTTCCTCGACCGGGAATCGAACCCGGGACCCCGAAGTTTTGAGGCAAGTACATTACCTCTAGACCACGGAGCCAGGTGTCTGTATCAATTAAAAATTTAGTACAATAGCCATATACAATACATGCAGATGGAAGATCCAACTCGATACGGTTGGACATTTGAAGAAAATGTTTGGAAGGCAACTTTTTCTAGTCAAGAATCTGTGCCCGATATTGTAAGGCAAAGTTTGTCAATAAGATGTTCCGACAGGGTCTGTAACAACAGTTGTACCTGTTTTGCTTAAGGTGTCTAGATATCTTTAGATTCCGACGTCGACGATTTTTAAAATATTTTTATAACAAGTTTTAAATTTATATTTTAAAATAAATAATTATTTCGTATTTTTTTTAATTCAATTTTAGGTTTTAATATATAAACATAATGGATTTTAAATAATGTGCAATGTAAATAATGATAAGTAAAACCTAAGTGCTTAGGAAAATAAAATTTATATTAAAGATATGTCAAAAATAATACTTAATAGTATGCACCCACAACACGCATAGCACACTGATTAAAGCACAGTAGAACCGGGGGAAATATCCTGCCCGCAGATACTTAATTTCAAATAACAATAACTTGAAACGTATAAGTCGTAGAGTATTGCGTTTTTTTTTAAAAAACTTCCTTGATGTGTTAATTTTATTCCGTATGCATATACTGTGGCAAAATTCCTTAAAACAAAAAAGTTTTTCGCTTACTGAAAAAAATACTGCAAGAAAAATAAATGTTAAAGTATTACCTAATTTTATAAAAAAAACTAGGTTTTCCATAAAGACTAAATTAATTCAGTCACCTCCGCTCACGTTTCCTTTATCGACTAAAAAAAAAAACACTTGATTATCTCAATTGGTTCCGGAGATATCGTGAGGGATGTGTGAAAAAGTACGAAAAATTAATTTTGACAGATTTATGACATTTTTCATAATAAAAAAAGTTGGACCTCCCAAAAAATGTTGTAATTGGCCAATTTAGATGGCCAAGGGCCTAATCTATTATTCTGTGAAGGTCCCATGTGGTTGTACCTTAAAAAATTTGTTTGAAACGTTTTTGTCGGTTTTTCAGTGTACTATAGTTGTTTTGTTAATAAGTAGCACGAAGTGGGCCTATCTGGTTTCGTGATCTCCAAATACATTTGCGAGGTTTATAAAAAAGAATAAAATAATTAAAATAGTGATTATTTCAGTGGGAATAAATGCTGAAGATTTGAACTGTCCTCCTAGTAGTTCAACCACCACGCACGCAAAGTTGAAGACTGCCATATTGTGTGACTATGACGCAACGATAAGACCTGTAGTTAATCATCAAAATGCCACAAGAGTAATTTTTAAACTTATTTTGAAGTACTTCACTTACGTAAGTATCAATCGCAAATAATAAAATACCGAAGAAAAACGCTTTCGGACATTAGACTGACCAACACTAACCAGTCTGACTACTACACCAGTGGCGGCTGATGGATTTAGGCTATACTATATCTCAATATTGGAGCATGGATTCCAAACAATATTTTAAGGCACGACTATCAGGAATGAAAAAGTTTTGCAGAAAGAAAATTGAGAAAAACAGTACATAAATGCGCTGCCGACCTACATTACTTCTAGACCATTACTAAAATATTTACAAACTATTTTTTTTCGTAACCAGAAGGGAAATTTATCACCCGGTTTTTTTTGTTTTCGAAAATTTTGATTTTTTTGCAAAGTTATGACATTTTGAAATTTTCCTTCATTGTGTAAATTTCAAAATGTCATAACTTTATAAAAAATCAAAATTTTCGAAAACCAAAAAAAAATGGGGTGATAAATTTTCCTTCGATTACGAAAAACAAAAGTTTGCAAATATTTTACTAATAGCCTTGAAGTAATTTGAGTTTCAGCGCATTTTTGTAACTTTTTTTCTCAATTTCTTTTTTTAATTTTTTTTCTGCAAATCTTCTTTATGCAGTACTGGTACTCCTGCCTTAAAATATTGCTTGGGTACCATGCTCCAATACTGAGATATGGCATAACCTAAATCCACCAGCCGCCACTGCATTGCGCTTGCCGTATTTTTTAAATTAATTCAGATATTCTAATATAGTCTTAATAAACATCAGCAATTATCATATCTGTTTTCATTATTTTTACCTGGGAAATATTTAAATTCCTAATTGACTTGACGTGTTTGGGAATACTCTCCTATTGGCGCGACGTCATCGGCTAGTACGTGGTGAACGGTACGATATCTAGTTGTCGCGTTATTAAGTACAGGTGACTGTTTCCTAAAATAATTCGATTGTCTCCGGTCTACGATATTAACATTGCAGTGTTTATTTAAATGGGACTTGTTTAAAGTAAGTTTTAAACAATTTACCCAAAGTAGATCCATGATGTTCGCAGAGTTTTTCCAAAAGTACTTTGTTTAACTGTGCAGAAATCAGTGGAATAAAAGCAAACAGTTGCATAATGTTTAAGTTAAGTACCTGTAGTTTGTGTAAAATAGACACTACACTAAACAGAAAATATCATCTATATCGTAAATAAAAACATTAACCAGAAAATTTCGTCTATATAGCAAATAAAAACTGTCTTTACACTAGCTCTCTACACGTGCAACACCACAACTAAATAATTTACCAAACAATTCGTCGGCACGGGAGTCACAGCTCGTCGTGAATCTAACCAATAGATAAAGGCTTGCCCATCTGCTGTTTATAAAGACGCGCGTGATCCCATCCGAATGCACCTAATATCACTCATATAACATTTAGATGAAACATTAACTGTGTGTTTTACTTTTTCCTATTATTAAAGTCAACATGTTTCTAACACGTACATAATCAAATTATCATTCCAGAAATCTGTGTGAAAAAGTTTCATTTATTTGCATCCTTTTGACTACAAAGTAAAGTATGACGCAAAAATTATTCATCTTTCCCCTTATATTTAGCGGTAGTGGACGACTCCACATCTGTGCCGTTTTGACGTGAAAGCTTAATGCGTAAGGTCGGAAATTACAGTTTCTATTTATTGCTATTATATCGCGCATAGTACGAAATATAATAGGAGGGTTAACTCCGTCTCTGGCACGTCAAAATTTTTCCCTATGTCAAGTAATAACCAAAAGTATATTGTATTTTAGGATATCACAGAGAGTACCCTTGGTATAGAGGCTTGGCTTAGAGTGGTAAGTTATTTACGTTCTAAACAAAAAAAATCTTTGGCACACCTTGAATATTTTAGGATTGGACGGATCAACACCTAACATGGAATCCGGATGATTATGGTTCTTTGAATTCAATTATTTTGGAAACGTATGAAATATGGACGCCTGATCTCTCAGTTTATAACAGGTTCATAAAATTTCGTCTGTTTCATTTTCAGTTCCTTAGTAATTCATGACTGGGTAAATTGCTACGTATTTATCTTATGTAACAGTTAATAAGACTTGTCGAGGTTCTTCATTGGCTATCCCTTTCTTATCATTAGAAACGAAGAACAAAAGCAAAAGTGTTTTAAATTGTTGCCAAGTAAATGTTGTATAGTGAAAAAATGCGATGAAACATACGAAGAATCACAGGCTCTAGTTAATGCCTTTGCTAATTATGTTTGTAGTGTTTGTCACAAATCTGATCCTACCTATGTGCTTAATATTACTGACCAATGAAACCAGAGTGTAAGCATTAATATATTTCAAACACGGTCTTTAAAAATTTTATTAAACAAATTAACTTTTGGTGTTATTTATTATTTGTTTTTAATTTAATTCTTAGCATTTTACAAAATTATATTCCAATACTATATAATATTGATTATGGTAATGGTGGAGAATGCTGAATCTCGGTAAGTAAGCAGCAGACAAACCCTTTTTACCAACCCTCAGCTATCTCCTCAGCCATGTAAGTCTTTTGTTCCCTGAGCGAATCTTCCAGATATTTTAATAAAGGTCAGGATGTCACTCAGTGCAGTGCGAGGAAACTCATCTCCTTCCTTATAGAAGCGTCTCAGTACCGAAATTCTATGCCTCAGGCGCCTGGATGCTTCACAATGCTCCAGGAAGTGGTAGGACGTTTCTTCATCACTCACACATCCTATCCTGCACATGTAGCGTCGTCCTCAACACCTATCAATGATAGATGTGTCCTAAGTCTGCAGGGGCTATGCGAGAATCGTCTTTGCAATATATCAGAGAGTCTGGAGGGTAATCAATTCTCCCTTTGGTCCACTCTTCCCTACTGGAAAAAGTGAGAGTATATTTCCTTTCTAACCTTAGCTGGGCTTTCGCTTCTATCACCTTTAGGGCAGAGATGGGGATTTTCCTCCCCGCCAGTCCGGCAATTGCAGCGTGATTTTCAGCTCTACCTGAACATCGCCAGCTCTCAGAATCCCTCATTCTCAGATAGGCCGCCAAACCTCCCTCTTTATCCTCGAGGGAAACGTTGGTAGGCCTAGCAAAACCTCCAGAGCAGCTGTTGGTGTCGTCTTAATTGCACAAGTGATCCTTATTCTTTGGACTTATGCCAGCTTTCGGAATGTGAGGGCTCTGTCCACGCTCAACCATCAGACCATAGATTCGTACTGGAGCCTCTGTCTGATGACCATCGTGTACAGCTAATGTAGGAGCCTGGGTTTAGGCCCCAGTTCTTACCTACCGCCTGACGTAATTGCCAGAAGTTGCAGTCGACTTTTTAATGACGTTGTTGATCTGCAGCCTCCATGACAGTTTTTTAGTCTAGGGACACTCCCAGGTATCTGATCACCTGCGCAAGCGTAAGAGATTTACCATACATGACTGGTGCCCTAATATCCTCTATTTTCTTCTCTCGGTGAAAAGAATCATATCAGTCTAGGTGGTATTGACTAAGATATCTGCTCTGCCGCACCATATTTTTATTATTCTACGAGCTACCTGCATTCTGTTGCAAACGACGTCCAATTGATACTAATATGTGTAAATCGCCAATACATGTATCTGGCTTAGCTCTAAATTCTAATTTTTACTATTATATTTCATCGCTAAACTTTGTTTTTGATACATTTAATTTTAATTTATCAACTTTTAACCAACACCTCATTTATTGTGTTCATCATTGCCGCTTCCCTCTGCCATATAAATTATTGTATCGTCTACGAACAAATGATATCTTCAGTTATCATACAGAGCTGCTATGTCGTTTACGTATAAAATGGATACAAACGGTCCCAGAATATTTCCTTGTGGTACCCTAATATTTATATTTTTTGTACTCGGCACCTACTCATCATTTTACATTTTCAGTAGTTTTCACAAGCATGAGTGTTTTGGTATCGTGAAATAACTTAAGTGTCAGTGAAGAAAAAACTAGTTCGACAATTTATACAAAAACAGTTTCTTTAATTTTTTGACAGTTTTCATCTTAATGTTTTCTAGGGCTGTGCAAGGTGGAGACCCCAGTATTATAGGCGATACCAAGTGTTCAATTTCAAACGAGGGTAAAGTTCAATGCGTACCATCAGTCCATATTGACGCATTATGTGTACCAAACCTCAGTATGTACCCTTTCGACACTCAAAAATGTTCATTAAGAATGGGTTCGTGGATTCACAAAGCAGAAGAACTAGACATAGATCTTATCCATAATGCAGTATACACGAAGACTCTGGAACCCAATGGAGAATGGGAAATTGTTTATAACACACAGAAGATGTTTAAGGGACGAGTGAATAACATTACTTATACGTCCATTGAATTCATTTTTCATATAAAGAGGTTAGCTGGGGCGCATGCAGCCAGTGTTATAGTTCCAACTATAGGTAAGTTCCTTTGTTACGGAGATGTTTATAAAACAGAAATATCGAGTGATACTTATTCCACTCTGTGAACAAGCCCATCTAGCACAAATTGGTCATATAAGAGTTGTTAGAACGTCCACAAAGTAAAATGTTAAAACAATTATATAGTTATATAGTGCAAATAGGCAGTGTTTTACAAAACATTTAAGTCGTTTATGACGTATATAATAGAAACCCACATCAATTATGTAACTGTTTTATGTGAGTTTTAGAGGCCTTATATACATCACTGCACGACAGTAATATATCAGTTTTATAAAAGTTTTGTTTCAAATGAATATTACAAATATTATAAAACATTATCAATATTATCACATCACACTAATGGTGTATAGAAAGCAACAAACATTACAATTTGCAGTTATACGATAGTAATTAAAAAAACACATATTTATTTCAAACTGAAAGGTTAGTTATCGCAATTATTAGTTTGAGAATACTAATTGTTGTATAGTATTGTGTTATGGCGATTCTATATAAAAGCATAATGTTAAAAAAATTATAAAAATAATTTGCAGTTTAATTGGAAAACCGATATCCATTCCTAAAATCCAGTGGCGTAACAAGGGTTGATAGGGCCCCGGTGCAAAATATTTACTGAGGCCCTAAAGGTAAAGGTAGTTAAGTGAATAATAATAAAAAAAAATAAAACGTACCCTATATTTTCTTTCATTGCTATAAACAAATAAATAAAATCAGATAATTTTAATATTGTGTCCGACAGAAAAAAATAGTTACATAAACAATAATGTATTCAAACAAAAAAAAAAACTTAAAACTCTATTCAGTAATAATATGTTACATTCAGTCTTATTATAGTAACAGCCATAGGTATATAAATATATTATCGGTAAATAAAAAAATCAAAATATTCTTTTGCGTGTTTTTGTATTGGCGGAATAGTTAACTATTTTAGTTAAATCCATTTTAGATGCCCATGACAATTTAATGGATAGTAAAATAATATGGGTTTACTATTATTTGATCCATTGTTGTTCGTAAATAATTCTTGATAAAGTTTAAATTATTAAAAGAGCGTTTTGCGCTAGAAACTGTCACAGGTAAAGGAACAAAATAATAAAAAATCCATGTATATTTGAGAAAAGTCACTTTCAAATATTCCAAATTTTTGAATTACTAATTCAAAATATTGCCTGACACTTATTGAATTATCAGATGACACTTAGCTGAGGTAATGAGGTGAATATACTGGAACTGAGATATCAGAGTGACTAATTATTTCAGAGCATCTTTTACAAAAAATTTCACCATTTTCAACTATTAGCCATCCAGAATAGTTAAGAATAACATTTGATTGCAAGAAGTGAAAATATTCTTAAAATTTTCCATACTAATCTAATAAACTTTCGCAATAGTTTCTCATTTATTTCACCGATTCACATTACCATTTCACATTAATAAACACTCACTAGAAATTTGGTTTCAGAGGTTAACTCGTCCAAACTTATGTTCGACTTGCCTCTTTTCTGGAAACATGTAGGTACTGTGGAGTACGGTCGGATTACGAGCGAGGCCCCAAACCCTCGGTGCCCCTGTGCGCCGCACCGAATTGCCATACCCTAGCTACGTCACTGCTATAATCAAAATTTAACTGTGAAATCAATTTTACTGACCATGCCTCTTTTTTAATAAGTTTTACATAGGTACTGGTTTTTTTTAAACGAAGTAAAATTCATATTCCTATATTTTTTCTTTGACATTAATTAATGTTCCTGTGGCTTCAAATCCTTCGAATATTAAATTTTTTAATTAAAAATTAAATGTTTATTAAGAAAACATTACTTAAACAAATGATGTTTATGAATCCTACAAAATGGTTACCCTTAGTTCAATCAGAAATTATTTTCTTAAATATGGCCATTAGTAATAAATGCTATTATCCCATTGTTGTTTTATAAAAACGAGTTTATTTATTCTAGCTCGTAAAAACTAGAGAAAGAAGTGACAACCTTGCATTATTGCATTATGATATTCTGTGTTTCTATATTAGGGATGCCGATTTTTTGTAAGAAGATCTTTGAATCGATTTGAATCGTTGCCTAAAAAAGATCAATTCAATTAAAAATCGAAACGAAAAAAAAAAAAGCGATAAAAAAAATCGTTTCTTAGGTGATCACTCAAGTTGTTATAGTAAAACTAAAAATACCAATAATAAACCGTTTAATTCAACCAAAAATAAACATTTTATACATAAGTATTAATAATAAATTTTATTTGTTACAAACATAACTTCAAATAATGTATTAAAATGCACGGTAAATGTTTAATTCTTTTACTACATAATTATTATATTACAATTCTACCAATTATGTAGGTACTTCCGTTTTCTTTTCATGTATTTTACCAGGACAAAATCCAAAAACTATACAAATACAGCCAACCATTTTAAAATAAAGAAAAAGGAAGGGTAGATGAAAGGGGGACAAAAACAAAGTAATGTAAGAAACGAAATGAAATTACCAACAAACAATACTAATCTGAGCTTGCTTACTTGCTACCAACCAAATCAAAACAAAAGTCGCCATTTCTTTGTAGTTTGACATTTTGACAATCAATTAACATGTTAATTTTCCGATCCGATTTGTGAAAAACAAAATCGAATCGTTAAAATATCGAAGGGAAGATAATCGATTAAAAATAGTTTTTTTCGCAACTCCAAAGATCGATTATTGAATCGGCATCCCTACTCTATATCGTACCATATTATTATTAACCGAATGAGCATGCCAGAAGTGCTGGAGTTGAGACACTTATAAAACATTTCTGTTCTATAATATTCTTTATAATAACACAAATTTGTTTTATAGCGCGTTATCATAATACCGCTTCAACATTTCAATTGTGCAATGCAATTGTGCTTTAAAAGTTTGTTCCTTAAATCTGAACATAACCTGTAGACGTCAGAATCTTTTTAGAGAGTGACTACTACACCATCTTGACAGTGCTGCTAAAAAAATTGCTACACTGCTATAGTAGAGAACGTATAGCATATAGTCGGCAGTCGGTTTCGCAGTTTGTGGAGCATTGTGAAATTTTTTTGTATTTAAAACATGCATGCATGTCACCTGTGGTTGGTAATATTTTTATTTTATTTATAATAACTTAGTTCATTTAGTTAAGTTAATGCTTTTGCATCTGTATTCTAATATATTATAAAATGTGCAATTTAGAATCCAAAGTTTATTTTTTTATATACGTATTTTTATACTTACGTATTTTTTAGAAATGTTCCTAAAAAAATTAAGAGAAATATATAAATTTCCTTGAAAATTGCCGCTTTTTAAATTTTTTTCCACTCAGAAATATTCATAGTTGTACACAGTTGACATATAATGATGAAATTGGGTTGTACATTTATATTGCTGATTTTGGTAGCATTTTTGTGTTAAATGGGATATATCACCTTTTTGAAATATTTATTATTGTCCAATGGTTCAATGAGATCTTCCAGTCGAACAAATATGAAACAATTTCCTAAAGGTCTTAAAAACAGCAAAATTATTTCTGGAGAGTAAACTGTTTAATATAAACTCGAAAATGTATTGGAGACTTTAAGGAAGAGCATTTATAAAATCAAAACATAGTTTGGATTAGAATTTATCACCCATATAGGTATAGAATAACTTACAGTCAACTTATTTATATCTTACAGTGCCCTGAGGATGGTAATAAATTATACCGAAACGTCGGCAAGTTAATACAATAGTGTTTTAATTACATTGGACCTAATAACCCAAAATATTTTACATTTGTTTTGTTTCCTAAACAAAAATATCTTCGTTGTGACTTTAACTCAACAAAGCGTATATTTGCGAAATATAACAAATAACTTATAAAATAGTATAGTCCGTTTATAAACCTAATGTGCTAGTTGGGAGTAACTTAGAGATCTCAAATTTTCGAACTTAGGGTTTTTGAATATGGTTTCTTCAATAAAACACGGAAACTGAAGGTTAATTAAATTCTTTTTTTACATAGAACACCTCTTTTAATAACCGATTTGATTCCAACTTAGATTTTAAAGACGCTATGCGTTAAATGCGCCGTT
Organism: Rhamnusium bicolor; assembly: GCA_029963845.1. NCBI lineage: Eukaryota > Metazoa > Arthropoda > Insecta > Coleoptera > Cerambycidae > Rhamnusium > Rhamnusium bicolor. The sequence goes on along the minus strand of JANEYF010005298.1, from coordinate 382,798 downwards.
TTTGAGACACACAGTTTTTCAAAAAATGTGCTAATGGAGTTCTCCATTGCAAGAGCTGCAACATTTTACAATTTTTTGAGGTTATTGTTGTCGATTCATTTTTCATCTACGAAGAACTTCGTAAAATCACTGACATACTCACTTTGCTTTATATTATGTTTTAGTGGCGGTTATGTTGACTTTCACATCATTATCCATGTCTCCACTTAATAATGAGCGAATAATATTATGCTACGTAAACTTGATGTTTCAATTTATGCATATACAATACATGTCTTGGCAGGTACCATTGAAAGGAGCCCAGATTCCTCTTTTGCGTAAGTAGATTTGCATGTGTCAGAACCTTTCGCAATATAGTAGGGGAAAGTCTGTGTGATGATATACACAGCGCGCTTTTTTCTTAAGAGCAATTTTTATTTAGCTTTGTTACAAAGTACCGATTTCGTTACCGATTGGCAACAGACACGTGCCAAGAACCTTGCGATTGTTATTGAGGTGAATTCACCGTTTACCTCTGGTGCATACCCAACCACAATAACGCCAATTCTTGAGAGTATTGTAAGACCGTGTGTAATACGGCTAATGTGGCCAACTGTTAACAGAGACCGATTGAAAAAGCGAGATGGTCGCAACAGTGTGGGTATATTGTAGGTGGCTGTTGGGGCACACAGACTTATTCATTGGGTGTATCTTGTTCATCTCATTTCATTCTAGTTCGCAGCCATCACTCGTATTCTTTTTCTAACTGGTCACACTTGGCACTATACATAGGGTATATTTTTATATTGCAAAAGGTTCTGATAACCGGTATGTTTTGTCAAACAAGGTGTCCAGCATAAAACTGACACCGCCATTTTATAAATTTTAACCGATTTGAGTTTTTTGGAAAAATATAACTATGTAACTAAATCCGGATAATCAAAATCTGCATCATCAACTTTTGTGTATCGTTCACCATATACAGGATGCAAAAAAATTTACTATTTTTTAAATGAAACACCCTGTATATTTTTGAGGGTTTGATCATTTACGTGATTCCTATTACAAAAATACTGAAAATCAGTATTTTTAGTTGGTAAATCTAGTCATCTCGTAAAACAAAAGAAACGATTAATATTAATATATTATCTTATGTCAGTATTGTAAAAACTTCTTTATAAATTCCCGAAAAAACTGTTTTACAGAACCGACGAAAGAAGAGAAATGTTAAAAACTTTAGAATCCCACAGGAATTTGCCGGAACTAGGCATTTTTCATATTTATTCATATTTATTTTCATTCATCAATCATTACCTCTTATGTAAGTATTACATGTTTTTGCAACAAAGATAATAATCTAAATTTGTAGAAATATAGGCAATGTATCAAATAAAGAATACACTTTTTGTTGAGTCCTGTATATTTAATGATAGATATAAAAATTGAGATATTTACGTATTCTGTGACATCATTGTACACTATTAATTTTTTCTTTAAAACTATAAAAAAATTAAGAATTCTCCAAGGGTCAACTTTTGTTCCTAGGGGGGAAGTTTTTTTGGCACTTACGTAATGATGATTAATTCACCTACGTAACCTCCAAGACCTCCAACTTTAAAATATTAAGTGGACCCACCTTACTTGGCATACATCATTTTAAAGCCAATTCTATCGCGAATACAATGGTTTTTCAGTTTTGAAATCGATCGAGATTTGGGGGTTATTTGTAAAAAACAAATATGACTGATTTTTGAGAATAACTTTAATGGTAGATGTATATTCTTTTTAATCACTGTTAACTAAAATTGTGTTATTATTTTATTAAATATTAATAAAGCAGGCACCGTTGGTCCCAAGGCAGTGATACAGCCTTTGTTCAAATTCTGATCTTACTTTTATAAAAGTTTCACGGGAGCTGTTTTGACATTCCTGAATTATTTTACTTTTGAAATCTTTAAGATCCCTGGGAGGTGTCTTATAGACAATCGATTTCAAATGACAGCACAGAAAAAATCAAGGGGAAATAAATCGGGGAAGCGAGTACGCCATTCCATGGACTCTCTTCGGCCTATCCATCTGTCTGGAAACTTTGCGTGGTGGAGCACCATTTTGTTAGAAAATCAGTTCTTCTTCATAATAATTACCTTTCCGTGTGTTTTTTGTCGTGATTAGGTTTAATTCACTTAGTTGTACGTCTGTATCACATCTTTTGGTCTTATTGCACGAAGGACCAGAAACAAACACCTTTTGTTTATTTCAAGTTATATTATTAATATGTAAGGTTTAAGTTTATTCTTGTAAGTAATAAGCTCACGTCGCGACTATACGTCACAATAATAGTCGTTTAGTTTTCACCCTGATGTTTTCTTATACTAGTAGGCCTTTTATATGGCTTATTTCAACTTACAATCTACGAATATAAAAAATCTAAGAATTTCCAAGTTCCCTAGTTCTTTGAATTATAAAAATAGAAGGGTAAATTTTGTAGGGATTAATAAATCCTTTCATAAATATTCTGGCCAAACAATTGCCAACTAATAAAGATAATGTTATTACCTATAGATAATATAGGTAAGTATATCATGGTTTAATGGATCCCCAAGATTTACATTAATGAAAAGAGTACCAGCCCCCAAAATACCTGCCCAAACATTTATTTCCTCCGATCTCTGTGTATGGACTTCACAATACAAAGGTGCAATTCTGTCTATTGACAAATCCGTGAAGACAGAAGGTACACTCATCGCTTAATCGGATATGTGTTACAGAAATTTCGTGCCTATTAATTAATCAAGGTTTTGTGCACTGCACCAACAGAAACATTCGTTGAAGAAGCAACTTTTCTCCGTGAGCATTGGGGTTCATGCCAGAGTTCCCAAGTGTTTCAATTTGAGTAACCTCATTCAATACTCTAGATGCATTCCGTTACTTATTTTCCACACTCCCAGTTTCAATAAATTTACATACTTATGAAACAAGTCGCATATGGATGAGCAACATTTTTGTCAGGATATCTCAAGTTAAAATCACAAGTAGTTCATCTAACCTAGCAAAATACCGTACAAAATTTTTGGTTTTCTCCGCTAAAATATAAACTACGGTGTTCAATAAAATTATTAAGAACACACGGCGAGTAGGTCTTGGAATAAGTGTTTTCAGCTTACCAATAAAGAATAAACCTGCTATTCATTGATGATAATACAAGATAGATTTATTGGGGTTCAAAATAAAACAAAGAACGTTTAGTGCCATATTCCCCAAAAAGAAACAATTATGCAGCTACGGACACGTGTTTCGGAGTTATTGCCCCTCATCAGCGTAGCGTAGCTAAGGAATTGGATCAACGATGGGATAGATCAGGAACAAGAACTAAAATAAGGCTGGAAAGTACAGTACACAGTACTCAATTAGTGTCTTCATGTTCCCATGTGCCACATTTGAGGCCTCAATGAGCACAGAAAACATTGTGTCCGTAGCTGCATAATTGATGATAATGTTCAAGAAGCACAAAAACCGGTATTTTTTGTTTTATTATCGTTTGCTTTTTTAGATATTTTTCGGAACTTAACTGCTGAAAAGGTTTTAACGTTGCACAGGGTAGCTAAACCATAAAAAGATCTGAAAAATCGCACAACTTCGCATTAATACAACTTTAAATAACAATTTTTAAAAGTTACAAAGAAAATACACCTACTATTAAAGAGATGGTCTCAAAAATCGTATTTGTTTTTTTAATCATAACTTCTCCAAATAACTTCTCCGATTTCAAAAACTAAACCGTTGTATTCGCGATAGAAGTAGATAAGCTATGAAACGGTGGTTGCATATATTAATTAATAATACCAATAACTTGGTTGGTGAAACGCGCGTCAAGTTGTTGATACTATTAATTATAATTAATTAATATACATATATGCAACCACCGTTCCCAGTATACCCAATCCTACTAGTTCAAATTATATGTTAATATATTCATAAAATTATAATAATGACTATAAACGTATCTAGTATTCCCAAGATTTATATTCGATTCCCATAAGTTCGAATTCTCATTACATCAAATGTAAATTTTCACTATCTCGATTCAAAATTCTGCAAAATGAACCTCCATAAGAAATAATATGGGATTTTGTCATGGAACATTGATAGAATTAGCTTTAAAATGATGTATGACAAGTGGGATAGTTTCATTTAATATTTTAAAACTGGGAGTGCTGGAGGTTAGGGGGTGAATTGATCATCATTGCCTAAGCGCCAAAAAAGTTCCCCTTGGAATAAAAATCGACATGTTGGCGAATTTTAAAATTCTTTGTAGTTTTAAAGAAAAAGAGGGTGAACAGTTTTTAATTGAACACAGTGTATATTTTTTAAGTAATATGTCGATATCTTTTGGTTTACCTGCGTTCGACAAAACTACTTTCTTACAAAATAACGTAGTGTATAAATGATTACAGTTTTACATAAAAATATGTTTTTAGTGTTGTACGCTCGGGATTCCTTGTTGTTATCGGCATTTGCATTAATATTCACCATTATTTTCAAGAATATAATGACTCGAGAGTCTCCAACTCCAGGGTGGATATCAAGTATAGTATCTATTGCAGTTCGTTGTGTGCCAGGTCAATTTATATTCCTATCTGATTATTCTGTGTGGGTAAGTACAAAGTACAAAAACCGTTACTCTGTAACGTTACGGTAACATTACATTACAGTATTACTGTTACGGCACCTTATAAATATTGCTGCAATATTGCAGTCGTAACATTACTATACATTTTATATAATAAGTATTTACTAGTATTAAATTGTTGGTAGTTCTTATTGCAAAGTGATCTTCAAATGTATTGTAATTATAGACTTGCAGTGGTAGTTATAGAAAGTTCACAAACGATACAGGGTTAAAAATTATTTTTTAGTTTCAATACAATTTAAACTGTTTAAAAGTTGTTGAACCTAAGGTGAGGAGTTATTTAACAAATATGTTGTTTATAGGGGGTTGCATCTGCTAAGGGCGAAGAAGATGGCACTGGAATAGTTGATTCAGAACGAACTAAAACTGAGGATTGGAAGATATTTGGAAGAATTCTGAATGTAATGTTAATAATTGCCTACATTATTGCATATTTTGTTATTACTCTGAAGTTTGTACCTTAATTAGCAGTTCTAGGAACCAGACATGGACAAAGAGGTGGAAAGTGGTGACTAAATTAATTCAAATTAACGTGAAATCAAAGATTTGCTTTTACAATTGTAAAATATGGTTTTAACAAAGGTCAGTTAGTTCAACGTGGTTTAACGATGATCAGGTTTGAACCAGAGTTTATAACTACACACACGTGAAACCATCGAAATTGGTTTACCCCATAAATATTCTTTCTTCATCTTCTTGAGAGGTTCTTAATTAAACACTTCCTGAATTTTGTAAGACTGTAAGTTCAAACTCGAGCACATAATGGAAAGTAAAATTTAGGGAGTAAAGTCAGTGTAGTTGAATGTCTGATATAAATTGTTCTGGTTTTTGCTTGAAGAGGTTCAGTTTTACAAAGATTAGATGGTGGTGGTAATTCTGATATCATCGTTAATCACTTGGCATACGACTGGCCCCTAAATATGTTTTATACTGTTTCAAATTTACTGAATATTTCAATAAAATTTCTTTTTTTATATAGTATCATGTTATTGTTTTTCTACTAAATATACAGGGTGGGCGGTGGGTCCTGTCTACTTTACACCCCTAGTGGATTCTTTATTATTAAAGTTGTCAAATAACTTTAGGAGGTACCTAAACATAAAAATACGACCAATTTAAATTTAAGAATTTATTTCCCTAGGACTACAATAAATATTTAATAAGTTATGCCAGTCTAATAGAGTAGGTATTACAAATAATACACAATCACTTCTTAAAAATAACAATACAAAAATATTTTTTAATATAATTAAATACTGTACAAAAAGGACAACAAAGTATATAAGAATAAACGAGAAAATAGTTATTTTAGAAAATAAATCATTTGTAAGTACAGGTTTATAATAGTTACAGATCAATCGATGAGATTTTTTAATACAAACAATTATTTTTTGGTATTAGCTAAAGTTCAGTAATAATACAATTTCCTAACTAGATAACAGTTTAGTTAAAGATTATAAATATTTACATGTAATATTTAAAATTACAGTTATTAAAAATTAATTATTCATAGGGTTGGCTTAATATTCGTTTTCAAATTCATGTTGGTTAGTATAGTGCAAAGATAATTTGGTGCTCTTAACGAAAATGAAAGAATGCCGACTTGTGTGTGATAGCACGTGTCCTCTGTTGTATTTAGTAACCATGCATCCCAAAATAGGCATTAGCGGTGAATATGTCATTTGTTATCAGTACCGTATTTAATTAATTCAATATTGCTAAAATTATCATGCAAAAGAAATCTCGAGCCTGCCCCTGATCAAAGAATATCAAGGAATATATTCCTCATATTTCTTATAAAATAATCCACGTGGACTTGACTAGTATAAAGCCATTAACCATCAATAATGAATGAAATAATGAAACATCCACCTTTTTGGGTGCTGGCGCGAGTTTAGCACTACAAAATAAATCAAGTTGCGGTAAAAACAAGAAAATTCATGATATTTCTTTTCTGATAAACACCAAATTATTTGTACACCAGACCATAAGAAGTGCCAGAAGAACAACATCTAATTAACTAGCAACGTTTCGATCATCATATATCATACCTTCCTCATTTCTACTTAATTATTGGTTAACCATACTGATAATTTCGGTAGAGAATAGACGATCGAAAAGTTGGAAAGCATAAATTATTAGATTTAATTTATTTTTACAATTTGTCATTTCCTGTCAGTAAATTAAAATTATTTATTGAGTAGGCACTTACAACATATTTGAAAAAATTAGTAAGTATTAATATTCCTAATTCACAATTAAAATTAATCATTATTAAAACGTAACAATTTTAATCAACATTTATTAAATAGCGATAGGTCGCCTAACAGAGTTACACTAAGAAGTGCATGTGTTTGTATAAAACCACATCATATTCTATATTTTATATGATGTTTTGAACAAGCAACGAGATTTTTTGTTTACGTTTTTGACTAATGTGTAAAGAAAATCAATATTGTTTATAATTGTGCGGTTTTTATTAAATTGTAGCTAGAGTAGGTACTTAGTTATCAATGGAGAGTTTTGAAAAACTGACTGAAAACTGAAAACAACTGGAAAGTCTTTAAACAATAAAATGGGGGTTCTGAGAATCAATTATTTAAAATCCTATTTATGGAAGATTGATATATGCAATCATTTATGTTGAAGGCGGTATATTTGCAGCGGCTATGCATCTTCGAAAAGTTGGAGTTATAGGAATAAAGGATTACTCGGCAATACCCAGAAAGGAAACGGATTAATTATTATCCGTGTCTGTGGTGAAATAAATTGTTTGCCTAACTGGTTTTTAATGTTTAAATCTGGAAAAAAGACTGGCAATTATCATTTATCACGAAATGAATGCTAGGAATTATGGTAAATGGGTTCGAGAAATGCTAATACCGAATTTCCTGGAAGTTTGTAATCGTCAAAGACAATGCCATAACATCCAACTTAAGTCTGTATCGAATTTTAATAGCAAAGAATATGTGATCAATGAACATTGATCAAATACTGGACATAAAAAGAAATTCGTTGATCCTGCCATGATTAGACCTCTGCTTTATGAAATAATGTGGTGTATAAATTTGATGAACTGTTAAGATAGCATGCATACGCATTACTAAGATTTCCACCTTACTTTCCAGATTTAAATCCCATCAAAATATTTCGAAGCACAACCAAAGATAGTGTTGCACGAAGTAAATCCGCTTTTAAAATTGACGACATGAAAAACTGGCGAAAGAAGAGTTTTTTATAGCCTGGAAATAATGTGTCGGGTAAATCATAAATAATTAATAGAAATATCGTAGACACACAGAATCATAATTTAATATAAAAAAAAATAATGGCAGCAGTCATGTGAACAGGCCAACTTTGTATTTTAAGGATAAAAAAATTGCATAAAAACAAAATGCATTGAATGCTTTAAGAGCAGATATCTCGAAACGGATAGAGATATCGAAATTAAACAAGAGTCACTTTTTTATGTAAAGAAGGACGCTCTATCAGATTCTCTTTTTGTCCATAATTCTACAGGCAAAAAAGCCTCGTTTTATCAAAGCAGTAGAGCATAACTAGCGCCCTCTATGAGCAGTATTAAAATTAGTTACAAATTCTTATTTGTCATGCCAAAAAATGCAAATTTTAAAGTAGTGATAAAAATACAGGATGTTCAGGTTTTATTATTAGGATTTTAACAGAGTAAAAACAAAGTAAACATAAGGTGAAACTATCTGATAAATGTGTACCCTCTGATCCTTGCTAAGGGAGTTCTATAAAAGGATGAATTATTTTTAGAAATATCTGCAGAATTGATTCGAATTTTGTATAGTTACCAGTTATTTAAGATTATTGTAGCCTACATTTAAAAAAATCATCGCAACTCATTTAATGATTATACTTCCTAGTCCGTTCCATGTAGAACACCCTGTAGTTGTTTCCGAGTGATCGGTGATTCTACATGGAACAGACTAGTCGTATAATTACGATTGAACTTCCTTACGGGTAAGTCGTTTAATCTCAAATTATTATTATTTGTTATTATATCCTTGTTAGTAATATGAAGTCAGTTTTTTTAGTTTCTTCGGCTTGGAATCAACTTTTCTTTATTCTGTTAAAGTCTTGTCATTAAAAACTTGAATAACATGTCAATTTGGTATATTTCCTGATGGATTTATTGTTTATTCCCACAAATATCCTTAAAATATACAGTAGGTATGCCAACAAAAGCACATACATTAATAAACTAGGTATATCATTATATTGTAGTATGTTAATGTTGAATTTCATTTGACTAAAGACGATCGAAAAAATTATAGGGATACCTGCTTTGGGTAATGCATAAGATTAAAGTCTATTTTTGTTTACGTACGATGAATGTCACTTAAGAGGTCAAAATTCACGTTATGCATTCCAGTGCATCCATATGAATTTTATGATAATTCAGTTACATTCCTACCAAAGTTGGACAATTTACTTAATTCACCATTTATTTATCTGAACACGTTTTCTGTATAAGTTTATGTCGGTAAAATTAATGTTGTTTTGTTTGTTGTCTGGGAGCCAGAAAGTTTAAATGCAAATCCAGATGTTATTGTTTTGATCTAGTACAATAAATAAGCTGATTTGTTTACATTTAAAATTTAACGTTATCAAATAAGTCTACTTTCGACTAGAATTTGTCATACAAATACAACATACCTTAAAATATGCATTTTATACGGAGTATCCTGAAATGTCTGGCGCCATGGCCGTTCCTTCGGTATTTTTATAAAATTGAATTGCTACGTTGTCACAACAAATTTTAACACGCTGAATCATGAAAATTGAAATTACAACGATTTCTCTAAGCACTGACTAGATTTTTTTGTCTATAAATGTTCTCTATAGTCCGATAAATGTTCTCAAAATATCGTAAATTAAAAATACTATGCAATTCAAATGTATTGAGCTTTTACTTTAGTGCGAATTCCAAAAAACCTAACGGTCTAAAAATTTTGGAAAAATTAGGTTTTATTACTTGGACATATGTCAATATTCTGTAATAGATTTAACATTTTATATTTTAAATTTACCTTAGTTTCGCATTATTATATCTAAAAATGTACCCTTTTTTACGCGATCTCTGGACACATTAATTTTTAATTACGTATAACTTCACGAATTATTAAGATATTTGAACGAAATTTGGAGTGTAGATAATAATAATATTAATAATAATAATAATAAGTACTGTGCTGTGCTGTCCCCAGGCTACTCGATAAAAATGGTCGTCCTTATAATCGGTGTACTCGGAGGGATAAAGCCTACGCTGCTCTCGGAACTGAAGATCATACCGGCCTACCAAATATCAGCCGAGTGGCTGGCAGGCCAAATGCAGAAGGCAGTCATTCTGGGTTCTCTCTGTCTGCTTAGGGCACATAATTCTGGTATCTACAGTCACTAACCCTGCGGGATGTGGGGAGTGGCTGTAGTTAATGTGCCGGTGCGACTCCCGTGAGGCGTCGGAGGCCACGGGAGGACCGTCCGACATCGGATAATCCGAAATAATAATAATAATAATAATAGTATGCTCTATTTGCCCAGCAGGTAACACTCAATTACAGAACAATTTAAATTACTCTTAAATACTACCAAACATATTATAATATTTAGTAATAAATATTTATATTAAACATAAAGGTAAGTACAATATTAAAAGAATGAAAATTAAATTTAAAAAGAGATAGTGTGATAGTAATAGTTAAGAAAAACAAAATAAGAACTAATTATTGAAAAAAAAAATAATATAAATAACGATCGGAAAAAAATGTATATCTACATAACACGCAAAGGAACAATCGATAAAGGGAATAGTAAGCTAAAATTATGTACTAAAAAATTAGCTGAAAATCATTTAACACAATGATGACAAGAGGAAAGTAGTAATTTACTTGCTCAGTATGGAAATTGTTGTACCTACCAGAGGTGTCTTATGTCATTAAAGTTAGGTTATATCAAGCATGAGCATGATGAAAACAACAAATGTGCATGACTATTACTTACGATATTCTGTAATAGGCTCCTTTGGTAACGCATAATCATCAGGATTAAAATGTTTCTTACAAACACACGAATGTTTCGAAGGAGTAAAGTTATCCCTGCGAATCGCTACCAACCACTGTATTAGGCGAGTTTTGTCTCTCGGAAACATACGTCCGCCTTTTATTTCCAAACAAAATGGAACTGCACAACACTGAAGCATAATTAACAAGTTTTTTATTTGCTGGTGTACGAAATAATTATAATAAAACCATATAAACTTTTGACAGCTACCTTACTCGTCAGTGGCTCCAACTGGCGGGCCTAAAAACGGTAGCCCTCATTGAAATCCGCTGTAACTTCGCAACAGTTCAGAATATCCGAAACATTTTTGTTATGTTCTTAACGAACATTAAAAAAGTCGTATCATAGAAATATTACAAGTGATGTTTTTTTATTATTTTAAAACATTTTTTAGAGTGCTTTTTTTATTTTATTCATTGCATATATGTATTAATTTCTACAAAAAAAAAAATTGTCGCCGAGTTTGAAAGTTTATTGCCTCAACGTAGCGAGGGTAATATTCACAGGAGGGATCGAATGAAGCACATCAGTCCATTGGTATATACGATATTTTTTGCACTTTCGATTAATTTGAAAACACAATAGTCGAAATTTTAAAAAAATGCTGTCAGCGTGTCATTCTAGCTTTTTAAAACATCAATAATATAATATCAGTTTCTGATGGTGACAAAATATAGGCAGTACCAATATGCTGTCAACGTGACAATCCAACTTTTAAAGTATCAAAATTTTAATGCGAAATAAATTTCAAAAATTAGATACTATTGTGAAAATTGAATAAATTGTTTATTTTTCATTTAATTCCTCCAGTTTTAAAAGTGATACTTTAGTCCTCGAATATAGAAATTAAATTATACATTGTACTGATTCTGCGACTGGCTCCTTGTGAAACATTATTAAATATTTTAAATAAACAAAGAAAATTTGCTTTTAAATGTTTCAAAATTGTATTTTCACTCTACATGTGTTTCGGCTTTTTAGGCCCTTTTCAAGAATACAGATAAGAGGTACTAAATTATAATTTGTATTCCTTGCGTATTGAATGTTACATCTGGCAACTTATACTAATAAAAATGGTTTGAAAGATTTGGAATTTTTTAGAAAAGTTAAATTACTTTATCTAAAATGTGGTGACCTGCGAATATTTGTTGTTCATTTGTAACTGTTTTTTTTATTTTTGGAAGTTTTCTTAATTTCTAATATTTCTAGTAAGTCTAATTTTTTGCTTTTCTTTTCGGAATGAAGTAATTCTACATTATCCATATTTATAAAGTGATTGTTTCCTATATAGTGTGTTGACATGCCGGTGCTATATACGTTGTTTACAATAGACTTTTTATGCTCTTCAAGTCGCTTTTTTATGTTACGTCCAGTCTGGCCAATGTATATAGCGTCGCAGTCACTACATTTTAGTTCATACACTCCTGCCTTTTGTAGTTTTTCTGTTTTATCCTTATTGTTTATTAACATGTTTCCTAGGTTATTTTTATTTACAGATATTGTTTTGCAATCTAATTTACTTAATTTTTTGCTGACTTTATCACTAATTCCAGGTCTATACAGATACAGTCTATACAGATACAGTAATACACAATAGTTCTAACCAGTCTTTCCAAATAAAAATGTCATCATTTCATAGTTTTGTTCACCGACTGCTAACCTTTCATTTAAGTCCAAACTATTTTGAAAAAGAAGTCAACACAATAAAACAAATAGCAAGGAATAATGAATACAAAGAAAGTATCATAGATAATTTAATAAAAACAAAGCAAAAGAAAAATATGTATAAGGAGTTTAATGCTGGTTCTGTACAACACGTCAATATCATCCATAAATGTATTAATTATAGACCTGGAATTAGTGATAAAGTCAGCAATAAATTAAGTAAATTAGGTTGCAAAACAATATCTGTAAATAAAAATAACCTAGGAGAAATGTTAATAAACAATAACGATAAAACAGAAAAACTACAAAAGACAGGAGTGTATGAACTAAAATGTAGTGACTGCGACACTATATACATTGGCCAGACTGGACGTAACATAAAAAAGCGATTTGAAGAGCATAACAAGTCTATTGTAAACAACGTATATAGCACCGGCATGTCAACACACTGTATAGAAAACAATCACTTTATAAATACGGATAATGTAGAATTACTTCAGTCCGAAAAGAAAAACAAAAAATTAGACAATAGAAATATTAGAAATTAAGAAAGCTTCTAAAAATAAAAAAAAACGGTTACAAATGAACAACAAATATTCGCAGGTCACCACATTTTAGATAAAGTAATTTAACTTGTCTAAAAAAATTCCAAATCTTACAAACCATTTTTATTAGTATAAGTTGCCAGATGTAACATTCAATATATAAGCAAGGAACACAAATTATAATTTAGTACCTCTCATCTGTACTCTTGAAAAGGGCCTAAAAAGCCGAAACACGTGTAGAGTGAAAATATAATTTTGAAACATTTAAAAGCAAATTTTATTTGTTTCTTTAAAAAAAGAAATTAAATTAGTATTTTTACTCACGGAAGTGCAAATTTTCTGTACGAGCCAAAAATATCGTAAAGGACATTTGGTCTAGAAAACAAGAAAATAACGTACTGAACAAGAATATGTGGGTTTGATCTAGCTCTGGACCGCAACATTTGCCCGCAGAATTGCTCCACTAATGTAAAATGTATAAGGAATAAAATAACCATTTAAGGTTAAGTTGTGTGTTCAGGTGTCCTTAATTTTGATTACTTTTATTTCTATTCTGAATATTAGAATTTTTAGAGGAGAACTATTTCGGTTCGAAAATTACGTCACTATTTTAAATTATAACCTTACATTGTACAGGTTAATAATTACTCCAGTTTAATTTCAGCATCTTCATTCATTGCTCATAACTTTGTAACAAATTGCAATGTTTGGCGTGGTTCCAATTTCGACATATATTCTCAAAAATGTGCCAACATTAGCATGACTTTAACTCGCTCGGGATAAATATAACGCAATTAATTTAGCGAAATAGGAATACTGGCTTTTTTTAACTTTAGAAATGTCAACTAAAGATATAAAAGTAATCTTATTATAACCGTGTGGTGGTAATGAACTTAAGCTAGAAAAATACAAATATTTAGATTTCTTTATACTGTTTTTTTAACAAAAGTTATATCAATAGTTCTAAAAGGCCAATATTTCCAAGTTGTTTATTCCAAAGTGGCATTCATAGTCGGTCACTACTTTTATTTAAGAGTTGATAAAGTGCGTAGACATTAAAAATATATTTGTATTTTCAATAATAATTTCTACATTTTTATAACGACATTTAAAATTATTGGAAATGCAAATATACTCTGTATTAGTAATTTTATTTGCATCCGTAATAGACTCTTTTAGTGTGATGTCACATAATTAGGCAATCTACGTAATACTGTCGTGACACACCGGTTGCCTATATATCATACTGGAACTTGACCCTTAATGCAAATGTCTATAAAGGCGACATTTTCACGGGTTAAACACAGTGTAGAATTTTATTTTATTTCTCCATCGTAAGAAATATTTAGGAACTTTCAATTACCATTTACCATACACAAAGCATGTGAAAATATACACAGGTATAACACATTCCAGACAATTTTATTTATTAACATATTTAATTGATATTAAAAACGAATGAAATATCCTTCAATAGGAGTGATATCAAAAGTTAATAGCTGCTAACTTCATCATCCTTTCAACTAGTTTGTGTCACGTTTTGTAACCTAACGTTCGTATATTCAAGTTCGTGTTGTGTTACCGATTTAAAATGATGTTTTTGTGTTTATTTTGAACTACGGGTTTCTGATTTGCTCCAGAGTGTGATCATACTAATAAAAGTGAATGTAAAATGTTTAATTTTCCAAAGAATACCAAATTAAAAAAATAATTTTCTCCCTTTCGTATAAAATTACTTTCTTTGCAGAAGCAAATACGTCACTGATACAATCGGTTTAACATTTTATTTTATAGGTATATTGATATAATGATAAAATAGTGAACTAGAAATCATTTTAAATTAAAAAACCGGTAAGCCTAAAAATTTTCTTAATTAACTACCTGTAGCCCAACAATCCAAACACAAAGTTATTTTATGAAACGAAATGAGGTTATAAATTATATCAACAACTTGAGGATAGCCACAAACTAATTGACATGTGTATTTAATTTTCACGGATCGTATTAGTGGATACTAAATCCGTTTTTAATATTAATTTATTAAATCAATAATTGAGTTTTTTTAATGTGTTAATATTGTACATAATCATATGTGGAAATTAGTTACTGAAAGTTTTTAAATATTTCCTCCAAGGCAGAAAAAAATAGAATTCTACGCTTGAAAACTTCGCATTTATCGCATTTATAGACATATGCATTAAGGGTTAAGTTTCAGTGTGATGTGCAAGCAACCGATGTGTCATGACGACAGTACTACATAGCTATAGGTTACATAATTATGTGACATCACAACTAATAGAGACCATTTCATTAAGCTTAGAAGAACAGAGTGTATTACTTTTACTTTCTAAATAATAATTTGTTGTTCAAATCTTGTGCAACTTTCTTTTTATATACCTAAATAATTTTCTAGCCACCGCGCTGTCTGCTCAACAAATTTGGGAAACACTATAATTTATCCGATGAATTTACATCATGAAGAAATAAAACTCGAAACGCCCAACAAAATTGAGTACGGTCAAACAAACGGAGGTAAGCTCACTATAAGGAGGATATCTAGGATATCTGTAAATGCTTCAATGGAAGTCATTTGGGCAAGGATTGTAGAAGAAGTAATCACCGAATTTGGGTGCCGAGATTCCCCATAGATTTATTCCTATGGGGTTATCTCAAATCCAAAGTTTACGAAGAAGCTTACGCTAACATCAATGAGTTGAAAGTAAAAATTCAATAAGAAATATCCCACGTCAAAAGAAATGAGGAAGTGTGAGGGTAGACATTTGGATGCTGTTATCTTTCATAAATAAATTTCCCAAGTTTATACTACATTTTTCTTTTTTCAGTTCCGAAATAAATAAAAGAATACGGAAATTCCGTTTTATTTAAATCATGCGAACATTCCTGGACACCTTATATATACACAATTAAAAAATTTCCCCGTCAGGCCTTCTACCCACAACCTTCTTTACATCCAGCCTCGAAATAAGAAATCGTGCAACGTCGCATGAAGACCTTTTGTTCCGGTTAATGGCCGCTTGTGTACGTGTTTATGTCTCTTTAGTTACCTCAAATCAGTGTTTTTAACCAGTAATAATTACCCTAGATTCTTGTAAATTAAAGTGCATTAAATGTAGATAGTATGTTTCATCTCATTCCAACGCATATAACCTAAAGTAGGTAAATAAACATGCTGTCATGGTGTTGCATCCCCGGTTGTAGGTCAAATTACGATTCATCTGTAAAAACTGAAGGCGTAAAAAGTGTTTTTGGATTCCCCAAGGACGATTGGTTAAAACAAAAATGGGTCAAAGCTGTCCCTAGGAAAGAATGGAGATCATCAAAACATTCTGTAGTATGTGAGTTACATTTTGATTCCGGGGAAGTTATCAAACTTGACAAATTAATACCTGTTACCAGACGGAACGTTTGAAATTATTGCTTGTAAATCAAAATTGAAAGAGAATGTAATGCCATCTATTTTACCAAATTTACCTAAATATTTGTCAAAGGAAAAGCCGATTGTTCGAAAAGATCCTGAATGTAATCGTAGACGCTGAAACCAAACCCAAGAACATGAAATTTTAATACAAAATTTTGAAAAGTCAGATGTCATAGGAAATTACGAAAATTTTGTAAGTTATATTTACCTTTCATCTAGTACGGATATTTCTCCAAATAAAAAAATAATAATAACAAACACTATCTGATAAACACGTCTGCCTCAGAGCCTAACAAAATAGTAATAGAATACTTTTAATTGATGAAATATATATTAATTCCAGATTAGATTATCGTGCAAAAAGTATAATCGGGACAGCCTCCAATGAGAATGTGGAGTTTATCAAGACAATCTTGTCTTTCATAATTTGTTGAGCATTTGGACATTTTTGTTAAATTAAATTATTACCCTGGATCACTCCCTATAATTCATCGTTTTTTATCCTTCACCTATTCATCTTTCCCCCTTTCCTATTCTGACAAAAATAAGTGTGCTAATTTAATAGTATGAGATCTTTAATTATTGTTTGTTTGAAATGAATATGCAATAACTATATGTATTATAGTGCAAGCAATAATATGATGTTTCATATTATTTAAGAGCTTATGTAACTCTGCACCTTCGCTTTGGTTTTGCCGAACAATTGATTATCACATGTTTTTATGTAGAAGCACGCTTTATTTTAAATAAAATATTGTAATATTTAATTGACCAAGCAGAGTAAATAAGCCCATTTTATTATAAAATTAAACTAACCGACAACCGCAAATGTGTGGATGCTGTGTCTGTGCTCAATTTCAATAGGTCTACATCCTCAATGAGGCGCGGTGTTGCCATATTTAGTTCGTGGCTGGGACTTAAAGAAGGCTGTGTTTCTACCTATCTACGCTCATCAAGCGAATCACCTGATTATGTTGGCTGACTTGAATAAACGTCAGTCTTCTGGCGTGTGTTTTTGGGCCAAAAGCTTGAAAACTGAAATATGCGTTTAAACTGCGAAAACAATATGACACCAGTATGTTGACTGTTACATGCATACAACCGCCAGACCGCAGCGAGCTATTGATGAATTTTAGAACGAACGACTGACTATGAATGCTATTAGTCTCTAAAGGTGCGTCTATAGTCTATTGGCGTAGAATTATATCGAATTGTACAAAAGCATATGTTCTTGCGCAGACAGCGTCTAAATAAACCATAGATATTAATGAGATTGCTCATGTTTGCATAGTTTGGAGTTGTAAACAATTTCTTGTTTTTTTAATATACGTGATGTCCCATAATTATTTGCCTAAATTTAAAAAGAAGGTCCTAAGTGCTTCATTAGGTGTAATTTAATAACACAAAGCTATAAAATATTAATTTTGCCAACTTATTAATATTGGTATAAAGAGTTTTGGTGTAACGTAACTTGGGAAGCGTTCTACGGTGTACGGTGCGGTTCAAAGCGATTGGTCTGGACGCACCTTTAAAAGTATTTGGATTGCCGAGGCAATTATATCAGCCTCATTCTAATTAAATACAAAATCTATGTATATTTGCTACTATAATAATTAACTAAAGATACTGTTAGGAATAATAGTTTGTTAAAACGAATAATATTTTATTTATTAAGTTATTCTACTTTGGAATTATTAAATCTGCTACCTTCAACTAGAATTTATTTGTATATATAACACATTGGAATTTCTTAATGTTACATCCATATTGTTGCTATTCTTTGGTTTTCGTTTTCTTAAATCCTAATAAGATAACTGAAGATCAAATGTTCGTGTTTTTCGGCTAGAAAAAAAACAGTCTATGTACAAAAGGTTATGTTAAAACTTCTTACTAGTTCTTATTAAATAAAAAGATATCTTAAAAAATTTCTTAAATCAGAAGATTGTTTCTAATAGATTTGACTTTTGGTACAATGATTTAAATCTTCCCCAAACAATATACACACAGGGGTCACTGAATGATCTGTACAAAAAGCTGTCACATACCGGGGTCCAAAATAAATCAATTAATCCTTTAGCTAAGGCCGAACTGGGCTAACGGTGCCACCCCTTGCGCCATTGGATCCCCAGGCACCTTGGAACTTTAGTAAATCCTAGTGCTGCTCAACTGTCTCAACGACTGTTGTAAAATAATAACAAAAACATAATCGAATCCTTATGCAACAATACTAATACTACCACTATAATATAACATATTATTTTTGTTTATTGTGTTTTTTTATACCTATTTGATAACTTATATTTGTTTTGTACAGATTATTCATTATAAATTACCCACCCTTTATCATCGTTATTATTGCCTATAGAAAAAAAAGTTTTAAATAAAAGTTGTGTGGTAATGACTGAATTTTGTTAAAATGTTATTAAAAAGTACAGTAGCGTGCAGATTTCAGGGGATACAAAAAATAATATATTTTTTTAAATGGGATATCCTGTATATTATTAAAATTTTGGAATGATCCTTTATTCCTGATTTGAAAAATATGTCATATGTTATTCCTGCCATATACCGTTTTTGATTTATTAAACGTCGAATATCTTAGTTAAACTAGTTACTGTAAATATGGAAGAGTTAACATTATTAAAGTGAGCTATGAAAATGATAACTATTATGTTTGATAAGTGACATTTCATTAATGAAATAATTAAAATGGTTTACAGTGAGGAAGAAAAAAACCAAATATTTATACAAAATAGATAACAAAGATTTATTTAGGAAATTTAAATATAAATAAATGATCTCATAAAAGATGTTCGATGTGTCCACCATTACTGTCAATGCATAATTGATAATTCTTCTTATATTTATAATTGCACCGGAAATGGTTTCATTATTTACATTCAGATTGTTTATTTCAAGTCGAACCCTGTCTTTAATGACTTGAATACTATTATTATTATTATTGAC
The DNA here is from genome assembly GCA_029963845.1 of Rhamnusium bicolor. Classification (NCBI taxonomy): domain Eukaryota; kingdom Metazoa; phylum Arthropoda; class Insecta; order Coleoptera; family Cerambycidae; genus Rhamnusium; species Rhamnusium bicolor. The sequence continues at coordinate 363,426 of JANEYF010005298.1, read as the reverse complement.
AATGTGTTTTAGAAAACCCCAAAAAAAGAATCCATAGGGGTCAAATCCGGACTGTTAAGTGGCCATTTAATAGGTCCATTATTCTATATCCATATTACGAATACATTATTCAAATGATCTCGAACGGGTAGGACACTATGCAGGGTTGTCCCATCCTGCATCCAATTCATATCATCAAGTTCATTCAGCTTTAATCATCTCCAGATGATGCCAACTTGGTTGGCGAAACGCGCGTCGAGTGCAGTATATAGTGTTTTGGTGTTTCGTGGAGAACTACGTTAATGTTAAGTTCGGCTTCCGGAAAATACTGAAAAAGAATATTTTCTGCTTCTGGGATAATTATTTCCAGATAGGTAACTCCAGTTAAAGTATAATCTTAAAATATAGGCCCAACAATTTTGTTTCTGAAAATTCCACACTAAACGCTAACAGTTTTTCTTCCTGATTTTTTTATTTGTTTTACCAATCTTTTTCTGTTGCGCTTGTTTTCCCACAACCTTCGATTTTTTCTATTAAAAACTCTTACCGTAGAAAAGGATGATTCATCAGTCCATAATATTTTAGTAAAAAAATCGGGATCTTCATCCAACTTTTGAATCATTTGGCGGCAAAAGTCCAGCCTTTTCCTTTTATGAGCCCTTGTTAAAACTTGTACAGGTAAAATTGCATATGGTCTGTAAATTTCATTTTTTAAAGTAGGTTGGATTTTGGAATAACTTTTACCTAATTGATCTACTGCATTATTTATACTACATTCAGAATTTTCTAAAAAATAATACAATGTTTCAAAAAAGTCTATTCGCGAATAAAATAAATATGGATGGGCTTACCTTCGAAATGAAGCAGTATATCTAGCTGTTCTTCCTGTTTTTCTTGAACTACACGCTTTTTTCTACAAACTGGAGGTATTATTCACCTTTCGGTAAATATTTTTGAACGTATTTTCTGATGGTGTTGGACGATTTGGATACAACACCCTATATGCACTTTTTGCTCCATGTTTATTTTTGTTATTTTGTATATAATAAGTAAACATTTGGACTTTTTCTTCCTCACTGTAAACCAATTTGATTATTTCATTAAAGAAATGTCACTTATCAAACAAAATAGTTGTCATTTTCATAGCTCACTTTAATAATGTTAACTTATCCATATTTACTGATGTGGCCATCTATAATAGAGAATTATAGAACAAATATGTACTACATGGACAACCTGTATATTTCCGCTGCCTAGTGATTAAGCCGCTATCGAGGTCCATAGTTCTTAAGAAAATTAAAATTTTTTTAAATAACAAAAGAATGCTTTAGATATTTCGATCAAATTTTGGATGTTTATCTGTAATGGCAACAGATGTTTTTTGACATCATTCAATCTTTTTATTTTGGTTTCGGGAATGTGTGTTTTTTGTACAGACCTTTCAAAGACACCCTGAATTAAAATCGTCGTCCCATTTTGGATGATTGGGGACAACGACAAAATAACCTTTTAAACTGATTTTCTGTTACTTTGCAGTCAATTTTCATAAAATAATATTTATATTTTGTTAGCAGGTACATAAATAGCAACCAAGTAATTTCCAATAACCACTCTAAATATACAGGGTGCTTATTACCCTGCATATCCATGGTGGATATTCCGATTTTGCAAAAAAAAAAAATGGAAGACAGACTTACACATTTGCCAGAGTGTTTGGTATCTATGACGTATCCTTTAAGACACGCGTCCTGCATCATGTGGCACCACGTATGATAAGTACTATTATTTGTGCCGCAGATAGGACCATGCATGTGCCGGGGCCGACAGCCCACACTACAAGTCACACACCGGGGCGTTCCTCCTGTCTCCAGATCCTTTAAGCACGACTGTCTGTCTCGACACCGCACCTTGCTGCAGGTTGCGTTCGCTGAAAACAAAGTATGCTGGTAATAAAATTCAATGTGCCAGTGACTACCGTAAAATCAAAGAAAAATTAAATGTCCCGAACCAAACGTACGAGTACAATGTAGTTGGACCGTTGTCAGCATGTAAAAAGCTCAGGTTTATAATCAGCCGTTTGCAGTAGCGTCAGTTGAGTTATAAATATGTATTTTATTAAGAGGATATTGCTGTGCTTTATAAATATATTATTTGATGATCTGACTGTACTTCCACACATGTTAAAAACTGTAAATTTCATGGTACACTACTATGTTTGTATGGTTATATTGGTGGACATGTAACTTCTTTGTTTTTATGTCAAAATTATTTATTATAAATATATTAGATAATTAACTTACCCCGACATGGTCCTTTATATGCTATGGGTACAGCTTTGCCCTTCCGACAAGATTTTTCTCGGAGATGGCAAGCACTGGGATACGTAAGTCCATCCGATCCGCAAACTTGACGGCGCTTGGGAGTGTTTGGACATATCTTAGTACAATTCACACAGTGTGGAATCAAATTTTGATCCAGCAGGCAATGCTTGCCAGACGGACAATTAATTTTATCACAGGAACCTGGAATTAATTAACAGATTAATAACACAGGCACACCTATTGGACAAACTCTGCAAATAATATTTAATAGAATATTACTCGGAATACTAAGAGTAAGAAAAGTATTTTACGGTTATTTATTTGTATTTAATTTTCGTTATTTATTGGATGACTTAGTTTCAGTTTTATTTAAAATTTAATTTTAACTAATTTAGGTACAGCTGCCGCAACATAAAGCTTTCCAATCTAACATTTTAAATAAATTTTTTGCAGCTTGGCTACTGGATTATATATGTTTACTTGAATGATTGCAAGGATTATACGGAGGGAAGTAATTTATTTCCCGTTTTTAGATTTCATTCGTTACAGAAGAGTGAAAGGCTACATGTTCTCTTTCAAATCACAAATGACCTGGAAACCTTTATGTTGCGGCAGCTGTACTTAATAAAAAATCCTGCTAGTTGTTTTCCATATTTTTATTAACATAGGTGATTTTTATTAAAAGAATAACTTTTACTGCTTTGAATACTCAGTAAAAATGTCTGCTAGCCGTTTTCAATATTAAATCTTGAATATTTATATATCAATTATTAAAGGTTTAGTAACTTAAATTTGAGATTTTAATCTATTTACTTCCGTAATTTTAACTTAAAATCATTTCTGTCCGTACACCTGACTGTCCAAGAGAGTTGTAGTTAAATTTTGTCATTTAAGAGTACGTCCATTGACCACACATTAGCAATTTGCATTTTTCTGAAGACTGACTGTTTTGACCCAGGTTGATGCTAACGATTTTCATTCTCTTGCGGTAGCAATCACGCTAGGATTAACAATTGTCACTCAGATAATGTGTTGAGCTCATACGCTAGCACAAGGCCTTATTATTCTGCCCAGGTAATGGTTAACCCCTCCAAGCAACCATCAAACCAGAGGGATGTTAAATTACCTTGGCATTGTTTTCAAGACTGGCTGACTGAGCTAATGATTTGAGTCTCCTTGCGGTAGCAATCATGACAGGACTAAGAGTGTGTCACTCAGACTTTGTATCGTACTAAGTACCGTCATAAACTACGCTCTTAAAAGGAATAACTGGTTACGTCCTATAGCCGTGTATATATGGCACTTCTGCATAGAGTGGCTCTAAAAAAATTTAAATAATTTTGATCTGGAGTAAACTTGGCTTGCAGTTTTGTCCGATAGTAGTTTTTCCCCGCTTATCCGCGTGTGCCTTACTTTGCACTACCACTTTGTTGAAAACACGCTTATTTCTATTGGGCGTATGGCAGTAGGCTTTTGAGACAAAAATAAGTAAGTATTTGTCTATATATTTACACTGACTTCTGTTATACATTTGCAAGTTTAAATATAAAGAAATTACCAATACGAGTTGCGCAAGTTTTGCATCAATATCAGTAAATTAAGTTTTTAAATATTATAGTGAACTTACTTTGACAGATGCCTTTGTAAGCAACTGATAGAGTATTAGATCTACGACGACAGGCTTGTTTCCTTAACCTACATATATTTCGATAGCTGCGACCATCACTGCCGCATACCGGCCCCTTGGGCCGAAGTTTTCCCTCCTTGCATTTCGATGAACACACACATTTCGGTATACCTTTTCTAATCACACAAGTCTTATCTACACCACATTCTACGTCTTTACACGAATCTGAAAAATGGAGTCTACTTTATTTTACACCTATTAATTTTTTTATGCCTAAATTTTAAATAGCCGAGAAAGAATATGCATGTAGAACGATACAACTATATTTATTTACCTCGACATGAAGAACACCGAACTCCACCGCCGAGAATTCTCCAAAAAAATAGGGTACCAGAATCCAACTCGTCAGCTGACCAAGACGTAGTGACAGAGTGGCCAGAACAACAATCATCTCTGGAAATCTTCTCGCGGAGCAATTCAGTGCAACGCCCGTTGCCGTTACGAACCATGGCCGACCAACAGGTACCAGCTGAAACAAAAAAAAAGTTATAAACAGAGATAATAATTGAACAATTAGACAATAATGGACTTGTCCCACAATTTTTTTTTATTTGTTTATCCGATAGTATTTGAAAATTTAATATATTTTTTTCGAATTTTTTAGCTTCATAAAAGATAAAAGGATAAGAAAAATTAACAAGGTTTTGAATTTCAGTCTTCTGACGTTAAACGAGTTTCGCGCTAAACGCAACAGCTTTATTTACTAACATGGCACAATACAGTTTTTCTCTCTGATTACAAAAATACCAAATAAGTCATATTTTTCATTTATGAAATAAGTTAAATAGCAATTCATTATAAAAATAAATGTTTTTATTGAATATCCTGTTAAAAATGTAACAAAGTTCGTGAGTGCAGATCATCCATTTATTGAAGTCTGTTTTCATCATTTACTTTAATAAATTCTTCGAAAATTATTTTTATACATTGTACTGATTTTGCGCTTGGCTTCTTGTGAAAGATTATTAAATATTTTAAATAAACAAAGAAAGTTTGCTTTTAAATGTTTCAGAATTGTATTTTCACTCTACACGTGTTTCGGCTTTTTAGGCCCTTTTCAAGAGTACAGATGAGAGGTACTAAATTATAATTTGTGTTCCTTGCTTATATATTGAATGTTACATCTGGCAACTTATACTAATAAAAACGGTTTGTAAGATTTGGAATTTTTTTAGACAAGTTAAATTACTTTATCTAAAATGTGGTGACCTGCGAATATTTGTTGTTCATTTGTAATCGTTTTTTTATTTTTTGGAAGCTTTCTTAATTTTTAATGTTTCTAGTAAGTCTAATTTTTTGCTTTTCTTTTCGGAATGAAGTTATTCTACATTATCCATATTTATAAAGTGATTGTTTTCTATACAGTGTGTTGATATGCCGGTGCTATATACGTTGTTTACAATAAACCTTTTATGCTCTTCAAGTCGCTTTTTTATGTTATGTCCAGTCTGGCTAATGTATATATCGTCGCAGTCACTACATTTTAGTTCATACACTCCTGTCTTTTGTAGTTTTTCTGTTTTATCCTTATTGCTTATTAACATTTTTTTCTAGGTTATTTTTATTTACGGATACTGTTTTGCAACCTAATTTACTTAATTTATTGCTGACTTTATCACTAATTCCCGGTCTATAATTAATACATTTATGGATGATATTGGCGTCTTGTACAGAACCAGCATAAAACTCCTTATACATATTTTTCTTTTGTTTCGTTTTTATTAAATTATCTATGATACTTTCTTTGTATCCATTATTCCTTGCTGTTTGTTTTATTGTGTTGACTTCTTTTTCAAAATTGTTTGGACTTGAAGGAAAGGTTAGCAGACGGTGAACAAAACTATGAAACGATGACATTTTTATTTGGAAAGACTGGTTAGAACTATTGTGTATTACTGTATCTGTACAGGTAGGTTTACGGTAGATATCGAATTCTAAACAACAATTATGATTTTTTATGTTGACGTCTAAAAAGTTTAAACAGTTTTCATTTTCTTTTTCTAACGTGAACTGAATTTTTTCATTAAAGGAGTTAAGTAAATTTAGAAATTGTTTTAACTGTATTCTTTTGGATACGCTATGTATATGATGTATTTTGCATTTGGAAAGGTACGGAAAGACAGTATGTAGTGACTGCGACGATATATACATTGGCCAGACTGGACGTAACATAAAAAAGCGACTTGAAGAGCATAAAAAGTCTATTGTAAACAACGTATATAGCACCGGCATGTCAAAACACTGTATAGAAAACAATTACTTTATAAATATGGATAATGTAGAATTACTTCATTCCGAAGAGAAAAGCAAAAAATTTGACTTACTGGAAATATTAGAAATTAAGAAAGCTTCCAAAAATAAAAAAACGATTACAAATGAACAACAAATATTCGCAGGTCATCACATTTTAGATAAAGTAATTTAACTTGTCTAAAAAAATTCCAAATCTTACTAACCATTTTTATTAGTATAAGTTGCCAGATGTAACATTCAATATATAAGCAAGGAACACAAATTATAATTTAGTACCTCTCATCTGTACTCTTGAAAAGGGCCTAAAAATCCGAAACACGTGTAGAGTGAAAATACAATTTTGAAACATTTAAAAGCAAACTTTCTTTGTTTATTTAAAAAAAAATTATTTTTGTTAACTAAGATTTTTTTGAGTTTTAAAAAACAAAAATGCAGATTTAAATTATCCAACTTCCATTTTTTGTCAAATGTTTGCATCGCACCCTAGTTGAGCAAACATCCTGTATAATGCAGTCATATTTTAAAAAAAAATCCATTTTCCATGTAATGGATCGTCCCCATTGTAACAATTGCTTCAAAACAAGTAAACAATAACTCATACTGCGACAACCAGTAAGGGAGAATCAGGAATCCCCCTTTCCCTTCCGATATAGTTGAACGCTAAATTTCACCGCTTATCGTATCTACTATTAGTTTTGAAGTAGTTGACAAAAATGTTTCTCCATATTTTAAACCTCTATGGTACAAATAACTATAATCGATATATTGGTCTGAGCGCTCTCGCCAAAACTTTAAATTTCCATAACTACAATGTAAATATATACGATTTCCATATGTCTGAAAAAAACTATTCTTATTATTGTTATTTATCGCAAGACGTAAGGCAGTCGTTTTGACAGGGCATTTATTAGCAATGCACCTGGCAATACGAATGTTTGTTTTAACAAGACCTTTTGAATTCCAAATTACTATTCTTACTCATCATTGAAATCTCCAAACACGCGCAATCAAATATCCTATCTTGATTGTAAATTCAAATCAGGTTGCTTAATTTTGTCGTTTTACACATAACATCGTGTAACATTTTCTGGTTTTGAACAAGCAGACATAACTTTCAATTATGATGGGAGTGGAGAGATCGATTTTAATTCCAATAGTCCCAGAGGTTTACACTATTATTTTGGCAGTTAGAAATACTATTTCTAAACAAACAAGCAGATTAAACAATTAGTTAAACGAAGCTTGCATCACATACGCGTCTCGTGGTACAATGTTAATGATAGCTCAACAACGGTCCTTTTTGTTGTAAATAAAATGCTATTATTAATTTTATTTACAACAAAAAGAACCGTAATTGAGCTATCAGTAATTTTGCTGTCTCTAACATCTTTTTTTGCAGATTTATGCATGTTCATCTATGTTAAACATGGTCTAAGCTTTTCCTTAACCCTTTCAGGACGGCAACGGTTTTAGCAAGCTACGCTGCACAGACGGTAGCGGACCTCGCTTGCGGATACGTACGGCTCTCGCCGTGAACCATAAGAATATTCTGCAGTTCTTGGTCTGTTAAAGGTGTCTGATATTTCCGTCGCTGCGGTGTCATTGCGAATAAAAACACATCAAACACAGACTTGCAAATATCTACTAAACGCGTAAAAGAAAGAGCCCGAACGACTTGTAATAAAATGTTATTTCAGGAAATAGGAGATGGCAAATAGGGAACTTGCACATTTTTTTTTACTATAAAAATAAAAATGTGCAAAATGTTCTACAATACTAAAAAATAAGATATGCAAAATATGACGCTTTAATTCCCAATAATAAATTTGTTATAAATTATTAAAGTTTCGCGCGCGAGCGAACCGTTTTAAACAGGTTCAAAAGCGCGGGAGTAGTCCTGACATCACACCATACAATTTACAAGCGACGAAGGAGATCCCAGCACTCGACCGCTTGATTTCAGCCGTAAAAATACCAGCATCGCCATAAATTTTAAGTGTATACTTAAAATGGAAACAAAAACTCCTTATTTTAAATATTGCATTGTACCGTTGTGTAAGAATCCTACAGTGACAATGCCAGATAAAATATTTATAATGTTGCCAGAAGATAAGATTCGTCGATCAAAATGGCTAAAAGCGTGTAGAAGAAATGAAAAAGACATTTCACAGAGCAGTAGGTCTCTACATGTGCGTGAAGATCATTTTAATGTATTATTAAAAACTATATGTCTATCTACTAGTTTTTCGCAGACGGGCAATAAAATATTCCGAATTCCGAATTATTGAATTTTAATTAGGGTAGGATTAAGTAAAGAAAGAATGTGTAAACAATGTTAGAAAATAAGATTAGTAGATAGAATGTAATTTAGTGATACTAAGTAAAGGTAATTTCCTGGTGCGAAAGTAAACAGCTATTTATTATTATACTCTTCGCAAATACGATTGCGAAGAGTATATTGCATTTGATCGGGACATTTCTAAAATCGTTAATATCGCTCGCAGAGAAAAAATCATTTCGTTCGTCATCGAATTCTGAACAACTTTCAAAATGTCCGTCTGTTCATCTGACCGTCCGTCTGTTCATCTGACCGTCCGTCTGTCCGTCCGTCACGTTTCTTGTAAGCACGATAACTAAAGAAAGAAAAGTCCGATCCAATTTAAATTTGGGCTGTAAGTTAGTGTTAGCTAAAGGAAGAAATCCATTCTTTTTTGAAAAAAAATCAAATAGTAAATAAAAAAGTTGTAGGACATTTTATTTAAAAATATGAATCTACAGAGAGTTGCAATTTTCAATGTATTACTAAAATTGAAGTAATTTTCTATAGACACCAAAATGCTGTAAAATATACTACCACAAATTTCGCCTACGCAGTCGGCATCATCGAGAGATGAAAAAAATTTGAAAATTAAATATGTGATCAATATATTAGGTATTGTAAGAATGAATCTTAGTTTATACTATAAAATATACTGCCACGCGTTTCGCCAATACAGTCAGCACCATCGGGAGAGAAAATTAAATATGTAGTCAATACATTAGGTATTGTAAGAATGAAGTTTATAAAACAAACACAAGATTCTTTTCAAAAAACTGCGAAGAGTATCCTACAGAATGTGCAACAATTATATAAAAGTTAAATAACACTACTGTCTGCGAAGAGTAAAATGTTTACCTCTAGTATATATAGTATATTGCAAATACCTTTCCCTTGCCCTTTAATTTATTCTATTCAAATCTTACATTTATCTATTATGTGAATAATAACACCACACAATCACTCATTTCCCTTGCCCCAAAACATAGTACGAATATACCTACGATAGGTAATTATACATTTGCGCAACATTTCCTTTGCAGCAAATGTCTTCTATAGACACACTTTACGCGTGTGTACAAAAAAAAAACACGAAAAATATAGAAGTGGCTGTTGTAAAGAATTACCCTAAATTCTTTCAAACATAAGACTAAGTCTGCTAAAAATGCTTAGTTGCGACTAATTATTTTATGAATGAATTGATTTTTAGTTTTCTTTTTTCTGTATATATGTATACATTAATATAAATCTTACTCTGTACCCCATACAAGTTGTAAATAATCTACTTAATTGTGAATAGAGATTTTAAATTGGAATTGGAATTGGTAAACATCTGATTGTGTTGCTTCCCTGCGAGACGACTACCGAACATTGTATGGTGTGACGTCACAGTCAATAGTAGCTCGTTTCGGGCCACTTCAATTTTATCGCTGTTTAGATCCTTCATACTGATCGCGTGGAATTAGAAATCTTATTTTTTTTGTGAAGTACACGTTTTATTACAACGTTACGCTATGTTTTTTAGTATTATTTTTATTTTTAAAATTATAGGCAAGTTCCCTATTAGAACTAACGGTGGGAGGAGTAAGAAAAAGGTTGAACCAATATTGTGTAATGGACGGATACGTATGTTTCGAGTAGTTAAGTGCACCTCTTGTCGTGCGTAGATATCCGGTTCCCGGCTACACACCGCGAAAATTTTTTGCGGATTCGTCCGTTTCCCGGAGTGAAAGGGTTAAGAGCCAATAAAAGTAATTCGTATCTCGTTCTGACTTGCTCAATTTGTATACTTATCTTCTGTGTAGCAGGTACCGTGCATTTAAAAATAATTTAATGTACTAACGCCTGCTTACATAATATTCTCTTTTAATCTAATATCTGGACATTTAAATGATTCCGTAGAATTAATTACTTAGTCAGCAAGACTACGTTAATGTTATTGAAATGAATACCGAAGTAACGTGTACCATGACGATAATTGAGACAATTAAAGCATTGCAAAATTGAACACGAGATGACGAATATAATTTGCTTCAAGGAAATAGATGGATTATGATAACATACATTTGAATTTATTATAATTGAGAGTGATACCTATCCATTTTTATGTTAATCAGCTTTGATATTGTTGCACACCTGTGCAATTTAAATAATTACTGTACAATAACAATTACCGAATATTAATAGTGTTTTAAATACCGGATCAGTATTTTTTATAATATAATTTTTAGTTTTCCATTTAAGTGTGCCATGACTATTCCGATTTATTCTAAATGACCCGTGTAATGCTAGAAAAATCGAAATTCCGTCAAAAATACTAAATTACGTGATTTATGAGCAAATAAAGTTCACCAAAATGGCTTTTGGGGAAAAACTCAATTTTTTCAAATGGAACCATATTGGTACCATCGTACCATTTATTAGTACTATTAACAAGGAATTTATTCATACGTTGTATTAAAATGTGCGATAAATACAAACAAAATTACAGCTAAAAGAAAATAAGAAAATACAATTTTGTTCTAATTAAATATTAAGAAGTAACTAACTAAGGTGGCTTTGAAAACAATGGAATATTTAGCTTCTCAAACATTTGTTAGTTTACCGATGTTTTAATTGTGTCTTTAAAAATTGTTTAAAATTCTTGTTAATTGTGTTCAAAATGCCGCAAATTTATACAAGAGATGAAAAAGTGGACATGCTAATTATTTACGGGGAATGTAGAAAAAATGCCATTGCGGCTAGACACGTGTATACTGAACGATATCCTGACAGACAATGTCCAGCGAGAAATTATTTTATTCGTCTTGAAAATCAATTACTAAGTGAGCCCAACAATGATCCCAAAGAAAATTTCATTCTTGACGAAGGAACGGAAATTAAAGATTTGGATCGAGTAGAAGTTGATAAGACTGTTTCTTTAAGGCAAATTGGGTTTGAATTGTAAATCAGTCACCAAACAGTAAGCCGAATTTTGCACAATAAGTCTTTTAAATACCAATTGCACCAGCACTTGTACGAAAATGATTACGAACGTAGGATGGAATATTGCAATTGGATTTTTCAGGATAACGTGCAACCAAACAATGATTTTTGAGAATGATTTATGGACGAGTCTAGGTTTACAAATTTGGGATTATTTAACCGACTGGTGCCAGATACTTGGGATTTCTGCAAAATGAAATTGAGGTAGTTTAGCTGAATTGCCTTTCCATTTACGACAGGGAATGTATTTCCAACAAGATGGCGCTCCTCCCCATAATTCAAGGATAGTAATTGATTACCTCCAACGGAGATTCGGAGAAAACGTAATTTCGACGAATGGTAAGGTGGCCTCCAAGGGCACCTGATTTAACACTGCTTGATTTCTTTGTTTGGGGTCGGTCATTTAAAAAATATTGTCTACTGCCGTTACAACCCGTGGAGCTACGCGTAAGACGCACAATTAATAGCATAACGGTCCAGCAATTGGCGAACGTTCTTCGAGAAACAGCTATGCGAGTTCAGAAGTGGATTGTCGTTAATCGACCGCATTTTGAACAACTGTTGTGATGTTTTGTGTTCATTTTTTGTAATCCAAAGCCACCTTATCTATAACAAGGTAATTAGAACGAAATTGTATTTCTTATTTTCTTTTAGCTGTAATTGTGTTTGTATTTATCGCACATTTTAATACGACATATGAATAAATTCTTTATTAATAGTACTAATAAAAAATGGTACCACGGTACCAATATGGTCCCATTTGAAAAATTGCGTTTTTCCCAAAAACCATTTTGATGAACTTTATTTGCTCATAAATCATGTAATTTACTATTTTTGACGGTATTTCGGTTTTTCTAGTATTACACGGAACAGTCATGGCTAAGCTGCAAATCGTTTCTGTCTACCATGGTCGTAGAATACAGATGTAATTACTGTCGCCGGTATTCACCTTGACCGCAAAACTCGTTTTCCAGTCCAGTCTATTATTAGCTTTCGAGTTGTGTACACGTTAAGTCACTTGGGCGTATTGTATATTGTTTTTGTTTTTATTTTATTTGTTGTACTGTATTGTTGATATTAATTTATTAATAAAGCATGGCAGACGTACGCAGGGGTAGAAAACGGCTATTTGCTGAAAAAGTGAATAAATTCATAGGTGAATTCCCGGATTTATTCTATGATGGTGCTAAAATAATCTGTAAAGTGTGCGAGAAAAATTTGAAGTGCTCGGATAAGCGTGATTGTGGACTTCACGTAAATAGTGTACACCATAAATATAAAAAAATGGTGTGCCTTCGATAACACAGTTTATGTTTGATTTACTACTAATGCTGATTGCCTGTGATGTTCCACTGCACATACTCGATAAACAACCATTTCGAGAGTTCTGGAATAAATACAATGCCCAGGTGAAGTTACCAAGTCGCACAACGTTATGTAACTGTCTACCAACTGTACACGTAGACATGGTAAATAAGATGAAATGTGACTTGTATGTTAAAAAGTGCCGCTTACTAGTATATAGGATATCCCAAATTTCAATCAATTATTTTTAAAAACTAAAGGAGAAAAAAGGGGGTGTACCATGTTCCTGTTACACCTGGTATACGCGTAGAATTATACGAAACTGTTATATACGAGTTATGAAAAGGAAAATTGAGATTTTCCTTTTCATAAATAATACCACAAGAGGATTCGATTTTATCGGATAAATTGTTACTTACACGAAACCTTGTGTGTTATGACAATGAAAGCAAACTGTATAAAAACACGAGACCGTAGGTCGCGTGTTTTTCGCAATTTGTTTGAGTTATATCAGATACTATAAGATTTAGACCTAATAATACGTACAAGCTCCTGAGATAAAAGGAATATGGCAGACGTAGAGCTACAGCCTTCTTTACGTACCAGCCACGAAATAAGATTTCGTATCGCAGTGGCGGCTGGTGGATTTAGGTTATGCCATATCTCAGTATTGGAGCATGGAACCCAAGCAATATTTTAAGGCAGGACTACCAGTATTGAATGAAGAATTGAGAAGAAAGTTGAGCTAAAATGCGTTGCCGACCTAGATTACTTTTAGATCGTTAGCAAAATATTTTAGAACTATTTTTTTTTTCATAATCAGAAGGAAAATTATCACTCCTTTTTTTTTGTCTCGAAAATTTAGATTTTTATAGGAAGTTATGACATTTTGAAATTTTAGTTCTTCATTGTGTAAATTTCAAAATATAAAAAATCTAAATTTTCGAAAACCAAAAAAAACGGAGGGATAAATTTTCCTTCTGATTACGAAAAAAAAATAGTTTGCAAATATTTTACTAATGGTCTAGAAGTAATCCGGGTCGGCAGCGCATTTTTGCAACTTGTTTCCTCAATTCTTTTTTCAATTTCTTTTCTGCAAAACGTCCTCATTCAGTACTGGTACTCCTGCCTTAAAGTATTGGGTTCCATACTCCAATACTGTGATATGCCATAACTTAAATCGACCAGCCGCCACTGGTGCAACGTCGCACGAAGACCTGTTGTTTATGTATTAAAGCTTTATTTACCTTAAATCAGTGTTTTTAACAAGTGATAATTGCTCTAGACTCTTGTAAATTAAAGTGCGTTAAATGTAGACAGTGTTGTGTAGTGATAATTTAAAGTATAATCTATTTTTTCGCAAGTTTTTGTGTTTATGTTTCATCTGTATGCATATAACCTAAAGTAGGTAAATAAACATGCCGGTACGGTGTTCTCGGTAGTAAGTCAATTTACGATTCATCTGTAAAATTTGAAGTGTTTTTGGATTCTCCAAGGATTCCAACGTTTGAAGTTGTACGTTGTGACGTACTTATCACCGCAAGCCTTATTTGCGTGTGTGTTGTGTCACTTTGGCACCCTTCAATACAGTAGCGGTACTTTGAACTTTTATTACGGTATCGGTCTCGAGCGCCAGTTCCTGTTTTAAAGTGTAGGAACACCACTTTATTAGCGGTGTGATAGAAGCTAGGGTAACTCGGTGAGGATCCGGAATGCCAGGCAGTCTGTGTGCGTGGTTGGGTCGTTTGCGTAGCAATAGATAACTTCACCTTACCTGCCGAAAATTATTTTCGTGTACAAGCAGATTTATATCTTTGCTTTAAATAAAAGGCAGAAGTTCAACTTCACTTACTCTATTTATTTCTAGATCGTAATCGTACGAAGTACTGCATTTTTCATCATTGTGTCATAAATAACTATTATTCATTTGAAATAATGACATTTTTCATTATATGAGGTGTTTCAAAAAAATATCCCCCCAAATTTTAAAGCATGATTTTTTGGCAAAAAAAGAAGTCAAAAACTTCATATATACTTATGTGCTAAACGGTTTCGTTTATAAGATACAGGGTATCGAAAATTAAAAAAATCGATTTTCCAAGAAAATCTCAAAATAGTTAGAATATTGAGTTTTGGCACAAAAAGTCGATTTTTCAAAAAGAATCTCAAAAGAGTTAGAATATTGAGTTCTGGCACATGTTAGTATTGTATAAGTGGGCGTTTTAACGTAGAATCAGATGTTTTACTTCCATCAGTGGCGTGCAGGATCAAATATTTTTATAGAAAATATGATAAGGCACTTTTTTTTATTCAGTTTGATAACTCCTGAGACATTACTTACTCATTAAAACTACATAAGAGTTATGTCACGTTTTTTTCATATGAAGTACCGTTTTGGAGAAAATTGTAGAGATGTTTTACTGCTTAGTTTCTGACCTCACTCAGATTTGTAAAAGAATTAAAAACGTAGCCATAGAAATATTCATAGTATATAAATTTAACAACATTTACAAGTCGTTACTGTCAATTACCAGTTATGAAATGAAATTGAAAAATAAATTTTTTTATTTTTAATTTTTGAGATTTTTTAGCTTTCTAAGCACTTTTAATTTCCTTGCAAATTCTGTAGCCGTTTAGGAAATGTGTATATGAAGTTTCAAAATTTGACGAACTTATTATTTATTTTGATTGAAACGCATTTATTCATGTCAAATACAAATTTTGTGTATGCAGATCACGTTGACCAAAAAAAAAACGGATTTATGTGTAAATCATTTTGTTTCTCACCGTCTAATATCCTTTTTTTATCAGGTCATAAAATCGGTTTGATGTCAAGTCAAATAAGTATAATAATTAAGACACAATTAAAGATCTATTAAATAAATCCTACATGTTAGCTAAAAGTACTGATTGTAGTATCTAATCTAGAATTGAACACGATACTATGCAGAGCAGGTGGTTCTCGAAGAAATAAATAAATCTGGTTTTATAAACAGAAACACAAGAGATACGGAATTGAACTGGAGATCCATTGTATTGATAACGAGTATCTAAGTACATGCATTTGCTTCCGCTATAATTAAGCTCATTGTTCGAGTACAATAGCATTTAAACTGTGCCGTTTCAACGATTCTTTTAAACGGGAATCATTTAAAGGGCTTTTTTAATTTCAATTTAATGACTTGCCTTATACTACTGCTGTACAAGTTATTCAAATGATAGAAGAAACATTTAGAATTCCCTCGTTGACTCTACACTCGTTCCGCGTTTTAATTATATTTTCTTTATTTGTGGCATTACATAATCGACACGTTTTAAATGAACATCTGAACATCATCTAATTTAAAGTTTTCTTTTAATTAACCATCACAAGTAATACAATCTCCTGTATTCTTTCAGGTACCTTGTGCGGGAGGACACGTTTAGTGACCAGGGACACACAATATCCGAGTAAACTACACAATTGAGAACTTTCTTTGTGTTGTAGAAAGTATACTAGTATTTGTACTCATTAATGACCAGATTAGGTCTACGTGAGTGTGATATAATAACATTACATTTTTCAATATTTATAGGTAGTTTATTTTTAGAGTGCCAAGTATGAATACTGTTACGCCACTGGACTATGTAGACTGGTTAGAGGAGACTGGAATTGTACGAGAACGGCCGAGAATATTCTGGAATATTCTAGACCGTGTGAATGAATGTATAAATATGACGCACGGTGGGCGGAGACTCAGTCTTAAGTTGAACGTGAACGAGTAAAGAAGAAATAAGAAAGATACTTATAAGTGTTCAAGTGTGATTATAGTTAAGACAGTAATTAATCTATTGTTGTTAATTGTTAATTAGTAAATAAAGTAGTGAGTAAGTGTTACCTGGACTTTCAATCAACGAATCTACGAGTATAGTTGTTTGTGTGGATAGCAAACACGTGAGAATACTTTGTAATACCAACATAAGCAGGTTCTATATATCGTCAAGAGAATTAATTGCATCGTATATTTTTAAATCGTCTGCATAAAGCTGGTACTGGACATTGTAGGTTTAAGAATATTGTTGAAGAAAATATTGAAAGAAGAGGAACACCCTGATTCCGTGGTAAATTCAAGAGGACTTGTAACATGGTAATAATGTGACCTACTACCTAGATATTAATTAATAAAAGGAATCAAATTCATGTGATACCAATCCAATGTGTATTAATTTATTTAGTAAGATACCATGATCGAGCTGTCGCACGCCTTGGAAAAATTAGTGTTATGTTGTTGACTTGGCCACCTGTGTTCTACACTTCAGGGACACTGACTTGGGCATAATAAGTTTGTTGTTGTTGACCTGCCTGGCAAAACCTGTTGGTTAGGACATATTTCACTTTTATATTAGGGAAAATATAGTCATACAGACAAGATCAAATATTTTTAAAAAGTTATTTATTGTGATGATTTATTTATCACAGATAAGCATAAATATATTTCTTTTTAAAAACAATTATTTTCCCAGCTATATGCCAAAATGCTGAAACGTGGAGTATAAAAGAGATAAATGCACATTATGTTCAGCACGACTGACTCAATACCGTTATTTTTAATTCTAACTACTCTGTTCAGTACAACCAAAAATAAAGAAACAAAAGTACTCACCAGTTGAACAAACACTTCAAAACTTTAAAACATCCAGACACGTGTTTCTGCATCTTTGCGTCGTCAGTATGACCTTTGAGAGCCTCAAAAGTAACTGTGAATCTTAGTAAATCCTAATGTAATAAATACTAAATGGCTTCAGTGAACAGAATAAATGAAATTATAGTGGAAATTCCTAGTAGGGTTAGAATAATTTAAAACACCTTAAATAGTGTATTTGATGAATGTGTACCAGTGAGCAACGATACGAAACGGAATTATCAACCGTGGTTTAACCGAGATTAAAAATAACATCAGCAAAAAAGAACTGGCGAGCAAAAAATTATATACCATTCAAAACTATAAACTACTTAAAATGAATTTAGGTCACTCTGATCCCTAATAAAAACTCAAATTAACGTTGCATATAAAGATTATGTTATAGCATTGGGGGATTTACTTGGAGAAGATCCATCAAAGTTTTGGTCATTTCTTAATGTCAAAAGGGGTAAGTCAAGAATACCTGGACTTCTCTACTACAATGACAAAGCTTACGAAACTTCTCAATCCATCGTTGACGGTTTTTCAAACTATTTTTCGGACGCTTATATCAATTTAATCCCCAACAATAAAAAGAGAATATATTGCTAAACAACAATCTTATTAATTTGCAATATATAACGGGGACGACATAATTAAAGGCATAAAAAACCAAAAACAAAATGATAGCCGGCGTTTATAAAGTTCCTAGTTTTTTTTTAATCAAAGATTGTGCTACAGCGTTTGTTCAACCCTTTGCTTTTGTTATTTAATCTCTCGTTAACCACGTGTAAATATCCAGATATATGGAAAATTGCAAAAATATGTCCTAGACTCAGATCCGGTGATTCTTCTTATTTAAATAATTACAGACCAATAGCAATATTATGTAACTTTGGCAAATTATTAGAGATTATTCTGTATGAATACATTTACTGGTCTGTTAAAAATACAATATCGCCTTCTCAACATGGTTTCATGGAGAAGAGATCTACCACTACCAATCTAGCCTCGATATCTCAGTATATCAGAATCCTTAGATTCACAAGGTCAAGTTGATGTTATATACACAGACATACAGAAGGTATTTGATCAAATAGATCACTTTTTATTACTATCAAAGTGAGAGGAATTGGTTTCTCTGACT
The DNA here is from genome assembly GCA_029963845.1 of Rhamnusium bicolor. Taxonomy (NCBI): domain Eukaryota; kingdom Metazoa; phylum Arthropoda; class Insecta; order Coleoptera; family Cerambycidae; genus Rhamnusium; species Rhamnusium bicolor. The sequence continues at coordinate 344,771 of JANEYF010005298.1, read as the reverse complement.
CTTTAATTTGTTTATTTGAGTCCTATTTAATTGGGAGACATCAGTTTGTTGAATATGGACGCTTACTGTTCTCAATCATATACAGCAGTATCGGGAGTTCCGCAAGGATCAAATTTAGGACCCTTTTTATTTCTTATTTTTATTAACGACCTAACAGCTAATATTAATTCTCACCACCTACTATTTGCTGATGATTTTAAAATTTTCCTAGAGATAAGTTTTATAGAGGATTGTATCTACTGCAAATGAAGTTAATAAAATTTCTAACTGGTGCTCGGTCAATTCTCTAAAGTTAAATATTGGCAAATGTAAGGTTATGTCATATACAAGGAAGGACACTACAGTTACCTTTCACTATAAAATAGATAATAACATTTTAGATCGTTGTGTGAATTATAAGGATCTGGGAATTATTTTTGACTCAAAACTTACTTTCAACAATCATATTGATGAAATGGTCAAATCGGCATCTAGAGCTTAGGTTTTTTAGTAAGAAATTAAGACGCCTTTGTGAATATTGACACCCTGAAACTGTTATACATATCATTTATAAGAAGTAAATTGGAGTATGGCTGTATTATTTGGTTTCCATATATCAAAATTCATTGTCACGCATTGAATCAGTTCAACGCAAATGTCTGAAATTTATGTTTTTCAAATGTAATGGATCTTATCCTCCCCGAGGTACAGACAACAATATACTGCTTAATATGTTTGACCTTAAATCTCTAGATTCAGAAGAGAGTGTTGTCGTTTTATCCCTTTCTTTATAAATTAATTAGTCACAATGTTGATTGTTCATTTCTTTTAAGTAAACTAAACCTATCAGTCCCCAGATTAGAATCCTGTCAAACAACCTCTTTTACAGCGATGCTCCTCGAACAAACCTTATGATAAAGTCACCAATCTTTAATATGTAAAACTTTAACACCATTTCATCTTTATGTGATGTCAACTATGATAGTTTAGCTGAAATACTTCATATATATGAAGAAAACTATGCTTATTAAATTAGATTATTTCATAACACTATAATATATTTTACTTTTATGTATGAGTTTTCTTGTAAACTCTTAATGTAATGTTAATGACTATGTATTGCAAATTTGTGGATTTTATATCACAGTATACTTAGTTTTAAGTTTTTCCTGTAATTGGGTGCTTTAACCTGTAGGAAATAAATTACTTATTATTATTATTAAAACAAATTGGGTATCCTTTCTTGGTAAAAGTTCTATTAAAATATGAAATAGGGAATAAGAACCTAAAGGTGCATCGTGATGTATCTCTATGGAAATCCAAAAAATTGTTCAGTATTCACATCAGAGTAGTCCATGTGTTTTTATATTTCGTAAAACATGTAACTACAATAAACGGTGGTAATCAATTTCATCATTTGGTAACTTAAATGAATCAGAATTGCTACTACTTTTTGACAGCATTCCTGGACTTAAGTTGAGGAAAAGGAAATTTATTTGATCTAGTGCGTGGAGGTACCCCTTTAACGAGGCGTCTTAGCTAATTGTAAGAGCGCATATTGTGAACGAGTCGGTCATCGTACTACGCATGACAACACTAAAATAACACACACACATTTTCAAATAAAAATATTATGATGTTCGAAAATAAACTACAAAGATTATTAACACGAAAAAATAATAAATATTCCCATAATAAACTACAAGTATGCTAGAATTTGTGGATGTATACTTATATAAGTATAGCCACGTGTTTATAATTTTTTTAACGGAATCCACTTAAAAATTGTTTGTCTTTACTTTTAAATTAACCATAGTTTCAATTAAATTTTCAGGAATGGAGTTTCAATTCTGTATGCCACAATTAGTTGCTTTAAACGAATCTGTTCACGGAATTTTGTTTAACGATCACAAAAAAACTGTTAGAAATAAACAGATTTAAACGTGTCGATGTCGTATAAATAAAAATAAAGCGCAGGGAAAGACAAGGGAAAGTTAAAACTGTTAAATGAGATTTATTATAGGATGTATATATTTTTTAAAGATTTTCTTTCCTTAATCACCAAAGTAACCTCTGAAAAGTGAACCTTATAATTAATTATGGTCATTAAAAGAAAACGGACACCTAAAATTTAGTACTTTTCAGTCCAAAAAACTATTAAATCACAATTCCAAATTATTTTTTTCTGTGCCTGATAGGGTAACTCTTTTGTATTTACGCGATTTAATTGAAACTTAATTTTTGAAAATTACTTGTTTTTGAACAGGTTGAAATGAGGGGTTATTTTTAGGACTAGATTTAAAGCTCTCCACAGCGTTCTATGGTAGCTAAACAAATTCATTCATTTCTTGACATTTCGCTTTTTATTTTATCTTTAATAGTTTAGAGATACACTAGTTTTTAGCAAACTAAGTAAAAACTTAACAATTTGAATCAATAGTTTCCTAAGTAAGTTGGCTATGACTTATTAAAGTATCAATGCATCAGTTTTTCATGAGTGTGTCTGTAACATAATTTTTTACATAACACTTAATTCCACTATTTACAATCATTGATTATAACTGTAAGTGATAAGTAATGTATAAATTGAGCATTTAACAGAACAACTTTCAAGTAACTTACTAGTAGAAGCCATTACTCTCAATATTATTTAATAAAATTCTAAATAATATCAATCATTATCCAGAAGGTCGTTTACCCCAAATGCAATACGTATTGTATTAATAAATGCACATCAAAAATTCAATTTAAACGTATGGGGATTTGCATTTACATGTTACTGTGACAATGCATTTTAATACGCCTATTTTTAGACACAAAATACAACCATACAGGTTTTTGGATTATTAACGAAGTCTAAACAGTATATAAATCTTCTTACTGCACGAAGGCAAATTTATATTGGCTACCAACAAAAGAATCCGTTATTTGTCGTCAACGTGAACATATTTTTTAACAAGTGGTAAAATTAATCAATACAATTTGGGTCCTTTACAGGGGAACAAGGCGAAACAAAAGTGTCGTAATTTCGTAATTGTTATAGTTAGACCTCGGACAAAATTTCAAAAAGTAGTATAAGAAAAAATTGTGCGTCTAGCAAATAAACGAATTAAAATAAAATGCATACCTTATTTTATTTTACTTCAATGATTAATAGAGATTGGGAGGTAGCCATTAATTTAAGAGCCGACTTACGTAGATATATTATTATACTGTAAACATTTAATAACACTCCCAAACAATATGAGATGATAAAATATTCTTATGTACTATGCAATAAATCGGTTTTCTTTATACAAATGGGAACAAAAGGTAACTGGACGGCTCTCAGCTATAAAAAACAATTACTTACTGATCGTCATCTAGACAAGGATGCTCGTTATTGTCGAGTGTCCAATAGCAATGCGAATGAATATAGGCGGATACGCTTTGGCTATCACGTTTATGCCCACTGTCCCATGTTAAATACACTCAAAATACGTAGTATTTATAAAAAATATGAATAACACGTGGATACCTAAACAGTACGAAATTAAAGACAAAGGAGGTTAACGTTTTTAAAATGTTTCGTTTAATTAATTTTTTCTCGAAGTTGCAATTTAACGGCACATAATGTTATTGCAGAAGCTTTAAAAAAGTGTTTTCGGAACATTAAAGCAAACACATTTCCTCAGACCGTTATAAAGAATTTGTTAGTAGTGGTAGTATTACTGATTTTAACCTAGATTTAGTTGGGTAATATATATGGACAAAACTATATAATCCACTATTTAGACTTTTTTACAAAAGTGTATTAATGCAGGAAACAGCACTAAGACAAAAATATTTATCACGGAGATGTGACAGTATTAAACAAAAAAAATGTTCTGAACTAAACGACAAATACGTTTGGATTAGCGTGGATGAAACCACCAATGCTTACGACTGGAAAGTGGGTGCATTAATACTAGTTAATATACTTTTACTCTTGTGACCCCTAGTTAAAAATACATTGTGTGTGTGCGTGCCTGCGTGCGTGCGAGCGTGCGCGTGTGTGTGTGTGTGTGTGTGTGTGTGTGTGTGTGTGTGTGTGTGTGTGTGTGTGTGTGTGTGTGTGTGTGTGTGTGTGTGTGTGGATGTGTGTGTGTGTGTGTGTGTTAGTGTTAGTGTTAGTGTTACAATCACCAATACTTTCAGTCTTATTCGTTTTGTATGTTACCGAATTTGCCAAAATAACTACAAGGTAAGGATACTGTCATATGCATGAACATGTGCTGAATGAGATGTGTATTTTGACGATAAAGCCGATCTGATACAAGCGATTTAACATTTGACATTGGTAGACTGCGTGTTGACTCAGTACAGTCAATACATACTCAAGTGTTATTCTAAGGATATTTTCCATTGCATAAGTGGAATATTAATAAGTATACCTTATTATTTCACTAACGTGTGTATGAATGGATGTATACACATGTAGCTAGATCGGGCGAGCTTACTAGATTGTCGGGTCGACCGCTTCTGAGATTTATGAGGTACATATTAGAGCCATTTCAAGAGAAATAGGGAAAATCAAGGTAACGTAATCTAGGCGGTGTTGGGAGTGGTCGATTTCGGAGCCTTAATCTGCCGACTCCCCAAATCGAATTGTGGTTAGTGATCTCAATCTGCCTACTCCTTAGAGAGAACTTTTCTAATAAGCCTACTATTCGCGAAGAAAACACTGCGCATAATCTTATCCATTATATTTTTTTTTCAAAATTACTCGTCACAACGTATTAAAACAAAATGAAATTAAAATCTCTGCTTTTATTGCCGAACATAATATAACAATAAATGTATCAGATCATTTATTACAATTTATCTGTCGTTGTCTCACATACTGAAATCTTATGGCGGAACCAATTGCACCTCTATAATTAATAATATTAAGGTTTGCAATAATGAGCATTTATAACTCCCTCAGCACTATAATAAATGGCAATTTGGAAGCGCAAAAATGTGTTAAAAAAATATTGAATTTAACTAACTTGCGTACCACCATGTAAATATACATAACTTTAATCAGGGACCTCATTATAGTCTAAAAATAACAATGGATGTCACCCTATCTACCACCATTAAGAATCGAACAGATACCAGTCAAATTAATTTTGTTGTTTTTGGGTGAACCTGAATTCTTGTAATCCAGTCGTAAAATGGTAATTATGTGCTAATTTAACTTGTTTGTCCCGTCAATATTTATTTTTATGGTTAGTAACTACTAACGAAAACAAACTGTTAAAATAAAATTATGCATTTTTATGCAGGTAAAAACTGGCTGTGTAATTTTTGAGATTAAAAAAATATTTCAGGTGCATTCAATTATAAAATAATCTGTTGGATTGGATTCGAGCCTTTTTCAGAAAATCCTTACTACATATTTTCGTTTTACGATACGTATACCTGTAAAAAATATGAAACGTATATTTTTTCCATAAATTGACAATGTTTTTTGGATTTTAATTATTTCCAGTATTTTATGGATTCTAATCGTTTTCAATATTTTTATGGATTCTGGATCCTTTTATGGATTTCGATCAAGCTGTGGATTTTCTCTTTTTTATTTCATAACCACCTGATAGTGTTCTTTAAATTCAAAAATCGAGTCCAGATTTGGACCATTGTAGCGGGCCGATTATATTTTTTTGACAACCTATGCTATCTGTCCAAGAAGCGTGAAGATTAATGGCTCAGATTTCTACAAAATCAACTTGTAATATTAATTATTTAGGTTATAAATGGAGATGCTCACCTGCGGCCACAGGCATAGGCGCAAATAACTTCGACTAAGTCATATATCTTAGACATTGATGGTTAGTTGAACAAGTGAGCTGGTTGTGTACGCGTCGCATGTATGTATTAAAGCATCTCAAAAGCGGCTTCTTTGTAGACACATGGGCAGACGCCAATGACAGTAACCATTCCATAATAGTCATTTTCAACAAATGACATACGCCACTTAAATGCAGTGACTAATCGATTGTGCCAATTTGTGGCAAATTCTTGGCCATGGGTTACCAACAAATTGGATTATTAAAAATAAAGGAACTCCTGCCCGTCTGTAGTTTTAGATTTCAACAACATTTGAAAGAAAAGAAACGGATATTAATTGATTATCCGAATAGTCGATTATCGAATAACCGGTTGTTCGAAAAAATCGGTTTTTAGAATATTCGGTTATCCGATTAAACGGTTATTCAAGTAACCGGTTATACGAATAACCGGTTTTCGTTGTACAAAACTGCGAATAATTCAAAATCGATTAACCGGTTATCCAGAAAACCGGTTTCAGTTGGCAGCAGTAGATACGCATATTTAAAAAAAAATGTGTTCTTATTTTTAATAGCTTCATTGATGTTGTGTTTGGTTTAAAGAAATGTTTTTGTTTTAATTTATAAGAGTTTGTACATATGTCGTTTTAATGTCCATTCACATTTATATTTAAATTTCCCCCGGTGTGCCCGTATAGTATTAGTCCGGCCCTGCTTGGTTGTTAACAAAATAAAATAAAATTTAATAATATATCCATTTTGTTCTACACAACTCGTCGGTATATTAAAGTTATTAACACCTGCGTATATTATTGTTATTCGAAGAAAGAAGGAAATGGGCATTTTATAGCTCTTATCCGATCATCAGTGCGCATACCAATTATTGTGGAACAAAAACTATTTATTAAAAATACTAGTGGTAATTATTAATGCATTTTACTTTTTATTGAATATTTACAGTGTGGTGCATAATAAACACGATAAAATTAGTTGTTTTTGTCAGTATATAAATATTTGCCCTAAAATAGGAGAAAAGGTAAAAAGGAGATACAGCACCTAAAAAAGAGGCAACCAAAAAAAACTTGCTAAGAAATACGTAAGCTGAAATGCTACAAAAATTGAGGTATATATTTTGATTAATAATAATTATCAATGTGTGACTATCGTGATATTTCAATGATAAGCTATTAGCTAGTAAAGATCGAATTATAAAGTCCCATAAGGCCAAATTTGCAGAGCTACATCATTTTCAGCTGACGGAACAACCAGCTCAAGAAGCTATTGTCGATCCCAGTATCTAAAGAAATTTAGAATTTATACACTCAAGCTTTTCACAAATTCTCTTGCTATTGAACTTGAATGTCGACCAAAAAACAAGAGAATTTACCATAATTGATGTGATGAAGGTAGTGTTTGATCTTCGACAATATGTAGCAATTATCTAGAGACAGTACTGAACACGTAAGCAAAAAATTAGAAAGTGTTTTACACAACCATCCTAGTTCTGTCACAGTTCATCGAATAATAGACCTACTACAGGGCAAAGAAGTGGATTTTTTAGGGTCTCAAATAAATATGGCGTCATTATGAATGTTCCCTTATTTTAAATATGCGCCAATAATATCTGTAGAGACTAAACGGTTGTTTTCAACATATAAATAGATTTTTCCAGACAGGCAGCAGATTTTTAACAGCAGAACATATGGAGCAACTTTTAATAATATACCTCGCTTACATGGAATAATACCGCAGTAATTACTGTGAATAAATGTCAATGCAAGGAAAACATATTGGTCTAAACTACTAGTGTCAATATACTTTCGCTTTACTACTTCCACTAGTCGTGTTTACAACCTCTACACTACAAGGTAAGATATTAGTTTGCAGCAACAGTAAAATATTTGGTTTTAATGGGTATATAAATTAATAACAACAGATACTCCATTGCGCTGATTCTGTTTTTGACGTCATGACTCGCTGATATCCGAACTCTAATTATCACGATAATGAACTATAATTGATACAAAACAAAATCTGGTGCACGTCATCGATAGTAAAACACATGACAGAAGAACACTGTTGCCAAGTCTCCACAATAGTATTAGGGTTTAAGAAATTTCAAACAAATATTTAGTTTATAGTTTTAGGTTATAGTGAAGTATAATAAATGTCTGTAAATAAAAGTCCAAGTATAATTTTAGCCTATGTTCTTTAAGTGAACAGCATTTTGTTCAATCGCAATATCAGACGATTCAAAAGCTTTAAAAAGGACACAAAACTACAAAAAACCAAAAAATCGTAGAAAAAGAAAAAATAAAAAATGTAAAAATCTATATATTTTTAAATCACTTTTATGGTTATTTATCGTATATTTGAAAACATTGACGTAGTCTTCCACGAAATACCAAAACACTATATAGTGTATTCGATGCCCGTTTCGCCAGCCAAGTTGGCATCATCTGGAGATGATTAAAACTAAACTTATGCTAACAATATACCCTATTTATACCTAAACTATTGTCATGGTTCACCGAACCATCTCGATTCGGTGAATTGAGATCCACTAACCAATAAAGCGCGCTATTTGGGATAGGCCCTCTGTCACTATTCATACTATTTTTACACTTTATGATTTCCAAGCTTTCAAATGCATCCAGCTGTCTAGTATTTGTTACATTCGCTAATATCTATTTTATGGTTGTTCTCAAACGCATGTTGGGCTACACTAGACTTATCTGTTCTACCATATTTGAGATGGACCATATGCTCTTTGATTCTAGTTTGAATTGATCATCTAGTCTATCCAACATATTTTTGATTACAGTCCAGTGTTATCTTCACATCAAAGGTTCCAACCCACTCCAGGACGTATATTTGTAGTTTAACGGTTTTTTCTCTAAAGAATAGGATTTCTTGTAAATATCCCACAATACTAAATTGCGCCCTAATTTGTATATTAAAAAAATCACTATAATACAGTGAGTACATAAAAAATTTTTTTATATGTAATACATTTATTTATGTTCGTTTGTTTTTTTTTTGCTAAAAAATGCGTTCTCAAAATTAACTGTGAAAAATGGTTATCAAAAAGTTAATTATAAATGAGGATGAATAAAAAAATGTTAAACACGAAGTGTTAAAAAAGTAATAATACAAGAGTAGACATATCCTGGTAGATCTCATAGAATTATAGAGGCATGCCACAAATCAAGCAAAAAACCATTTAATAATAATTATAATTTGTTAAAAAAGTGGAGCTGCAAACAAAGTTTACATAATATTTAATAGTAAGTCTGGATTTAACATATTATTTTGTTTCATATAAATAATAAATTATAGCCATACACATCCTATCTGATTATGATATAAATTACATCATCGTCTGAAGCTCGGCTGCCTATTCGATATCTCATGCATGAGTCACTGTCACTAGTGCAAATAATTTGTCTGCATACCTTTCCTTATTTTGATATGTTGGACTAATCCAGTAAAAAATATCTTAAATTCCAATTATGTACAATGTATGAAAATAAAAGCCACTTTAATTGTGCATGAAAACAAAGTATCATGCAGGTATCAATTAAATAAACAGTACGCAAATGGAAGAATCAGTCATGAAAAGAGTTGGAACCTTCGACATGGCATTAACATTTAAGTAATTTCCACGAACAAAAATAATATTACAAGATAGATTTATTGGGGTTCAAAATAAAACAAAAGAAGGTTTAGTGCACAGGTTTAGTGCACAGGTTTAGTGCACAGAGCAGTACACATAGAGCTCTGTGTGTTGACTGTGCTCATCGAGGCCCCAAATGTGGCACAAGGGAACATGAAGACACTAATTGAGTACTGTGTACTGTACTTTCCAGCCTTATTTTAGTTCTTGTTCCTGATCTATCCCATTGTAGATCCAATTCCTTAGCTACGGTACGCTGATGAGGGGCAATAACTCCGAAACACGTGTCTGTAGCTGCATAATTGTTTCTTTTTGGGGAATATGGCACTAAACCTTCTTTGTGAAAAATAATATTGTACACTGTAGTCATTGCACGTTTTGCTAACTAAGTTGGCATCATCAGTAAGAATATGTTACATACTGTGTTTAAATATTCCGCTTAACGTGTTACTTCCTGTGTGTTTGTGTGTTTGTAAGGTTTGGTATTTCTTAGATGGCAATCAGTACGACATGGATCGTTATCTTGAACGCATAGTTATAGATGTGTGATAGTTAGTGGTGAATAATAACAGGTTCTTGTAAATGACGTACGATTCAATAAATATTTGCAGTGGACGTATAGTAGCGTCCCTTACACAGGGCATGGACGTTTAGCTGTTTACGTATGTAAGTACAATATAATAATAATAATATTATTTTTATCATTATCTATAAGGTGTTGGTCAACGGCGTTTGTCACAGTGTTTACCAGTGTTGTATATTCATTATATGCCGAGTGTCACTGAAATATGATCACTTCATTTCTTTTTGTATGATTTTTAATTTAGAAAAATGGTATCATAGTTAATACACAAATAAGACATTATTTGACATAAAAAAAAGTATTTATAGTTTCCGGTTTCAACGGAAATAATAGCAACTTTCTAATAATTGTTATCATGACCCGAGTTTTAGCTGATTTTTCGTTATTAGGTATATATTATTAAATGCAGAAAACCCAGTAGGCTTATAAAAATTGGAAATATACGTTTCAAATGAAGTTCCATTATTGCTTCTGTCACGGGGCTGAGAAAAGCCCTTTGGATATTTCAAGAGCTTGTACCTGAGGACTTCCGTTTGTGCACATAAAAGTTTTTATTTATCTTAATCTTAATCTCTAATATATAATGCATGATATACAAAATAGTTAGCAAGGCATTTTATACTGTCACCTATTTTAAAAAATTACAACACATTTTAATGCGAATAGTAATTTATTAAAAAAAAATGTAGTCATACTGTTATATTACAAACTATAAAACAAAACATCATATTAATGAGATAGAGAGAATAGATTAAACAATAAAAAAATAGAACATGATAATAAAATCTTTTAAAAACAAAGTTAGGTATCTATCAGTTATTAAATTCTTGATCAATTGTTGAATTGTTAATACTTAATTAAAACAACATTGATAGTGGATAAAGTTAAATACATATGTCATCATCAAAATTATACGATATTATACTGCTTGGAAATATTTAATTAAGCTTTATTGTCCACCCTGTTCCTTCCATTAGGTACCAATTCTGGTAATAAGTCATAAAATTCTCAACAATTTACATTTACAATTTGCGACGTTAAGAATTTATATCTTTCAGGCAAAACAAGGATTTTAAATTAGTGCTCTTCCCACACGTCTTAATCAGCGTCATATCTACAGTTAATCAGGTTTTATGGATTAAGTGCAGACCATAATTTAATAATAATATTAATAAAAATAGGAAAAGACGTTTGATTAGCATTCTTCCTAATTGCTGCGCACCATAATTAGCAACATATCTGCCAGGTTTTTTGTTAATTATATGGTTGATATCTCTCTCGATGTCAACGTTATTAATATAGAATTACAGCATTTTCATTGCAGAACCGACCGCTCAAGAAGAATGATTTGATAAAATATAAGCGAATTATTTAATTTTGTTGTATTAGATTACTAGCAGAGATTTGTACTTTGTTATTTAAAATGACAACTTGTATTATTTTTCGATCATAGTAATTCTGTGTCGGGTCACTTTTTTGGAATTTGTTTTCGAAATGCTGTCAAAAACGAATATACTATATTATTATAAGAACTAAATTAGCCATAAAATAATACTTAACCGGAGACTAATGAGCCCTAGGGCTTCATATGGTTAGGCTTTCAGTTTCATATATTTCATAAATATCTCGAATGCTTGATAAAGCAGCATCTGTATCTCTAGGACCCTAGTTGACCTGATCTCAACCAAACTGACCTATTTTTGTCAATTTGTATTCCTAAAAAGGGTCAAATACTCGAATGCATGAAAACATAATAATTAAATAACAAATTAATAAAATTACTTTAATACTGTTACGCCACTGGACTGTGTAGACTGATTAGATGAGACTGGAATTGTACGAGAACGGCCGGGAATATTCTGGAATGCTCTAGACTGTGTGAATGGATGTATAAATAAGACGCACGGTAGGCCGAGACTCGGTCTTAAGTTGAACGTGAACGAGTAAAGAAGAAATAAGAATGATACTTATGTGTTCAAGTGTGATTATAGTTAAGGCAGTAATTAATCTATTGTTGTTAATTGTTAATTAGTAAATACAGCAGTGAGTAAGTGTTACCTCAACGAAGGGTGTTTGTGTGGATAGTAGGCACGTAACAATTTGGTGTCGGAAGTGGATTGGAAGAGAAATTTCTGGAATATTCGAAAAGGTTCTACAGTGTTCTTCTCAGAAATTAGTGGTAACACGGAGAATTAAGCTACTGGAAAGTGTTTGGAAGACTATTTCTGGACTGAATAGTGACTTTAATGTGGATTTTTTGAGGTTCCTAGAACATTCGATTTAGAAATAACTGCAAATATGTGAGTGCTGCTAGTAATAACGTATATTAGACTGAGAAAAAGGACTACTAGTGCAATTTCGGGAAAATTCTAGAACATTATATTTGGAAACTACAGGAGATACGTGAATTGTGTCGACGGGAACGTATTATAAACTTAAAAAACAAGACTACAAGTGACTTTTAGTGACAATTCTAGAACTTTTGATTTGGAAACCACAAAAGATACGTAAGCTCTGTTAACGGAAGCGTGTTATAGACTCAAAAGAAGACTTATTAGTGATATTTCGTAAAAGTTCTCGAACAGTCCATTGCATAATTAGTGGAGATAAGTGAATTTTGTCAACACAAAAGTAATATAAACTCTAAATAAGACTTTCTAGTGCTGTTTCGAGTTTTTTCTGAAACATTCCATTATTAAAATAGACGTGATAGATACATTTTATGGACATTATAGCGTAGTCCACTTTATTTTAAACTGATTTACGTGTCGTGAGTTAATACCAACAACAAGAAGTATGGAGGAGAAGCAAACACAAGACATGCTTGCAGCATTGTTACAACGGATGGACGAACAGAAAAAAATCAGATACGATCAAGAAAGAAAACGAGAAGAAGAGAAGAACAAGAGAGAAGACGGCAGGAAAAAAAGACCAAGAGAGAAGATGCCAGGCAGAAAAAGAAGAATAAGAGAGAAAACACCAGGAAGAAAAAGAAGACTTGATAAAAATAATGGAAGGCCTGGACATAAGACGAAAGGAAGAAAATGAATAACAAGAGAGAAGACGACAGGATGAAAAAGAAGAGCAAAGAAAGGAACGCCAGGTAGAATTAAGACAAATTATGGAGGAATAGCATCAAGTTCTGCTCTCGGTCACTGAACAATTGAAGGAAGATGTACAGGCTGGATTCATGGAAGTTAACGAAGAAGTCAGTGAATTTAGGGGAAATTTTGAAAGAGAAATAACTGAAGTTAAGGAAGACGTAGCCCGACTCAAACAGCAATTAAGAGAGAAGGGTGACCAGTTAGTACTGTCTTCTGGTTCTAGGTTACAACCACCTTCCTTCGCCGCGACGGTCAAAGTTCATGGTCAACTTATAAGAGACAATTTAAGGCAGCTGCACGTTCAAATAACTGGAACGATGAGGAAAAAGCAACAGCATTGGTATTAGCACTGAGGCGCCAAGCATTAGACCTGGTCCAAACAATTCCTGCCGCACAGCCACAAAACTTTTGCATTTTCGAGGCTGCGTTAGAACTAAGATATGGCGACCAACATCTCGCCCAAGTATATCAGGCTCAGCTTAAATCACGCAGACAACGAGGTGGAGAAAGCCTACAGGAGTTCGAGGCTGCCGTAGAAAGATTATCCTGATGCACCAATGGAATTTCGACAACAGTTAGCAGTTGGTATATTTATTGATGGAGTAAGGGACCAGGAAGTTAGGCGAATTCTAAGTTTGCCAGGCATAAACGAAGTAGTGAGACAAATTTTAACATGGGATGGAACTATCTATGTATATTTAATCTATATTTGTATCTCTTTTTGTTTCCCATGAAAGTTTACTTATGGTAATAGTAATAATCGTAAGCATTAAAAATCAGTACCAGTATTAGAAGTAAAAAAAAATATATGGATTCAACAATGATCTTTTTGTATTTTACGCATGTCAAAATATTTATGTCGTCTGAAGGTTAACCAATCACTATCCGAAATCATTTTTTATTCGATGAAAAAATATATTTCACTTAATATGTTGGGCCCTCACTTTTGTTGGCCACGCACCGTCCCTGTCCTTCAGCGTATACACTAGTTTATAAAAGATGAGTACTTAATCTAATTTTAATATGACGATGGATATCAGGGGGGCAATGATAAATTAGAAACAGTGTATAGGTACAAAGAAAATAAGCCCCGATTAAATATATATCGTGAGAGATTTATCTGAGAAACTAGACAGTGTTACAAAATAGGTACTACAAAATAAAAAAGATGTATAAATGGCGGATATGAGTAAAGTTGTATTCTAATTAATCCAGCCGGCCGGACTGTACAAGGTTAACGAGTCGCGCCTTTCATTCATTTCCTTCACTAGTTTGAATTGCATCCAAAGCTCATATAAAACTATATTTGCATTTTGGTTGAGCAATTAAACTATAATTTGTTGTGAAAATATATAAAGTGGAAGAAAATAATTGAACGACTGTAACTTAAAAGTCAAATTATATTTTATGGACAGTTTTTTATAAAAAAATAAAAGGTAAAGGCAGCGGAAGAAATAAAACATACAAAAAAATGTAAATAACAACATGAAATTCACCAGTTTGTATATAAAATGAAAACGAATCAATTTTACGTAAATATGTAATTAATCAAACAACTTCTATACATGTCATTTTTTTGATATTTACTAAGTTACAATTATTATTCATTTCTTTTTTTCGCGCCCTGTATACAGGTGTTTTATCTAATATATTGAAAATCAGTATAAAAATTTGATAAAACCAATTTAATCTTAGGTTGTTATTATATAGGCTATACAGGGTGAGTTTTAAATGCGTAGTTATATTTTAACCCTCAATATATTTCGTCGTGTACAATTTATTGGCAGTGTCGAAAAATTTTTTTTTGAACAAAAAAAATTTTTAATTTCTAATAATTTTTTCTTCCTCCAGCCACTGACATTTTGATGGTCACTGGATAACTTTGTAAACGCCGTTCACAGAAATGACGTAACTGAAGGCAGTGTTGCTACTGCCAGAGTTCGTCATCACAATTATCCTATAATTGCATGAATTGCAAATTTTGAATTTTTAAAAAAAATTATTACCCTTTTGTCACGGACATTTTGTGAGACGATATTAGACTTATTTAGTATCAGTGTAGACGCCGCACCAAAACAAATGTAATAGTTTATAAAACATTGAGCTCTTTTTTAAGAAAGCATGATATTTGTACACACTGGCCGAAAAATAAACTTCAAGGCGGCCAAGGCGCAATTGATTAGTCCTTTATGGAAAGCGACACTTGTCACTTGTAGCTTGCTCTTAAAATAAAAGGTGTTAGAAGTATCTGTTTATTTATTTTTCCTTGTAAAATTAGGTAATCCTTTTTTATAAATAAACAGAACTCGTCCCGTAAGCACCAAATATTAAAAATATGCAGTACTTTTTCTGTGTATTTTAAATTATTATTATTGTCTCTAATTTATAGTTTAAGTTTAATATGGTTCATTTCTAAAAATGAATCAAAGTTGAAAATAATCATTTTAAAAAGACGCATTTACTTTAAAAGAAAGAAAAAAGCAGATTTGTTTACCTACCTAATACAACAGTTATTACATAAATATATCATATGGGCTTGACATTTGGATAGCATTCTATAGCCGTTTTGCTTGTTTAGCATTTTCATCTACTTGAAAATATGCCTTTAACATATCCAGCATTAAAATAATAAA
The DNA here is from genome assembly GCA_029963845.1 of Rhamnusium bicolor. Classification (NCBI taxonomy): domain Eukaryota; kingdom Metazoa; phylum Arthropoda; class Insecta; order Coleoptera; family Cerambycidae; genus Rhamnusium; species Rhamnusium bicolor. The sequence goes on along the minus strand of JANEYF010005298.1, from coordinate 329,004 downwards.
ATTAGTCGCTATGGTTAATCACTAATTTTCACAAAATGAACCACCAATGGAACAAATTATAAAAATAAATTTCGGTAACATAGTAACTCAAAACTTCGAATCACAAATTTAATCACAAAAAACTATAATACCGTTATTAAACACATTTTTGTAAATGCTAATGCAGACAGGTACGCGAACTACCAATAACACTGATTTTTACATGGGGTGTAGTGTTGCCAGATGTGTAGATTTTCACATAGGTTATAAATTTCATTATAAATAAATCATGATGCTTTTCAAAAAATTTCTATTGACCTAACTGACAATTAATTTAGCTGAGTATTGAAAAAATAGGTCTTACCATCGCAACAGAAACAACAGAAAACAGCAAAAGACTATTATTTATTTGGGCTTGTACAACTAGCGCTGTTTACACGAGGTTCCGATTTATAAAGATCTACGTACACGGTATAAAATTTAATTCAGTTTACTCTTTTTTAATGGAAGAACTGACCGAGGTCGGGGCCGATGACCTAAATTTAACTTTTTTATCAACTTTTGCTAATATTGGTGTAAAATGGTAGAAATTTTAAATAATAGTTTTATTACTTAAAAAAAAGTGCAGGTACACAAGGAAAATAATGGTATAAATACCATGAAAATGGTATGTCTGGCAACACTGATTAGGTGCGTGGTTAGATGTGTGAAGAGCATAGGTTACATATTCCACGCTAATATCGCAGTTCACATTATGGCGTGGTTGAATTTTAATCATGTAATGGCCTATTCCGAATAAAGTGCTGTTTTCTTAAGAAAAAATTTATCTTTTTTATAAAAAATGACGTATACTATCCTCCTAACTGTCCAGAGTATTATGGAGGAATAAAATGCAAACTGTTGGGTATGACCAGTGTAAAAAGTGATAGAAGTGTGTGAAAATACTGCATATTATTTTCCATCACCTGATATTGTGTTGCACCTTCAGTGTTATTACTATTAGAGGCCAGTTAAAATAGTAGAGAGCTGATTTATTCCTTGAACACCTACACATTTCAAATTATTGTAATAGCAGAGGGTAAGTACCTATTTATTAAAAATAATAATCCTTTTATAAACTTTGAAAATATGAGATGGGAACATTAAATTCCTCTCGAGATTCCTTAAAAAGTTTACTGTTCATCGCAAAATTTAGTTTTAGTTGCACATTCCATATGAAACGCTTAAAAAGAAATGTTGATTGGTGCAAGAAAAAGTCAAAATTGTACATTTCTCACATTGAAAGGTATTTCAAAACGTTTAAAAATTATTTCAAGTGGAGCAATTAATCGTTTAAGTAGCTAATTATTTCATCCAATGTTATTATAAATTTGGGAATGAACTTAATGCTAGGGCTCCGGTTCTTCAATCGTGGGTTAGCTAAACTCACACTTTTAGAATTCTATTTTTCAATTTTACATTTGTTTTGGAAATGGTTATAGCAACAAATATTTTATGCTAAGGTAACTTATAATTAAAGTAATTTGGATTAGAATCTCATCGATTTTTTGTGAAAATATAATGCTAGGTAACTTTCAACTTATGTTAACTTACGATTGTAAAATCGCGCCTAGGTGAGAGAATTGCATAAGATATACGGCAACGTTGCTCAGTCCATTACATCATTTTTGCCAAGATATAGAATGTTTCCAGTAACCAGCAGTTTCAAAACAATTTCATCATATTTTTTTGAAAGTCGACAACTCAGTTACACGTGGGAATTTAAAAAAAATGTGTCAGAGGGTTTCTACAGATGTCAAGAATCGGTGGTTAAAATATAACTACACACTTAAGACTCACCCTGTATATCATGTCAAAATGTTAGATTAGAAAGAATACATCGAAGCAGTTCAATTATAATAAAATATTACCAATGAATTCTCAGGAGTTTATCAGGGATCCTATTTGGGCCTTCTTTTATTTAGCATTTTCTTATGCGATGTTGCAAATCGTCATCACCACAACTTTCTTATAAATGAACTTTCGGTAAAACTAACCACTTTTGTAAGTAGAATAAGGTATACACATTTATGACATGTTTCAGTTAAATTGATTATAAAATGTAGTTAGTGCTATAAAAACTTGAATTTCAATAAAAGTTTAACATCAATGTACGCCATATTTATGTATTTGTTCATTGAAATTTAAATTATTTTCGGATTTATGATCACTGACCGAGTGCGAGCGATGACTGACATGACGATTCTCACCGTGGTATAATTCTATTTGTTGATGTCCACCATTTATGTATAATCGTTCGGTGTTAATATTAACAGTTCACAATCAGTAATAGTTTACTTTCTTACGGAAAAATGTGTGTAAAAGTCAAGAGCGCCAATCTACCAAATGTTACGCATATATGCTTATGGAGTAAGGACGAACGATTGTTTTAACGTCATTCTAATAACCCCCACCACTTCCTCCCTCGTGTTGGGGGTATTAGAATGTGGTAGGGTTTGTTCTAGAACTCTTATTGGGAAGAGGAAGAGCTCTTCCACTACATTTTGATACCTCCCACTCTATACATTTTAATTTTTCTTCTCTTCTTCTTTCCCATCTTCTCTCTCTGTCGTCCTTTTTGTCGTGATCTATATATCGTAGATTTTAATAAAAACTATGATACTTTTTGAGAATTTGATATTTTATACAGAGCCATCTGTATAGCAAATTATTACTTATTTGAGTCTGAAGATATTTGAGAGAAATAGTTTTTTGGCATTTTCTATTACTGCAATCTACTGAGTCGGAATATATATTGGACATGACTTCAATGCTCACTTCTTTTGCTTCTCAATGAGAAAATATTTTGTATCCCCCTTCATTTTGCGTCTGGCCAACAGTTAAAGAGGTTTAGAACAGGTCAATTCTAAAACAGTGTTATTTTTTTATCTCCTGTAAAATTTGATAATTTCCACATAGCAGTTTTTGACTTGACAGCGATGTTACATTTCTGCCGTCTTTTGTTACTGCGATAGCAATTCAGTAAGTATATTTACAAAATTATATTTAATTTAAAAATACGTATAGTCCTATTACGGATAGTACTAAATTTGAGACCACTTTGTATATTTTACAAATACAGTACATGTAATCAAAAATAAATTAAAAACGACAGTATTTGCCTATGTTATTGTACATACAGGTTTTTGTTTTATTTGGATATACGACTGAATGAAAAACAGCTAATATAATTTAAATTTCAAATAAAACAGTCGAAAACATACAACATTATTCAGTTTTAAATTATTAAATGCATACTTTATACTTGTGAAAACTAGTTCACTTAAGAATTTAAGTTAATTAAAGTATCTTTTTTCGGCAATAGTTCTCCAAGCCAAGCATCTGGGAGCTAATTAAAGCTTTAGGAGGCTTGTCAGCCCCCATATCCGCCTATGTCTAATCATAATTTCCCTATCAAATTTCAATCCGTTACATATTCCGGTTTAAAACAAATACATGTAATTACAACCTTAATGGGTACGGGTTCCCTATTTGATTAAAATTGGTACTACATAAAAGGAAATACAGCGTAAATTTTCAAAGTAACTCCATTCTACTAGCAAATTGTATGTTATGTAATCCTGCTCACAATAATAGAGAACGTATATATTATACAAGTTTGCAATAAAGACCTGAAATTTATAGAAGTGTTCGGGTTCATTAAATGTAATTATAGGAGCTGGGCTATTAATTGCAAATGAAAGTCAAGAAACCAAATGGATTGTGAGCAATTTATGCATGGCGGATAATGTTTATTATTATTATTAGTTTTTATATGTACGAACATTGCAGTCAGGGGCGAGAAAGGTTATTTCTTTAGGAACAACTGCAAAATTAGTTATGTGTTGTAATCAGAGTTGGCAAACATGTTGTTCTGATTTGAAATAATTTGCATATATTTATTAACGTGTATTTATTTTTCCCAAGTCGACCGCAATAATTATGGGGAATTTCCAAACATTCAACAGGTTTTCATAATATATCATCATATTTAATAAAACAAGCAGGTGACTTATGAGTCGTATCTTTATGTTAACATTTTTCTTTCATCTCTATTAAAGACTGTTTACCATTTTGCACAAATTAACCAATTAACATTTTAAGTAGTTGGCGTGTTGCAAGGATCAGTCTGAGGCCCATTACACTAGTTGATGCTGAAATGTATAACAGTTTTCTCATGACATATTCATTATTAATTAGCACAATGTAACGGCTTGGTTAAAGCAAAAATATGAAACATAACCTAAAACTGAATCGCAGTAAATGTTAAGTTAATATCATAATAAAAATAAGCCGAGTGGCAGACCAAATGCATTCTGGGTTCTCGTTGTCTGCTTAGGGCATATGACTCTGGGATCTACCGGCACTTCTGCGGAATATGCGAATATAGACATCCTCAAACGTGTCGAAAAAGACATTTTTAGAAATGGACGAATTTCTAGGTGATCTGGAGGAGGCTTTAACTTCTGCATCAATTAGAAGAAGCTTCATCATGTAAAATAATTAGTTTTGTGGAGTAGGCCTACTAGGGATATCACAAAAAAACGCGCCACGTACTCTCCCAGGTAACACTAATGCTCTTATTAAGATCTCCAAGGTCGCTTTAAAATTATATAATAAAACTTCGAATAAAACCAAATGATCTTCAAGACAAGCTTAGGATCACTATAAAGCAGTTTCTAGCCAAAAAGGGCCCATCCTAAAATTTTTTTTAAAAAATATCGTCAATTTTTATTTTGCATCTAAACATCCAAATGCATTTTTTTTTATTAAATTGCATGTTTGGACACACCGTCCTTCAGTTATTTAAGAGGATGTAATGCGCATATATTTCAATAATATTTTTTTCTTTGGCTATTGAAAATATCCATCATGGCGGGTCTGTATCTTATATAAAAAATGGCGTGGTCTAGAACATTTTAAATCTTACAAGACTTAAAATAGCGTTTTATTTACCACTTTAAGTACAATTACTCTCCCAGACATTTATTTACTCTTCCTTTTAAAACTGAGTTGCTTTAATATGTTCAAACTCGTGGCCTTATTGATTTAAAGGGATCTGGCGCGCGCATGAAATCCTAACCTTAAAATTGTGCCGATTTTGTGATTGCTGGATTTAGTAACTTCGTTTTAATTTAAAATACTTGTCACTAATATTTTCCATTTTAAATATGTCTTCTAATTTTCATTCATGCATAAAGTAGGTACACGGACTGCACTAGTTCACTAAATCAGCAATCAGTTTATTGAGCAGATGGCGTGTTTTCTCCGATTATGGAGGGGGTAGAATTAGTTTTAATAAAGTCATCAAGAATCCCACAGGCATTTCTTTTAATCAAATTGACTAAATTAAAACCTTTGAACTTTAAAATATTCTTAATTTACTCTTTAAAAAGTAAAAACTATGTTTTAGGATTTATCTGGAATTTCATTGAGCATGTAGGTTTAAGATAAAATAGTTTTCTTAATGGGTTTTAATGACTACATCAAGGATACTCCATAAAACTACATTAAAACAATTTGTTCCAAAATGGATTGTTTTAAAACCAACTTGCTATTTAATTCTTTAGAAAGGCAAATTAGTTTTAAGAATAGCCAATGTCAAGAGTCTTATAAAACTAGTATAAGATCAATAGGGCATTAGGAGCAAACAGTTTTTTTATTTTAATTTAAAGAGTGCATTAAATCCTTTGCATAAGAATCAGTGGTCTTTAAGAACTTTTAGTTTATCATAAGGTAATTTTAAAACCACTGTCATTTTATTGAACATGTTAAAGCACTCTTAAAACCTAAATAAATCAAAAGTATCTTAGAGTTGTTACTTGGGCTACCGCGTGGTAGTGGGGAAATGAGTCTACAAGTCTACAAAACTTGACCTATACAGATAGAGCCAACCCATTAGATGTACGACTAGCGGTATGCGCTGTTTACAGTCTGTTGTCAACGCGAATGTCAGAAGGTGCTTTTACAGTAGGGTAGGATATTGCATTTCTCTTGAGCATAAAAAACAATTTCATAATGTCTACTTTTCGTAAAGTATAATAATTTATTAAAACTTTTGAATGCAGAAAATAACTAAAGTCTGTTCACTTAAACTTTGCAGTGGTGGGTTGGACTTAGTGAGCCCGATTTACAATGAGCAAAGTAGTGAGTGTGTTGTAAATTGCTCATTTTCAGGCGTAATAAATATATCATTGTGGGTTACTTATTTATTATCAGGAGTAAAAAAATATTTCAAGGCATTAGAATTAAAATAAATGCCTTTTAGAATTATTGAATCAGTGGAAAAATATTTCAGCAGAGTACACTCTGTATGTAATTCATTTACAATAATAAGAAACGCTTTTTATTGGTTAGCAGTGGAAAAGAAACAAAATAACAAAAATAAAATTGACATATTTTCTTTAAAGCACACTTGACAATTTAACATAGAAAACGGTTAATATGGCAACTGCATTTTCAGTCATAACATAAACATTCAGCAAATATCGTTCACAATATTGTATGGTAAAGGATTTTATTTATTCCACCCTGTAAACCAAAGTTTGGCCAGCTGCTTATGCAGAAAGGTTTCGCTTGGAGTCATTGTAGAATGTTATTCCCCGTTGATATCGTCTGGTGCATAACCAGACTTGGTGCATTTTTTATTATTTTTAAATACAATGTAATTGAAACACGATTAATCATTTGTAAAAATAGCATCTGATGTATTTCGGCGTCAATAAAACTTTGATTGTCAGTGATGACAGTGCTGTGTGTAATTACGGAAGAGCCATTCATTATATGTAAATTCGGTTACTGATGTATGAGCTTGGGTTTTCTTCTAATATTTTTAATTGCATTGGTCATTATGACTATTTTGTCAAATTGCTTGGCGAATGTACAGTCCTTTCCTTATTCTAGTAAATTTTAACTTGTGTTTGATAAAAGGTGTAAAATGTAATAAGAACGCTAATTCCTCTGGATTAGATTACTGTACATTAAAACTGATTAATTCACACAGGACGTTGGTAGTATTTTCAGAGACGTACTAAGGAGGGTTATTGCATATTTTATCAAAAATTAATTAGGAATACGATCCTTTAGATTTACTTACAATGTCTATTCGTGTTTCAAATATCAATAGTCTAGCTATTGGAAGTGAACCCAGAGACTTTTCTCCCCAAATTGAAAATTTGACGAGTTGAAATTGTTTCTTTAAACTAGTGGTAATGTTTTTGAGTGTGCCAGTTATCAACCAAGTTGACATTATCTGGAAATGATAAAACCTAAATTTATATTAACAACACTATCTATTTATACCAAAAATCTGGTCCCGATTCCACGAGCCGCGACCAACTAGTCTTGGTGACATGATCATGACTCACTAACCAGTGAAACGAACTATTTAAGGTAAGTTGTCTGTCACTATTTACACTATTTTTAAAATTGTAATTTATAAGGTTTCAAATGCATCCATATGTCTATTACTTGTTATATTTCTAATTAATTTTGTTGATAATAACTATCTTATGGTTGTTCTCAAACTAATCTGTTCTTCCATATTTAATATTACCCATATGCTCTTTAAACTTAGTCTGAATTGATTATTCAGTTTGGCCAATATACTTTTGATTACGACCTTTACAAATTATTTCGTAACCTGTCAATTATTTCAGTTTTGTCTTTTGGATTGCCTAAATGCTGTAATTCATTTTCCGATTTAAGATAAGACAAAAGACGAAACATTTCGGCAACACCCCACTACATTTTAATATATTAATTGGAAATACTAATGTAAGGAAATATGAAAATGGGTAGTAAAAATGTATGTTTATCTTTATGTTATTTATTGAAAATAACATCGCTTAGATAATGTTAGCTATAAAAGTTTACGTTCCACTGCAAAACTTAAAGAAAATTAATTGTTTACCATAGAAAATAAAGTACAAAGCCATTAGTTTAATTTAATATCATTTACAATCATCAGTAAGCGTTTTCTTGGTAAAGTATCCTTGCTTTTTTTGCAGCCTTGCTTTTATTTCGAGTTATTTGTTTTGGTATAATTTTAGGTCGGCGATGATTACAGTAACAAATTTTCCACTTGGCTGTGATCCCTTTTTTACTACTTCCAAAGCACACATTATTAAAATAACAAATTATTTAAATATTATGAAAATTTTGGCAAAAACTCATGGTCACTGTATCAGTTTCAAAATCATATAAACGTACGAGTTAATTTTCGTATACAAAATTCGTTTGTTTTTTTTGCAAAATATGATAAATTTAATAAGAATTTATATTTCAGTACATATATTTCACTACAGCTTACAAGAATCTATCCTGGGTGACGGATTAGTTGTCGAGGTCCTGTACAGTGGTTCGCCCGCTTTCAAGACTTACGCCACTGGATTTTTTTACTACGGGGGTGCATTAAATTAAACGGTGTATATAACAGAACAACAGTTCCCTATTGATCTAAGATATAGAATAAGAGAAATTTGTGCTAACATCAATGTGAACACATAAATTAGACAACCTCCAAATTCAAGCCGAGAATTGTACGGGCGGGAATTACACTCATGAAAAAACGCGGACATACAACTATTCTCTTCGACTTCGTCAGGTCGAAGCTGGTATTTGAACCTGGAAGTCGGCCATTATGCCACAGAGCTAGGCAAACATTAGAGAAAAATCGCTGGTCATCACTACTGTAGCGTTTGCCTGTCGAATTCCTACGTCTGCTTCTGTGTAGTTAAATTAATGTCAATTTCGACTCGGAATTCTTGGTCGGCTATGCGTCGTAATGCAGGATGAATGATTCTGCTTGAATTAGGATGCAGATCCAGTAACTGTTTATTGATACCTATGGACTAAAGTGCGTCTGGTATCGTGAATTGATTTTATCAATAGCTCGGCAAACGTCCACAAACATTCGAGAAAAATCGCTGTTCATCACTACTGTACGTTTGTCATTGTCTACTAAGGTATAAAGTCCTCATTTTGCTGGAACATCTTCAGTATCTTTAGTTCTTCATGGGATAGGTTCCTCTTTAGTATTGACCTATCGTTTCAGCTATGCTATCCATATTGAAAATGGCTGGCTCCACAGATTATACTCATACCTTCTACTGGAATACCTGTTGGTGCTATGGTGAAGTAAATCCCTTCAACAGAACATTCAGAGAGGTCTCATCAAGAAAATAATTGAACAGATTGTGAAATACCTTAGTAGGTTCGATAGTTCGACGTTTCTAACTAGCTTTTGTTCGAATTAAAGGCGGTCGAACTCCTTTTTCTGATTTTGTGTAGTTTAATTATTATCAAGCTAATTTCATAAATCCCTGACTTTTCGTTTGTTTCAAGTTCGGGAATTTACGAAATTAGCTGTAAGGACTGTAATTAAATTATGTTGGACAAACTAAACGATCAATTCAAACCAGATTCAAGGACCATATACCTCATCTGAAATATGGACTGTAATTAAATTATGTTGGACAAACTAAACGATCAATTCAAACCAGATTCAAGGAACATATACCTCATCTGAACTATGGACTCTAATTAAATTATGTTGGACAAACTAAAGGATCAATTCAAACCAGATTCAAGGAACATATACCTCATCTGAAATATGGTACAACAGATAAGTGTAGTATTGCCCAACATGCGTTTGAAAACAACCATAAAATAGATAGTAGCAATTTAAGATTAATTAGGAATCCGACAAATACTAGACAGTTGGGCGCATTTGAAATCTTGGAAATTACAAAGTGTAAAAATAGTATGAATAGTGACAGAGGGTCAGTCCCATATAATCCGTTCTATTGGTTAGTTAGTCACAGTTCACGAAACCGTAACAATGGTTTAGGTATAAATAGAATACATTGTTAGCATAAGGTTAGTTTTAATTATCTCTAGATGATGTCAACTTGGTTGGCAAAACGCGCATCGAGTGCAGTATATGGTGTTTTAGTGTTTTGTGAAAATCCACGTCAGTTTTAGCTTCTCACCAAAGGGGCCAATCCACTTCAGGATATCTATAACAAGTTTTTTTGTACAATTATAGAAAATAATTGTTAGCAATTTGTAGTTATTATATTTTTAATTTATATATACTTATGTCATTAATTTATCGTGGGTCTATTTCCTCGTCCAAGGCCAATTACTGACGCCAGAAGACAGTAAGTGGAAAAATATTTACATATATCATATTCTATTGCATTTTTGATATTTTATTAGCGATATTGAAGACGTCTTTGCTTGATCCACCTTGTTTTACAACAGTGTAATTAAAAATTTAGAAAATAATCACAATGTTTCCCGTGATTTTTATATTGTGGCATTGTTGTGGTGAACAGTAGGAACAGGAAAAGCAATAAAAGGTGTATTTTTACGGATAAAACGATTCAGCATCGGTTCGTGCAGACAACAGACAAGCACGTTGGCCGCAGACAGCAAAGAGACAAGCAGCGCGAGTTCGCAGAGGTAATAACCTCTAAAGGCCGACTCAGTGCAGCGGAGCGCGGGTTATGTAAGCGTGCGCAGCGCATGACCGACTCGTTTAAAGTAGCATTCATATTTCTCATGACTTATGTTGTTATGAGGCATCTAGACTAACAATCTTCGTAGACCAGGAGAGAAATGACGTGATTCATTTTTACTTTTTCACGATTTTTTCTTTGTGACAGGAACTGCATTCCTCCAAAATATCAAGATTAATATCTCAGTAGAACTTGCACAGTGGCAACTGGCATTTTTTTGCGATAAGAATGATTTACATATTTTTTGTGTGCTATTAATGTGAGTTTAATACCAAGTTTTTAATTTAATTACTGGCTAGTAAGGAAACTAACCTCCAGTTTACTACTTATCAAAACTTAGAATATTCGAAAATTTGCACCTATCGAGTTCCTTACATTAAATTAATTATACGATAGTTATAAAAATAATTACGCACGGAATGAATTGAAATGAAATCTTTTTTTAAACGTTCTAATTTATTATCAATTTCCAAATTACAGGACGATCTAGTTATAACTAGAGTCTGCATCTCAAGGTAGTCATTCCAGTTACGGACTTACATACAACTCTTATACAACTAATAAAATGAGAATAAATATTTTTGTGAAATGCAATGGTATAGTAGGAGAAACCGCTTTAGTCACGGGACGTGCGGGGTAAGACGCTACAAAACGCAGAGCCGGATTTATCTGTATTGCTCGCTCGTTTACTTTTTCAGTGTAGGTTTTTGTGCTCAGTTTAGCTAGCAACAATTTACCAATTGTAGAAAAAATTACTAACTTGAATTTAAAGTATTGTCTACACATATAGTGGTTGCAGTTCACTGCAGTTCACTAACATATAAATTGTTACTACCTACCGCGAGGAGGTATGAGTATTTATTGCCAGGAAAGGATGAGTATGGAATATTAGTATAGAATAAACAAATTATTTAAAAAGTAACAAAAAAACCTTTAAAAAATAAAATAAAAACAAAAAAATATACTCTCAAAATAGTAGTAAACATAAATATTTTTCTCAATAATAATAATAATATTTATTTGCCCAAAAGAAAATCCACTTACAGGACAAAATGGATGAAATACAATAAGAAAAAAAAATTATATTATAAGGATACATAGTAGACTGAACTTAAACAAAGTAATACATATAACTATAATAATATACCACTGGAGGGGTGACAATAATATAATAATGACAGCAGTTTAGGTCGAGTTATAAACATAATTAGTATTCAATAAAGTAGGTAACATAACAATAATGGTGGGATAGTTAAGCTATGGATGAAAGTGTCTATGTTTTCTTTTAAGGATAGAACTGAACAGAGATTAATATCACACAGATCAGATATACAGTTAAAATTATGTGACATAACGTAAATAGGCGACTTTTTAATGACATTGGTTCTTGCATTATGTGTGTAAAAAGTGATATTTTGTCTGGAATTGAAAGTTGGCACTCTAAAATTAAGGAGTGAGCAGTCAATTTTATTATGAAGCAGATTGTGGAGAAAAATTAAACTGTTCATAATCCGTCGAGTCTTTAATGATGACATCTCAAATTTGGATAAAAGTAATTCGTGGTTGAAGCCTCGACCAGGATATACACGATCATTTTTATAAGCTAAGAATTTTAAAAATTTTCTTTGGATAGATTCGAGATATGTTGAATGGTTCTCATAAATTGGGTACCAAATTAGAGATCTATACTCCAATTTGGAACGTACAAGTGAATAATAAAGAACATTCAACACAGCGTCGTTAGTGAAAGATTTACAATTTCTGATAATGAAACCTAAAGTTTTTGAGGATGATAGTCCTAGATTGTTTGTGTTCGGCAAAAGATAATTTATTATCAAACAGTATGACTAAATCTTTTGTTCAATTTTGCCTATCTAACACTTGGTCGTTTAGAGAATACTCATATAAAATTGGCTTGTTCTTTCGCGAGTAGCTTACGACTTTACACTTAGATACATTTAGATTAAGTTTGGAAGTAGTACACCATTCTATAAGCAAGTTAACCTGAGATTGTAAGAATAAGCAATCTTGTATTGTGTTAATCTTAGCATATATTTTTAGATCGTCTGCAAACAGGAGCTTATGACAGTCAATCACTTTAGTGACATCGTTAATAAAGAGAAGAAATAAGAGCGGTCCAAGATTGGAGTCTTGCGGAACTCTAGACGTAGCCGTATACATATCCGACTTAAACCCATTGTATGCTACGTACTGTAATCTATCCAAGCAGGAAATAAATAAATTAATCAAACTGCAGGAAAACCCAAAATATGCGAGTTTAGATATTATAATATAATGATTAACAGTATCGAAGGCCTTTGAGGAATCCGTATATACCACGTCCACCTGTCCCTGCGCATCTAAGGTTTCCGATATTTTTTTGCGTAATTAGGGCTAAATTAGTTACAGTTGAGCGTTGCTCCATGAAACCATGTTGATCAATTGAGAGCGATTTTTTTACTGAAGGATAGGCGTTTCTCAAGAGCACTACAGATGAATACTCAAGGTATTCATCTGTAATGCTCTTGAGAAAGGCCTAACAAGCCTAAACATATGTAGAGTGTATCGAAATACATTTTTGAGACATCTAAAAGCAGTATTTTTTTCAAAATAATTATTAATATAACTTTGTTTCTTTTTGGGGAATATGGCACTAAACCTTCTTTGATTTATTTTGAACCCCAATAAATCTATCTTGTTTTGTTTTTTATTATACATTTTCCGATAAATCTAGTTTACGTATTAACATTACAAATTAAATAAAATTCACTTTATGCTGTAGACATTTCTGCTTTTCTGTTGTTTGGGAATGTTTCAGTAGCTGTTTATAATATGATATTTATGTTTGCATAAAATTAGTCACTGTCCCAGCTCTAAGCATAATAGAATGAGTGAATTTTTATGTCAAACATTCGCCTAAAGATTAGTTTTACAGTAAACTTTTACTACAATATACTTTTGCCAGAGGCAATTTTAAACCAAAATGTTTTTAATTAATTTTCACACATTAATTCTAGTATCAAAACCGGTTTTCAAATTTAAAAACAGAATTTCAAATTTTACCAATTTATCAAAAAAAAAACGATTTTAAACCCCTTTTTAAAAACCGATAAACCCCACTGATAGTATACTCGAATTTAACAGGAATATTAGGTGGTTTTGCCCGACTTATTATTTGATTATCTTTTTAGTTGGTCCCAAACATGTTCTATTCGATTGACATCGGGTGATTTAGCAGGCCATTCCATATGATTTAGGTTTTCTTCTTGAAAAAAAAAAACGAATAACAAGTCCCATTTTATGAGGCCTCGCGTTATCATCAACGTAAATACATTAGTGCCAGGTAATTGGCCTGACATAGTCTTGCAAAATTTGTAGGTATCGTTCACCATGAATTATACAGATGGAATTTCTACTTCCTTTATAAATCGCAGACCAATACAAAAGAGAACCATCGTCAAAGGAAACTCTTGGAATACCGTGGTGTTCCAAAATTGTTCACATATCCTGGATTCATTTGCAAAAATAAAATTTTCCCATTGATTTAATCCACAGTCAATATGATCTCTGGCCCAATATTCGACTTACTACAGAAATTTTGGGATGTCTAAAAGTTCTATGAGCCTTTGACCTATCCTCATATAACTTTCTTGATGGTTGACCTAGAGACGGCAACGTTAACTATTAATAGAGAATTTTTGGTATTTTGAATAGAATTGTGTCGAACACTTGTTCTTAGCAATCGGTCTGTTTCCGCCGTTGTTACTCTTCGTCGCACAGTGGGGCCAAACCAGACAATTCTTGGCAAAAATTCTCAAACTCATGAAATCAACCCATAATAAGCTCGTGAATGCAGCAAAAATAACGAAAAAAAATTGACTGAATAGTTGGGGTAGTTTTGATGGGGTGGAAATTGAATTTACAGACTAAAATTCTGAAACTTTGGATTTGTATAAAAATTGGCCTCCAAAATATTGAAAAATTAGTAAAAAAAATCCCTATGATGAAATAGGGTGATTTTTAGAAGGCGAAAACACCAATATTTTGAAACTCGCGTAATCTTTGCAATATTCCAATAGAAGTACTATTATAAACAATAAAAATGGTCATTAAAAAAGATTAATAATTGATTGTGAATAAAACTAAAAATATTATAATAAAGATTAAATGGTACATAATATAGTAATATTTAATTTGCATAAAACAATATTGTAATAAAATGTGTGTCATATGCATAATAAAATAGTTTTTCAAAAACTGTTATCAGAATCCGAATCAGAATGTAATGATTCTTCATCATCATCGTTATCGTCTTCATTTTCATTATCATCTTGATATTCGGAGACAGGTGGTGGCACTAATAAATCTACAGCTTCTCTTGGTAAGTATCGAAATTTCTTTTTGGGTAGTTTCCGCTTGCTCGTAATAATGGGATCCGAACTCAACAAAAATAAATTAAAAATATCCTCATTGGATTTTTCGCGACTGACTATTCTAGAATAATGTTCACAAAACGTTTTAAAATCTTTATTTCGTGCTTCTTGAGCCTCTTCTGATAACTGGCCAATGGATAACAAAGCAGAGGATATAATGTCTGGCCCGTGAATAAAAAATTTATGTAGTGTGGGAGGCATACAGTACCAATCATATTTTTACACAAAATATCTAGCAGTATTATGTGTATATTCTCGGAACTTATCAATATGAATTGAATGTGCACATGATACCACAGTTAATATAATATGCATTCTTTTAATTAATTCTACATCGATTTTGGTGATTTCTGCAGACTTCGGGATTAGCAAAAAAACGCCTGGCGGTGTTACCATCATTTGAATTTCTAAAACCCGGTTTAGGGACGTCCACGATTAACCCAGTTTTCTCCCTAAATTGCTTTTGGATACTTTTTTTGGTTTCAGCAACAACTGCTTTATGATTTTTACTCCGCGCTTGCCATTTTTTGATTGGAAGTTTATAGGCCAAGTGTAGTAGGAATTCAAAAAATCTTATCCAGCCATGTAGCACCGACATTCCAAATTGCAGGTTATCAGTTTTTATTTCTCTACTAATCATTTTATCAATTGAATTAAAATCTCTCGATGATGCGCCACAAACGTAACACGTCTGTGTAGATGAGGTATCTGTAAGAGCGTTACACACCTTAACATCAACCATTGCAAAAATTAGTTTGTGACAAACTGATATAAATCTGTCGTTGTAGGTGAAATCACTATTATGTAGATTCATTATTTCTTCATCTACACGTTTTTTCTCTGTCACAGAAAGTTCCATTGAGAATTCAAATTTTAAAGGTCTGCAGTACCTGGTAGAAGAAGGACGAGGGTTTTGCCAAATAGTTTTAGAGTTCCTGCTGTCTATGTCACATACTAGACGAATAGGAACGAGGGATGTTATAAATACTGCTGAATCACTAGCCTCACTTCCATGAAATGCCTGTTTATAAGAACTATGACCTGAACTGCTATCGAAGCCCCACTTTGACACCAATTCCTCGTTGCTTAGTGATGCTATAACATCCTTCTGTACAACAATTAAACATTTTATCGTATGATCTAATAGTACTTGTAATTGTACTTCTACCGAAGTCGAATTTATTTTGATGTGCTTTTTATTTGGATAGCTTTTTTTTCTCCGATTGTACAACCTTATATGATGGAAATCTGTCACGATTGCTTAACCTTATCAAATTATATTGATGCCTAGATAACTTAGCATTAACCAATAATGCTAGGGCATCTTCACCTGACATTTGGCTAGACTGAAATTGGAGAGATGTTCTAGAAGCCTGTCTGATCTTACTTGCTCATGTAGGAGTGGTTGCGGTGGCCTCTTTTACTAATTTAGATGCTTCTGTTTGGCCAGATGCTCTTAGAGTCATCTGGGTAGTGTAACTTAATTCTTCAATACTGGTAGATTTTCGTAAGTCTTCAGTTTTTTTGTGCTTAGTGCGCTCACTACTTTCTCCAAAAGAAATTCACGGACGTCCGCGCTGCTTTAATTTCGAAGGTTTGTAGCTTGTAACAGAAATTGATGTGTCCAGCCAATTACCATATTTCTTTAAAAACCTAGCTTTCGATCTTCCCACTTTCATCCACCTCGACTTAAATTCGGACTTAAAATGGTATATTTTGCTTTGTAGGCACTTTATATACCGCTCAGGACAACCTGTCATTTCTTTGATATGTGTTTTTAGATAAATAAATTGACATTCAATATTTTTCTGACCAGAACCTTGCAAAATGTCGAAAAGTTCTTTTCGGCTCATGGTAATATTGTCAGAACTTGTTCCTGAAATCAAGAAAACAATAACTATTAAAATGAATCCACTTTCATAATTACCATCATATCCGTAAAAAAAATTTTTTTTTCATAGGAATCGCAAAAAATCGCAAAATATCTGAATGTCCTTAATTTGTACATCGACTATATAATATAATAACGCAAACGAAAGTGCTCGATATGGCTCGATACACAACTAAAAGTTTCTCTATTTCTACAAACCCACTATTTTTAAGAAAATTTTACAATAATGACTAAACACTTTTATTTAACAGTGATCTATTTCTTTTCTTACACAATAAAAATTGTTAAAAATATAATACATACCTGAAGTTGACGGCTCCATAACAAAACAGTGGAATTTTAAGAATTTATCACAAAATGCAACGTTCAAAGTTCACTTAACAAATCGGCCCAATCAGAATACACGTGCGGTCTCCACAAATTACTGCTTTTGACTGAACTTTTAAGGGCAGGGTGGGGCGTTGTAATTTCCGATAATGTCGCTGTCTTATGCGCCCAATAGTTGGCTACACTAGCATCATAAAATCAGATGTGTTCATTGCACTTTAGTTTTTGAATTAATACCAACTTTTAGGGGTTCTGGTCCCACTGTGCGTCGCGCGTTGGCCACCCCCATGTGTGTAAGTAGGAGAATTATTGTTTTGAAATCTGCTAATCATTATTGATTGGGTAATATTAAAGTGTTCGGCAACTGCCCTGTGCGCCATACCACCTTGTACCATGCCCATAGCACAATTTAATTGAACACTACTTAAGCGAGGCATTTTTAATATTAATTGTGCGTGTAAGTTATTAATAGATGAGTTTTTCTATCATTCTTTAAATGACTTTCTGTTTTACACGTGTACAGTAGGCGTAAAAAAACACTAGTGCGTAATTTTACGCTTGGCATTGGGCAAATCAAAGACTGATACAATAGCTATTGGCGCCTTTCACGTTAGTAAACAAATAATATTAAGCGCGGTGCCAATTAGATTTTCGCGGGGGTTCCGCTTAGTCAGTTTTCGTGTATAGGTATTAGTAGGTTTAATGACGCAAAGAAAAGAATAAATTTTTTCAATGGCATAATAAAATGCAATTCATGTTTCAACAGCAATACAAAAATGAAATAAATTGATATAAAAATACATTTAAAATGAAAATAGATACGTATACAGGGTGTCACATTTTTTATTAGCAGGACTCCAACAATTGTTAGCAGTTCCTATCATAATTCATCCTAGAGATGATGATTTCTAAGATATAACTCATTGAATTTGAAAATAAAAAGTATTTTTTTTTTAATTACAAAATAACCGCTCACAATAAATTCATAATATTGTGGTGAATTGTGATGCACAAAACATAATTTCTTGTCTTACCCGGCAACTTTTTATCTTGTCTTGCTTATTTATTTATTTATTTATAGTTACAACTACCCAACAGACGAATCCAATTACAGGACAGGGAATTACAACACATAATTGATACTAATTAACTTAACAAAATAATTTAAATATTAACATAGTTCACAGAAAGAACATGACTTTTTTATAACTCTAATATTACAATTAAAAATATGCATATTTTCTTGAATCGACGTATAGTTTGAACACATGGTGTATGAAGGTAAAAATTTGAACAGATTTGGGGAGGGGAAAAAAAAAAAAAATTAAGGAAGGGGTTGGGAAAGGGGGAAAGGGGGGGGGAAAAAACGGAAAGGGGGGGGGGGAGGGGGGTTGGTTTGTTTATATTTTTATAGAAGGTGGGTATTAAATATTTTTTCAGGAAATTTAAAGCCATTAATGGGAAAACTTTGTAAAAATATATTGTTGAAAATGCCTTGAGGGGGATAAACACCATCCGACTTATACCATTCAGACTTCACAAATTTCCTCTCTATTTGCTTAATATGAAATTTATGAATTTCGTGTCCCAGATTCCTTACTAGGCAAGCATATTCCAGTTTAGATCTAACGAAAAGCATTAAAGAGTAACTCCAGTGTAGCAGTTTCCACAAACTACTTCTCTTTATTTATAAATACAAGATTTCTATAAGCACCCACTACCAAATCTTTGAAGAAGTTAATCTGCAGTCAAAGATTACTCCCAAACCTTTAAACTTATAACAACTAGTTACATTAGCCTCGTTAATTGAATATGTGAATTCAATTGGCTGCAGTTTCCTCGTGAAACTCATGCAATCGCACTTACTTATTGAGAGGTAATAACTTTCTTTCACAACAAAGATTTGTATTTAAAACCTCCTGCAATCTAATACAGTCCTTAAAGTTGGAAAACAACTAACATAGTTTTAGATCATCTGCATATTACATGATGACATTTATAAAAATAATGAACAAAAGAGGCCCTAGAACAGACTCTTGTGGAACTCCTGAAGTTCCTGTCATTTCAACAGACTTAAAACTCTGGTACTGCACATATAGACTTCTGTTGTTTAAATAGGAATAGAAAAACTTGAGGAATCCATCATCAAGTCCTACATCGCACAGTTTATGCAACAATAATCCATGGTCAAGTCTGTCAAATGACTTTGAATAGTCCATATAAATAACATTACTCTACCCTCCCCGATCTAATGTCTCAGCTAGAAACTGTGTAATACTTATTAAATTTGTGGTAGTAGATCTACCTTGTAGAAATCTGTGCTAGTTAGAGTAAATCTGAGCTTTTAAATGACTAAATAATATATCATATAAAATTACTTCAAACAACTTGCCAAAATTACAGGAAATAGTAATTGGCCGATAATTCTCCATAGAGGTTATATTTTTGTCTTTTGAATATAGGACAAATCTTAGACCTTTTCTAAATTAGAGTAAATGTGTTCGTTGGTAGACATATTAAAGTTTATGGCAAGAGGTTTAGCTAATAAAATGACACAATCCTTGCCTAGCAAGACAATAAGTAAATCAACTTCTTATCTTGAAATTTTCTTGCTAGCTTAATTCTTGTCTTGCTCGCACGACTCTTGCTTATTCATTGTTCTTCTAGCTCAGGGATTCCCAGAGCTCTCGACTCGGTGATGCAGTAATAAGAATTTAGTTTTTGTATATTCAAATGAAACACATATTCGGCAAATCGTCGTATGAGAACCATTGGGTTTTAAGCGACAATTTGCGCAAATCAGATTTTTATTACAACCTATTGTAATACCAATATTTGTACGAGATATACTCAAAGTAAAAGTCATATGTTGCCCTGCGGTTACTCTGGGAACACGAAAATTTAACATTTGTAATATATCGGGACAGTCAATGTCATTAGTTATTATTTTGTTCAAGAAGGTTAACTGAGATTTCACCCGTCTATGCATTTGGAGGCTATCTAAAGAAACAAGCATGTTTTAAAAACTTCCGCTGTACCACATGTATATTATAATAAGGACACCAAATAATAGCTGAATATTAAAGCTTAGATCGCCCACAAGTGTTATAAAGCAATTTCAGCGTATCTGCATTAATAAACTCACGTATAATAAAGCCTAACATTTTAAAACTCTTTGATGTTATGCTATTAACATATTAATACATTATTTATGAAAGAGAGTTTGCTGTCAAATATTATACCTAAGTCTCGAAAAACAGTACGCCTTGCAATTACGATATTATTAAGAGTATAGTCAAAATTTAGTGCTTGTACTTTATTAGAAAATGTTATAACATTGCACTTTGTGATGTTTAAGGTTAATTTATTTTTAATGCACCAAATATTAAGGTTTTCCAAATCTTTCTGCAGAGTAAAACAATTTTTCAATATTTTTAATAATAGAATAAATCTTTAAATCATCCGCATATAATAAATATTTACAATTTAAATAAGATGTAATGTCATTTATAAAGATATTAAAAAGTAAGGGTCCTAAATTCGAGCCTTGAGGAACTCCAGAAGTGTATTTCAACAGACTGGACTCCACAGCATTGCACAAATTGTTTCCTGTCAGATAAGTACGATGTAATAAAGTTTAACATATTTTGCGAGAATCCATAACTCTGCAATTTTATTAATACTATACTATGATCCAATCTGTCGAATGCTTTTGAGAAATCTGCCCTTGATAAAGGATATCTTGTCTGAACCCTTTATTGGCATTTTTGACAAAGAAACTTTGCTAAAAAATATTGCTTGATACAAAACAGAAATTGTACAGATATCTTGCACTTTAATAAATCCATGCTGATAAGGCGAAGTTCCATGTTTCTGCTTATAGAAAACTTTTGATTTTACACCTACTATTTTACTTTTAAGCAATGGATTAACTTTATTAATAGTCCTTTGAAAAACAATTTTTCCTCGGCATATTGGTACACATCTGGCTCTTTTTAAGGAATTTGAACATCGCACAACTCTAGATGGCTTTCCAAGTTTAAGAAAAACAAAAGTTTTAGGATAGATAAAAAAAAATTATCGAGCATTCGTTTCACGTGCAAAATAGTCTCCAGAAGTGTCCTGCATTATCGCAGTTCAAGCCGGTCTGACCAAGGCTTGCTTAACAATCGTACGTCGAATTTGTTGTAAATAATTTAATAACAGTTACAATGTCCCATGATTTCCTAACGATTTGGAATCAGCTTTTAATTTGTAGAACTTATCCTTGTAACACCTTTAGCTTTACCATTTCCGAGATCATTGGTAGGATGATATTTGGAGACAGTTCTCTGTTACGTCTCACTGAAGTACTGCAATGGAGTTTAGTTAATTAATCGCTATTAATTAAAATCTTTTAGGTGACTCACAAGCCATCCCTTGCCATAGTAACATATTAAATAATTTCCTAGTTATTGTTATTTCTTTGCAATATACATCCGTGTGAGATATTTTAAAGCTTATTATAATATTTAGTTCTTCTAAATGCATAAAAACAGCATTACACAAGATTTGTTTCAAAACAACATGCACATTATTATTATATTTTCACTTCACTGCACACGCCTTGTCGGTAACGAAGTTAATATTTTTCTTTAAATTATTTTAATGCGCTACCGACTCTTGCGTGGCTTATGAAATGGCTGAACCATATATGATAATGTTTTTTTAGTTGCTGTCTAGCTTTGATGCTTTTTCTTTTAATCCTGTTTAACAAAAATGTGGTAGTTTGAAATATGCGGAACTACTGTACGTCATATTTCTTTCATTTTACTAAATACAATATACAGCTAAAAAGACTAAAGTCATTAACAATCTAAGCTTACAATCTTATCAAGATAACCGACTTCAGACAACAGTATGGTGTAAAGAATAACATCTAATAATGATAAACAGCACAGAAATTAGACAACCCGCGAATTCAAAGCCGAACTTGTTGAATTACTTTTTTAAAGAAAACTTTTTCATCTTTCCACATTTGGACCGTCAAATCAGAGAAGAGATTCAGGAAACATATCACTCACAATACAGAAATCACTACAAGAAACCTCAAAATTCAATAAAAAGTAAGACAAATCTTGCTAATAGCTCTAATATCCCTGTAAATATTTCTTGTATTTCCACTTTTAAATTTTATCCTAGATTAGTCAACCTTACTAAAATTTAATTTAATTATAATGAAATTAATTTATTAGAGAAAGGTTTAAAATATTCTCCTAATGTATATCATAGAGCAAGAAGTAGAGTTACTTGCAGTAAATACAGAATTGGCCTTAAACTCTTTAAGTAATATTCAGATTGAGGACAAACTTAGCATTGTAAATTTATTCAATAACATAGAATCATGTAAAAACAATAAAACTGAAATAGCAAGTGTAAAAAGTATAAAAAAGAAAATTCAAGATAACAATTTAATTTTTTTGCAAAGCTAACAAAGGTAACACAACAACAAATTTAACAAAAAATGAGTATAACACAGAAATATATAAATGAAATAATAAAATTAAATCATGACCCAACTAATAAGTATCAAGCAAACACGTTAGAAACCATAAAACAATGTGCATCAATTATCCCACCAGATAAAATATATAAATTCAAAATAATGAATCCCTCACCGTCACTATTTTATGGACTTCCTAAAATTCATAAAGAAAATATACCCATCAGACCAGTCGTATCCTACGTAAGAGCCCCATCGTTTAAACTTTGCAAGGAATTAAATATCTTATTACATTCCCTCACAAACTTCGAATCTAAGTATTCTATTAAAAATTCTTTTCAATTTATAGAAAAAGTAAAAAAATCTGACAGTTCCTAGTAACGCAAAATTAGTTTCGTTCGACGTAAAAAGTCTTTTTTACGTCAATCCCATTGGATATGAGGTATGGACATCCGTTTAATTTCCGATATTCGATCAGTGAAGTTAAGCAGCACTGATCGAGTCCGGCAATTGGATGGATGAACGATAGCTCGTCTAACAGTCGGTAGGCTGTCAACAGACAATCCCGGGAAGGCCGCTAACCAGCAGCCAGATTCTGAACATTCGAATCGGTAGCAATTAATCGTAATAAGAGATAAAAGATATCGTTCGGTGAGACAGAAACAAGGACAGAACAACGAATTCATATCGAATCGAGAAATCAGAATCTTGCTGCTGATGCAGGCGGAGAGGCGAGCCCGGGTCGAAGAGCCCTACCCAGGAGGTTTGCCACTCTGCTAGCGGTGCAGGCCGGCAGGCCCAGGCGGTGGGTTACTTGACAGTAGAAGACCGTGGTTCGGAGTCCACGCTAAACTGTAGATCCCTAGGTAAAAGGGCCCATTGTGGCCTACTTGCCTAGTAAAATAAGTAGCTACTACTACTACTACTACTACTACTACTACTACTACTACTACTACTACTACTACTACGTCAATCCCGTTGCAGACATTATTTAAAATAATAGACAAAATTATAAATAACCCCAATATTGACAGTGACATTAAAAACCAACTAAATTTAATGATTAAAAATTGTACTAACCAAAGTTATTTTAAATTTAACGGGGAAATTTATAAATTATTAGACGGATTACCAATGGGTTCACCCATATCTCCCTTACTAGCTGAAATTTTTATGTCCAATTTTGAAAATGTACTCTTTAATACAAAAAACGTTTTAGTTGAAAACATAATTTTCTGGACCCGTTATGTAGATGATGTGTTTTGCATTTGGAAAAGGCAGTTAAATAAATTCTTAGAAATGACGAGGGTTTAAATTTTTTAGACATTAATATAAAAAATATCAACAATAGCTTAGAATTTGACATGTATCGTAAACCTATTTGCACAAATACAATAATTCATAGAAAATCTTGTTTAGATTTACTATGCAAATAAAAATGGCACCATTCCACAGCTACATACATCGCCTATTAACATTTCCATTAAGCGAAGAGAATTTTAAAAAAGAAGTTAACGTAATTAAAGAAATTGCGAGAAACAGTGGTTATAAAAAAACCTAATAGATAATCTAATAAAAAACAAACAAAAGAAAAATTTAGGTAAATGGTTTTATGCCGGTTCCTCTCAGGAATGCAATAAGAGATATAAATGTATTAATTATAGGCCTAAAATCAGCAATAGAGTTATTAATAAACTGAATAAACTAGGATGTAGAACAATTTCAGTAAATAAAAATAATTTAGGTAAAATGTTAATTAATAATAAAGACTAAACTGAAAAGCTACAAAAAACAGAAGTATATGAGTTAAAATGTAGTGACTGTGATGCTATATACATTGGACAAACTGGATGAAATGTGAAAAAGCGATTCGAGGAACACAAGAAAACAGTCATTTTATAGATTTAAATAATGTCAAATTACTCCATTCCGAAAAGAAAGGAAAGAAACTTTATCTATTAGAACAATTAGAAATAAGTAAGGCTGTTAAAAATAATAAAAATTTAACGAAAGAACAAAAAATTTTTACTGGCCACCATATTTTAAATAAAATAATTTAGATTTAAAAAATAAAGTAATATTCAAATTATAAAAACATATTTTACAACAGTTTTATAATAGGTACCAGATGTGGTTATATAAGCAATGAACACAAATTTTACTGGTATTTCAAACAATTGAGTTAAGGAGGCAGAAATATCTTGCAATTCGTTAATAGCATTTGGTAATATACTGTAGTTCTTTTGTATAGTGCATAAATTGACTCTGACATGTTGATTTTCAAACTACCGTTGACTCTCCATGATAGCTTTGGACTCCTTTCGGTTAAATTTGAAACCTACAGATTTACTGCGTGGAAATAGTTATTATAATAAAAAAGTCGCTTCCAGCGAAGTTCCCCATCTCATCGTGTTAATATCGGAATATTGTGGAGATTAAAAAAACATTTTTGTATTTGTTATTAATTTGTCGACATCCTGATAATACCTTCGATATTTTCTACGACATGGTGAAAGGCATGGAGTTGGCAGGTAATCTGCAATAAATTAGCATAAGACTTCTTAAGCGATGTTGCTGCTTTAATCATATACGCATATGTCTCCAACATTAAAATATTATTCTTATGTATGCAAAATTTATTAATTTAAATTTTTGCATTACTAGCTGTTGAATTGTATCAGCTAGTTTTTTGTAATCTTTTACTTGCGATTAAATATAGCATTGTTACTTGATTTGGTGTTGTTTTTTGTATCCGTTCTTTCATCAACATGCAACGACGGCCATCAAACACCTGTGCGAACTCGAAACGCAACCTTATGCTGACCCTGCCACCTGCGATAGAAGATTGAATCCCAACGTTCCAGCTTTAGATGAAGATCTACAGCCTAATTTAAAAACCTTGAATACATGTTATTAAAGATGAATAAAACATTTCTATCGGGCCACTGTAGAATTTCAACTACTACGAAAAATTGTTTGCATTGCAAAAGTCTTTATAACCAGGAAGTAAATACGTTTAAGATTAAATACCTAAATGTCTGAGAAGAAAAAATTGTTTATATTCGGGATATTTCGAGATTTTCTTTTACATGCTCGATTCCTCAGTTACAACATGAAATTGATCAAGCGGTTATATATTAGCAGATTTATGTCACCATTACGTGAATTTGGTAATATGAAAGTTTTACAAATTTCTAATTTCTAATAAACATATTTTTGTCGCGTGGTTGGTCGTACAGCCCAATAACTCAGAAGAGCGAAGCATGGTAAAACATAAATCATCTGAAGCAAAGGATACTTGGTATTCGTGAGACGTCAGTGTTGGGATCATGTCTGTTTATATGGTATGTGAACGATTTACCAGATGAAAGAATATCAGATAACTTACTGAAACTTATTATATAATCAGAAAATTTTCATCTGGCTATTTGGTAATGATCAACTTGTAGACATTTTTTTTATAAAGGTGTCCGTCATTTTGTAGTTTTCAGTAATGTTTTTTGAGAATCGTTTATTGTATTCACTAGATTTCAAAAAAATCCTTTTTTAGAACGATCCGGAAAGAAGTGGTACACATAGACCTTTTGTGTCTTTCAACTATACAGCAGTGGCGTGTTCTCCATGGAAGCTAAAGAATCAAAATAATAAAATAGATTATTTATTTTCTTATTGCTCCTAATCTTTTTTTCGACGGCGCTTCTGAACCCGATATGTGTCAATACAAATGTTTTAAAATGCATTCAGTTACAAAGTTGCAAAGCATTAGGTTTCCAACTTCACGATTCCGCTACTACAAGAACAGCTCCGAAGTTAGTTGTTCGAATGTAAGCTGTTTTCTCACAGCGTACTTAAA
This sequence comes from Rhamnusium bicolor, assembly GCA_029963845.1. Classification (NCBI taxonomy): domain Eukaryota; kingdom Metazoa; phylum Arthropoda; class Insecta; order Coleoptera; family Cerambycidae; genus Rhamnusium; species Rhamnusium bicolor. The sequence goes on along the minus strand of JANEYF010005298.1, from coordinate 302,477 downwards.
TACGGTAAATGTGTAATGTTTTGTGAGTAAACGCGAGCGTGTATTGATGTACAATCCAGACGTTTAGTTTATTTATATTAAATTGTTTTCTGGAGGTTGCTCCGCATTATTATTGTTTATATTGACTTTGAATATTGACATTGTTTATTGTTTAAAATATAGTGCAATTATAATCACCAGAAACATTAAAAACAAACTTAAAAATAGTGCGGATGTAAGCTGTAGGCCAGACGGCTTACATGCTAAACGTAAGGGAGACACCGGGCCTCTCAACTTCGCAAAATAGTTCTGAAACGACGGAAACTATAATATGTGTATGGATGTGGTTTGTGCAATTTAGTGATAAAGGGATTTAATTTTGAAGGTAAGAAATAATTTATTTTAAAAAGGTGGCCTACGTCGATTTTGGGTGAGGAAAATCTACATGCTATTCACGAAAAAGAAATGCATCTACAGAAATGCACTGTTTGGCACGCATTTTGGAGTGGTGGAGTAATTGGACACAGTAAACGAGGAACGCTATCGTGACATGTTAAATAATTTCTTTTTTCACCAAATTGATGATTTGGATTTGAACAACATATGGTTTCAGCAGGACAGTACAACGTGAAGAGTACGTGAAACCACAACTCAGTTGCATACCAAATTTCCTGATCGTGTTATCTCGCAGAATGCTGACATCAATTGGCCTCCCAGGTCATGTGACATTTTTCTTTGGGGTTATCTAAAGGGAAAAGTGTATGCCAACCGGCCAGCAACAATCATTGACCTCAAAGCAAATATTCGACGTATTATTCGGGAAATAGAGTCAGTTTTATGTGCCAGTGCTATGGAAAATTTTGGTAAATGAATGACATCATGCCAGATGAGTCGAGACGGCCATATGAATGATATCCTTTTCCATTTGTAGCCGTAAAGTCTACATTTTATGTTGAAGAATTAAAATCATTAGTTTCTCAAATATTTTGTGTTTTATTAAAAAATCAAAACCTATAGTTCCAAATGAGACACCCTTTAGATGTGGTGGTTTCCTAGGTAAACATGAGCTTGGTTTTTGAATAATCGGAAAATTCTGCAAATAGGGATTGAATGTGGATTTCATTAATTTGCTGGTAAAATATGATAAAACATTGCAATTCTATTTAACAAATTCGACAGCATTTAAAGGCACCTCCAATCTTATACAAAATGATTTAGTTTCGTGAGTAGGAGAAATTGTATTTAGGAAAATATGGGGCGAAATAGACGAAACTCCGGTTATTGAAATTATACTAGATGAAATTACCGACGTTAGAAATATTTGCCAGTTATCGAAGTTTGTGTCTTGCTATACGCTTTTTAAGATTTTTACAGGTTTCTTCGCAAAGAACAGCAAATGCCCTTTATAACGTTGTGTAATCTATAGCTGGAGAACTTAATTGTGCTTCAGAAGAATACCGCTAAATTTTAAATAAGGTAGGTATTTATTTTGTAACAGCTTCCCGGTTTATAAAAGTCACGATACGCCACTGCTATACAGGGTGTTCCCCATAAAAACTCTTCAGGCCAATTACTGAAAAACTGCAAAAGATTTTTTAATTTAGTAAACGTAAACCTTAGTGGCTATAATTTTATATAAAATGGAGGATATATTTGATACTAACGCTGTGGGCGTCGCAACACCTCGGTGTTAAATGTTGTGACTATTTTATTTCTATTTTTAAATTACTGTTATAATTAGTTGTATGTATTTATTTACTTTATACGCAAAAATTGGAATTAATTAAAAGATTCACATGTTGTGTGGTACCACTGTAAACAAAAATGTTTGATTTTGTCCTGTTTTGTTTGTTTTCCCACTCTGATACTCAGATCTTGCAGTCTCAATTGGAGAGGTAAAAAGCGAATGCCAGTGAAGAATAACACTTCGATACAGTGTTAAATATGCCCTAATACTCGCATATTGAACAGTGGTTTCCAAAATTTCGAACTTCAAAACAAATCTTTTTGAGCTGTTCGAAATGGGGTTTATTAATTTTTAAGAGAAAATATCTCGGAAAACGTACTAACCAAAACAGTCATCAACAATTTGTGTTATAGTCCGCGCGCCGTTTAAGTGAAACACCCTGTATGTTAGCCGTTATTGCACGTTTCGCAGATAAGGGCTTGTCGAATTACAAAATTTACTACCTCATCGACTTCCATGGTGCGTAATAAGCTACTCACGGTATAATCGGAAGGCAATAAGAAAAACTGTACGGTAGACTTGCTTAGACTTAACGTTCTCAGACTTGGTGGCGTTCTGGTCATTATTCACAGTATGGCATCTTTGTCATTCCTAGAATTTTAATCTTTTTCTCCACAATAAAACAAACACACTTTACGTTTTACAAATAGAAGTGTACAAGAAATGAGTAAAAAATATGTTTTATACAGATAAGTTATACGGTGGTGTGGTTATTCCTAAACAAGAAGTTCAGTCGGAGATAAATTATCAACTTCTATGAGAACTTGAAACCAATCAGTGTAAAGCGGGATCATGAATACATAAATATTCAATTCGAATGCTGCCCATACATTTAAAAGAAGGCATATTAATACTTTCCATGTTTGACCGGACATTTTACATCAAATTGTCTGACTGATTCTGTTTTATAAAATTAGTTTGAAGTTATGAAAATCCACGGTAAATTGAATGGATCCATCTAATATGAACGTTAAATGTTAAATTATTTTTACCGGACCTAAAAAAAATGTTCTGCGTTTCACATTTTATTTGTATGTCCTGGCATAACTTGAAAAGGGCCGATCCGATTCTGACGAAACCTTTTGTACATTAGAGTTATTCCACATGAAATCGTCTAAAAAAATTTTTTTTTTGCTGCTCCACTATTTTAGATTTTGATTAAACTTTGTGAGAATCTTCTTTAGGATTCCAAAGAGGGAAATCCACCGCCATTTAATTTTCGCATGCGTCAGTTCCCGCCTGCCCGAATTAAAGCATTTAAAAAACGTCATTTTTATGCTTTAATATTTTTAGCCAAATATCCCGATAAGTATCATTCATGTTAATATTTCTAGCAAAACACCTCCCATGCAAGGGTTGGTTCATGATTTTCGGACTCGGAATCGTCATGCGAATTTGTTGTGCGGCTCATACGAATTAGTTGTAGCATCGCAGAATTTGTTGCTAAGGAAATGTGCCAAATATCCCGATAAGTATCATTTATGTTAATATTTCGAGCAAAACACCCCCATTCAAGGGTTGGTTCATGATTTTCGGACTCGGAATCATCATGGGAATTTGTTGTGCGGCTCATACGAAATAGTTGTAGCATCGCGAAATTTATTGCTACTGAAATATGCCAAATATCCCGATAAGTGTAAATTTGTTCAATATTTTTAGCAAAACACCCCCCATAAAAGGGTTGGTTCATGGATTTTGAACTCGAAATTGTCATGGAGATTTGTTGTGCGGCCCGTACGAATTAGTTGTTGCTTTCCAGACTTTATGAGAGGAAAATATGCCAATGGTTCGCGAAATTATTATCTATTAATTATTAACTATTAACAAGTTTTAACTCACTTGAAGCTATCGAATTGAAAATACGGAAATGGGGATTATCATTTGACGAAAAAATAAATCCTTGGATTCAAAATGAAAAATTGTAATAAATTAAAAAAAAATCAAGTCCGATTTTGCAAGGGTAAGTATATTTAAAAGAAACGATAATATAATGGGCCTTTTCACTACTTCTTAAATCTCAAACCAAATATGTTTATTTGAAAGATAACTGATAGATATTCACCTTGTGCAACTCTTTTTGAAATATATGTCTCCCATTGTTTAATAAAAAATAAACATTTATTATGGCAATTTGAACACTCATTTGACCTTGAAGCTGAGTGACGTCACACAAACCGGAATCATGTTGGTAGCATTTGCCAGAACGCCTAATACTACTAACATCACACCACAACTGACACAATTTACATTGTTTACGGTTAGTTTTGTGGTTATGTTCTGCGTGTTCATTTACGAATTGTGTTTTGCTTTGTTTCTGCACATTATTGGAAGAAAATGGAGCCAAGATTTTCTAAAGGAAATGCAGAAAATCTGCCGAAAGTTGACTTTATTATGGTGGATGAGTTTTACATGTCAAATTTGGATTATTTATCAGCAGAAGTCAGGAATATTAAAACAAAACGGTAAGCCATTAGTAATCTTATTTTCGTGTAATTTATTTATAAATATAATGGAACTACCATTATTTTAACATGCAATTGTTGTTACAATATTTTTCCAGTTTTCTGAATCTTCTTTTAACTGTAAAATTTCAATAATTTACCATCAATTTTTAAATACAACTACTTTTCTTACATCAAAATGATCTTCACAACAGTAAATGTTTCTGGTTTTCGGCAACTGCTACTCAACTTTGGCTATTTTAAACCATGCTTTTCGTCTATTTTCATCTGATGGAACGTAAACGAAAATTTTGATTGGACAATTCATGTTATTTGTACATGTTGGTACAAAGCACTTTTTAAACATATTCCACACACAACAATCCAAACTAAAAAGAAACGACTGTCAAAGTCAATTTCGACGTCAACTGTCAAAAAGCAGAGAACCAACTTTGCAATACACCGATTTGTCATGTTCAAGGTCGTAGTCCCTTTGACGTCACTAAGGTGGGTTGCGTGACGTCACGTAAAAGCGCGCGTTTATTTCCGCACTTTTGTTCTTTTTTTTTCGATAGAAATCGGGCTCAAAAAAAAAATAAAAAATAAGGCAAGTTTTTTTTATAAAACACTATCACATAAAGCAATCAAAAAAATCTGTGAAAAGGCCCAATAGTAGTAAATTCAAACTGCAGCTTAAATTGGTACGTATTTGGAAATATCACTTACAAGATAGATGAAAAAAAGTTACTTAAAAATCAGGGCTGTAATTAAGCGAATTCAATCACTTAAAGATGTATTTTAGTTTTTCTGAAACATCTCAAAAACGAATGAGGATTTTCTCGATTTCTTTATGTCATATTATTGGATATAAAATTGCGCAAATTTGCCTCCAATTAACCAACTCTCTATCTCTTACTGTTATGCCAATCGTTCGCGAAATTATTATCTATCAATTCTTATTCTTGTATAAACTTTGATAGTCTCTCATTTCTTAAGAACAACCAGGACAATAGCGATATTGTCACAACTAATTTGCAACAAAAAAACTAAGTACGTTAAGTTATCTCCCGGTTACTTATAATCATTTTGTGTGTTGGTGTTTTGCTAACTTCATATGAACTTAGCGAAACATCGCTTATTTTTAAAAAATAAATAATTTCAACGTTGCAGTAACTACAACTAATTAGCAACAAAAAAAAAAAGAATAATTTAGGCTAACTCCCGATGATCTAAATTAATTTTTCATGAAGGTGTTTCGCTAACTTCATGTGAAGTTAGCGAAACACCCCGTTTTTTTTAAATAAAGAGCAACAACTACAACCAATTAGCAACTTTTTAGCAACAAATTATGAGCCGGTTAAGTATTTGATTTGTTAAAAGTGTTTCTCTAATTTTTATGTTATAGAGAATAGCTTTCTCCATTATTTTTAGCGCATATTAATATATCTCGGATATTTTAATAGAAAATATTCTGGAAAGTTTAGTAAGTTGGCTGCCGTTTGCACTTTGATGCAAAACAGAAACAATGTTATTTTTAGTGGCATAAAGTTTATTTGTCACGGTAAAGTAGGTGAGGACTGTTTTCTCTTAGCAGATTATTGTGATTGAAATGTTTTCTTGGCACGTAATTGACCACCGATGCCGAGAATATTCTTATTCTTATTTGCTAGTGTCACTGGCATTGCATTATAAACGTAGACAACAAACAACGGCGTATTTTAGCTCATGAATCTCGAGGCATAATTGACGCGCTCTGTTTTCGTACGTTTTTGTTGAAAGTCAAAAAGGAAAAATTGTAATCTTCATCAGAAATTGTGGTACCGGAATTCATTCATGCAATTATTTATCTACGTATTATGATCATTTAAAATGGTCCAAATAAGGTTCACATTTATTATTTATTTATATCTAAACTCGGTTTAGATCTAAATCAGCTCGATGCCCAAGTAACAACTCTAAGATACTTTTGATTTATTTAGGTTTTAAAAGTGCTTTAACATGTACAATAAAATGATAGTGGTTTTAAAATTACCGTAAGATAAACTAAAAGTTCTTAAAGACCACTGATTCTTATGCAAAGGATTTAATGCACTCTTTAAATTAAAATAAAAAAACTGTTTGCTCCTAATGCCCTATTGATCTTATACTAGTTTCATAATACTCTTGACATTGGCTATTTTAAAACTAATTTGCCTTTTTAAAGAATTAAATAGCAAGTTGGTTTTAAAACAATCCATTTTGGAACAAATGGTTAATGTAGTTTTATGGAGTATCCTTGATGTAGTCATTAAAACCCATTAAGAAAACTATTTTATCTTAAGCCTATATGCTCAATGAAATTCCCACATTAAATCCTAAAACATAGTTTTTACTTTTTTAAAGAGTGAATTAAGAATATTTTAAAGTTCAAAGGTTTTAATTTAATCAATTTGATTAAAAGAAATGCCTGTTGGATTTTTGATGACTTTATTAAAACTATTCTACTCCCTCCATAATCGGAGAAAACACGCCATATGCTCAATAAACTGATTGCTGATTTAGTGAACCAGTGCAGTCCGTGTACCTACTTTATGCATGAATGAAAACTAGAAGACATATTTAAAATGGAAAATATTAGTGACAAGTATTTTAAATTAAAACGAAGTCACTAAATCCGGCAATCACAAAACCGGCACAATTTTAAGGTTAGGATTTCATATGCGCGCCAGATCCCTTTAAATCAATAAGGCCACGAGTTTGAACATATTAAAGCAACTCAGTTTTAAAAAGGAAGAGTAAATAAATGTCTGGGAGAGTAATTGTACTTAAAGTGGTAAATAAAACGCTATTTTAAGTCTTGTAAGATTTAAAATGTTCTATTAACTTGCAATCAGTTTTTATCTAGACCACGCCATTTTTTATATAAGATACAGACCCGCCATGATGAATATTTTCAATAGCCAAAGAAAAAAATATTATTGAAATATATGCGCTTTACATCCTCTTAAACGACTGAAGGACGGTGTGTCCAAACATGCAATTTAATAAAAAAAACGCATTTGGATGTTTAGATGCAAAATAAAAATTTACGATATTTTAAAAAAAAATTTTTGATAATAAAAAAAAATATTATATTGGTGGCGCTCGAGTTATGTAGAAGTATTTTACTATATTTTGTCAGAAAAGTGCCATCCGTTGGTAATTTTTACCAGAATAGTTTGCATTTGAATATTATTTTTGATCAGCTTTATGCGTTACGTTTAAAATATTACCACTCTGCCCCATTAGAGACTTGCCGTTGTTTTAACTATTTCACGCATAAAGTTGTCCGACTTTAAAACAAAATAAAACCCTTTTAGGATTAATTATAATGATTCTCAAGGCAATTTAGTCTGCTGCAATTTTATTTTAAATGAAAAACGTTTTATACATAAATTTAAGGTTGCCTTGAAGAACTCTTTAAGAATATGAAATTAAAACTAAATGGTTTTTAATATAGTTTTAAAATTTAGTCTTCAAGACCCTTTTAGGATGGGCCCTTTTTGGCTAGAAGCTCCTTTATGGTGATCCTAAGCTTGTCTTGAAGATCATTTGGTTTTATTTGAAGTTTTATTTTATTAATTTTAAAGCGACCTTGGAGATCTTAATAAGAGCATTAGTGTTACCTAGGTGGGGTAGTTGACTAGATCACGCGATGGCAAGTGTGACTCTCCGTCGTAGCTGCAGGTTCGAATCCCACCACAGTTGCTTGCAATGTCGATGGGAATGCTTGTGTGTCAGCATTTTTTCATAAGTGTAACCCTCGCCTATGCAGCCTCATCTTTGGATTCCGGGGATGTCTACTTTCTGTGGTGGTTATTATTGTTTCTCTTGCTAAAGTGAACTAACACCAGATTTCAGATCCCACTTCTGCTAATTTATACATTGTAGTTACATCACACGAAGCTATACTTCACAGATACCAGAGAGTTACTTTAATGAATAAATGGGCAGTTAATAAACACTAACTAAACGTAAACACTTAAGCGTAAGGAATTGTGATATTTTTACGACAATATTAGTATCATATTTTTGTTGTTGAAAATCGCTGAAATACGTTACAAAGATATCAAAGATGTTTCTACGTAAAAGACTAGACGTGTGTCATCAACTCCTTAGTCCCCATAGTCACCCCTCTTAAAATATCAAATGACACCATACCATTTCTGGCACATTGTTGGAGAGTAACTCATTGACGTACTTACTTTTGTAGATGAGAGGAAATTGAGAGGAAAAATCTGGGAAATATGTATTCTCTGTATTTTCGTTAGATTGCTATAAATGGATGTTTTGATTAAAGTAACTGTTCAAAATGATCCCCATTGGCTTTCATGCAATAATACATGTTTTTTGTTTAACATTAAGCCAGTTTTCACGAGTTTTCGCATTAAGTTTATAACATACTGGCCAAACAACTTTTCAAATTTCATTAAAAGCGCGCTGTAGCTCATGCACAGTCTCATCAACTGTAGATACTTTAGGCATGGCTGCTTAAGATGTTTAATTTAATTATTTATGGCTCTTATTTAAATAATCGCTTATATTATAGAAAATAACGATTTTAAGGTCCCTTAAGGATTAAATTTGGACCCATTTTCTTCTTATTAAGAATATTGTTTTTGTTTATTTAAATAAAAATAATTGCCCAGTGCTTAACAGGTAATTCGTTTAAAGGTCGTACACAAAAACCTTTGGGACTCCTCAAGGAACAAGTTTGCTCAGCAAGCAGTGCTTCTTAATCATTGAAAAACATAACGATACTTTAACTAAACTTAAATTGAACTAAAATGCATTATTGTTGGCAATTTTTTTATTTATTAGCAACAACTATTATGTTATACAAATCCGAAACAGAATACCCGTAACAAATGATGGTTTACAATATTGCATTTTTGTTTTTATCAAAATATATATCCACAAATATGCAACATTACTTTTATAGTTTCATTGATTAAGTATTTGTAAGGTAAATAACAAAACTTTTGTAAACAATCTGCAGCCGCTATGCAAATTTAGTTTAGGTGCAGACACTACGACAAAGTCATCTAATATTTTTCTAACAGTATTTTTATTTAAAATAATTTTACGCCTGGTTTTTTATACGGAATTTAATGTTGGAGAAACGTTTACTGAATTTTATGAACTGTTGAAGATTTCTGTTAATCAAACTTGACTTGTCATTGTCAATACGCATCCACACTGAGAAAAGAGACTGTTAGGTTATATAATTTTGCAATGTAATTATTTTAGTGTTTATTCAATTACTATATTGTTAAAATAACATAAGAAACTTTAACGTAACATACGATAATTTATAATTTTTTGTAGGGTTCAAATATTTCTTAAATTCTATTTTAATTTGTTCTTTCTTAATAAAATATGCAGGATAAAAATGAATTACTGTAACTTTGTAAAGTTACTGGCCTGTTCCCGTACACCTTACTGTTGAGATGTCCTCATAAAAATAAATCGAGGGCGTTAGATCAGGATCTCTAGTAAGCCATTCTATGAATCTCCGTGTGCCGATCCATCTATAGGGAAACACCTGATATAAATATCCCCTCACCTAAAACCACATCCTATTTTGATTCAAATTATTCCCATTAGCGAATAAAACAGCGCATGACGGTATTACGTTTTTTTGCAAGGATTCATGATATTTTGAGCAGTTTAATTTACCCTCTGTAAATCGTGTTCGTACCTGTTTATATATATATATATATATATATATATATATATATATATATATATATATATATATATATATATATATATATATATATATATATATATATATATATATATATATATATATATATATATATATATATATATATATATATATTATTATAATAATAATACCACAGGAATTAGATAACCTCCGAATCCTAAGGCGCAGTTGGTCATAGGGGGGTTACACTTTTTTCCTTCCCTAGGGCTCGTCTGAGTTGACTCCGAGGGCACTGCAGTCTCCCGGACTTATTGTGCACTCCCTATTTTGCTTTACTCTACCCATTCCAGTACCCCTGTGCCACTGATCAAATGGTACAGGTGTATGACTGGATGAATTCTGAAGGTTTCCGGGTCGGTTTTGTGTTTGCCCGTATATATTGTACCTCCTACGAGCTAATGCTTCGCATTCGAATATGATTTGGTCTACGGTTTCTGGGTCTTTCCCACATAGTCTGCAGTCTAAGTCACCATCATACATTCCCATTGTTTGCAGGTACTTTTTAACAGCCATATGTCCTGTTAGAAGCGCTGTTACTGTTTTCAACTTAAACCTAGTTATTCTTAACAGTTCTTCAGTTTGTTTGGAGCATGGATCTTTGATTAGTGTTTTCCCATGTCGGTTGCCTGGAATGTTCCTCAGTAATTGTTATGTTGCTTCTTGATCTAGTCTTTGATGATTCCCCTTGCTGAGCATTTGGGAATACCCAGCACGGGTTCTGGGCTGAGAAATAGGTCAGCAGATCCTTGTCTAGCAAGGGCGTCTTCTTTTTCGTTGCCTGATATCTCAGAATGTCCGTGCACCCAGAGTAATTTAACTCTGTTCCGTTCTCCCAGAGTTCTGAGCTCTTCATGACATTGCCATACCAGTCTTGATGACACTTTATATGAGGCTAGTGCCTTCAGTGGTGGGGTTACACTTAGAAAAACGTAGACCTACAATCATTCCTACCAACACTGCCAATGCCGGTAGGAGGATTCGAACCAACAGCTACGATTGAGATTTCTTGTCATTCTTGTCATTGCGCGCTGCAGCCAACCATGTCAGTAAATTATGCCAGTTTACAGTCCCATTAAAACAAAATTTTGCTTCAAAGGAGAATAGAATTTGTCAATCAACATGTTCATCATTATTACAACGTTCCAACACTAAATTATAAAACTGTAATCTTCTGCCAAAATCATCCTTATTTAATTCCCTGGACTACATGCAGTTTAATACGACGGACATTTTCTTTCAGACTTGGAGTCAACATCGTGATCCGCAGAAGTTGTCGTGTTTATCTTAGATGCGTTTCTTTTGGTCATTTTTTGGAACATTTTTGTTTTCTCAGTGTATAATGGTCGCGTAAAGGTTCATAAATCGTTTGAATTATGGGCAGCTATCCTGAGACAACCTTGTTGATATTTTTGTCATTGATCGGAACCTAACTCATATCATAAAAAATTCTAAAAAGTCTATTGTTGTTATTAACTCACATTATTATTGTGGTTATTCCCGTTAAGTCTACTCCATTAATGAATAGGGTAATCGAGTGAAGTTAATATACTAAGTAGAAAAAATAAAGAAACCTATCAATTTTCTCTAATATTTAAAATAAATTAATCATTTGTTTATTTGGTATCTGATTAAGAATGTGCATTAACAACTAATAACGTAAATGTGTTTATTTGAAAATCTGAGTAGTTTGTTATGCAATAACTTAATAGAGATAAAAATAAATAGTGACGTGAATGATAAATATTATGAATTTATAAGATCTCCCGTCTGCTATTAACGTCGTTTTGCTTTGTTTACTCATGGAGATGATTCAGAAATCTCATAAAAGATTTTCTTCAGCTTCTTATCTATTTATGTTAACAGTGTTTAAATTTATATCTCCTTCTTTAGTTTGGATCAACCGATAAGATTATCTCACAAATAATAAATAATTTGATATACTGACGTAGTTTTCCACGAAAGACTAAAACACTATATATTGCACTCGTAGTTTTTAAGTTTTTTTGAATTTTGTTGTGCATTAAACCATTATTTTCAATAGTAGGTATTATTTCAATTATTATTCGAAAAAGTAACACTACAGTTTGAACTCACTTGAAGCTATCGAATTAAAAATACAGAAATAGTGATTATCACTTGACGAAAAAATAAATCGTTGGATCCAAAATGAAAAATTGTAATAAATTTAAAAAAAATCAAGTCCGATTTTGCAAGGGTAGATATATTTAAAAGAAACGATACTATAATTAGTTGAATTCGTCAAAATAAATTGAATAAATAGACATAGCAAATTGAAATTGCAGCTTAAATTGGTAGATATTTGGAAATATCATTTATAAGATAGACGAAAAAAGTTACTTAAAAATCAAGGGCTGTAATTAAGCGAATTCAATCACTTAAAAATTTATTTTAAGTTTTCTGAAACATCTCAAAAACGAATGAGGATTTTCTCGATTTCTTTGTCATACTATTAGACAGAAAATTGCGCAACTTTGCCTCCATTTAACCAACTTTCTATCTTTTACCGTTATGCCAATCATTCGCGAAATTATTATCTATTAATTCTTATTCTTGTATAAACTTTGATAGTCTCTCATTTCTTAAGAACAACCAGGACAATAGCGATATTGTCACAACTAATTTGCAACAAAAAAACTAAGTACGTTAAGTTGTCTCCCGGTTATTTAAATCATTTTGTGTCGTTTTGTTTTGTTTACTCGCGGAGTGAATCGGGAATCTCATAAAAGATTTTTTCAGCTTCTTATCTATGTATGTTAACAGTGATTAAATTTATATCTCTTTCTTTAGTTTGGAGCAACCGATAAGATTATCTCACAAATAATAAATAATTTGATATTTAACACTGACGTAGTTTTCCACGAAAGACTAAAACACTATACTGCACTCGTAGTTTTTTTAAGTTTTTTTTAAATTTTGTTGTGCATTAAACCATTATTTTCAATAGTAGGTATTATTTCAATTATTATTCGAAAAAGTAACACTATAGTTTTAACTCACGTGAAGCTATCGAAATGAAAATACGGAAATAGTGATATTCATTTGACGAAAAAATAAATTGTTGGATTCAAAATGAAAAATTGTAATAAATTAAAAAAAATCGAGTCCGTTTTTGCAAAGGGTAGGTATATTTAAAAGAAACGATAATATAATTAGTTGAATTCGTCAAAATAAATTGAATAAATGGACATAGCAAATTGAAACTGCAGCTTAAATTGGTAGGTATTTGGAAATATCACTTATAAGATAGACGAAAAAAGTTACTTAAAAATCAGGGCTGTAATTAAGCGAATTCATTTCACTTAAAGATTTATTTTAGTTTTCTGAAATATCTCAAAAGCGAATGAGGATTTTCTCGATTTCTTTATGTCATATTATTGGACATAAAATTGCGCAAATTTGCCTCCAATTAACCAACTCTCTACCTCTTACTGTTATGCCAATCGTTCGCGAAATTATTATCTATTAATTCTTATTCTTGTATAAACTTTGATAATCTCTCATTTCTTAAGAACAACCAGGACAATAGCGATATTGTCACAATTAATTTGCAACAAAAAAACTAAGTACGTTAAGTTGTCTCCCGGTTATTTAAATCATTTTGTGTCGTTTTGTTTTGTTTACTCGCGGAGATGAATCGGGAATCTCATAAAAGATTTTCTTCAGCTTATCATCTATTTATATTAACAGTGATTAAATTTATATCTCTTCTTTAGTTAGGATCAACCTGATAAGATTATCTCACAAATAATAAATAATTTGATATTTAACACTGACGTAGTTTTCCATGAAGGACTAAAACACTATATACTGCATATTTTTTTTATTATTATTTTTTTTTTTTTTAATTTTGTTGTGCATTAAACCATTATTTTCAATAGTAGGTATTATTTCAATTATTATTCGAAAAAGTAACACTACAGTTTTAACTCACGTGAAGCTATCGAATTGAAAATACGGAAATAGTGATTATCATTTGACGAAAAAATAAATCGTTGGATTCAAAATGAAAAATTGTAATAAATTAAAAAAAAATCGAGTCCGTTTTTGCAAGGAGTAGGTATATTTAAAAGAAACGATAATATAATTAGTTGAATTCGTCAAAATAAATTGAATAAATGGACACAACAAATTGAAATTGCAGCTTAAATTGGTAGGTATTTGGAAATATCACTTATAAGATAGATGAAAAAAGATTACTTAAAAATCAGGACTGTAATTAAGCGAATTCAGTCACTTAAAGATGTATTTTGAAATATCTCAAAAACGAATGATTTTCTCGATTTCTTTATGTCGTATTATTGAACATAAAATTGTGCAATTTTGTCTCCATTTAACTCTCTATCTTTTACCGTTTCAGAGATCCCAATAGTGGGGATCGAATTTGACTCACCCTATAAATACGATTAAATCAGCACATAGGTATAAAATGTCTTAAATAAGAAAATTAAAACATTAGCTGTGTTTGTTATCCTACACTAGTGTAGGAAGTGTAGCTAGACGTTTGTTATACTCGGGTACATGGTAGTTTTTCATGTTTGGTATATCAGTGTAGTATATCGGTGCTGTAAGTGCAACATCTGTGTGTGTATGTGTGGCCACGATAATAAAAAATATAATGGGAGACATTGGAGAATTTGGCAATTAAGATTTTTAACAATATTTTAGATGCCACGTTAAATTTGGTGAATGTGGTTAATAATAAATGAAAGAAAAAGGTACAATTTCGGGAAAAACAATTAAAATTTTTTTATTGCATTTCTGGACGAATCTCGACAAATTATAATGAAAACATAACTTTATGGAAAAAAATCTCTATGCATGTCTGTAGTATTGCGATAGTAGCCACAGTTTTTGAGATAAAGCTTTCCAAATTTGGTACTGGTGTTGTAAAGGCCAAAGACAATAATAAATTCGGTGATGTGAAATTTGGCCGGCTGAAAGGCGGTCTACGGGACCCAAACTTTTTTTGTATTTATCTTTACAAAAAAATATATTCTTGATGAAAGATTATAAATCATGTCTACTATATCAAGCCAGTAAAATATATTTTCCAAGTACTTAAATAAAGCTGATGTAAACTGAAATTGTTTACACATTTGACCTCATAAAATGGGGTTAGGATAAATTTGGCAGTTTGACATTTGAAGTGTCTAATTTAGTTATAAAATTATCAATGTCATTAAGAAGAAATTATTAAAATATATGACATGGATTATTATTGATAGTATCGAATGACGCTGATAATTATTTATTTAAAAATTTTAATGAAACATTTCAAGGTACGCTATTAAAATTTAATTGAGGTAAGTGAGGAATTAAATGGAATTATTTTTTTAGATCTGGATGATAGTAAGTCCCAAAAATGAAAAAGAAAAATTTATAGAATGCCATAACTAACGTTCAGACAATATTGATATACACTGTGTCCAAGATAAGAATGCAAAGCATGGGCATCTTGGAAATGGTAGGAGATACGAATTGGATGAAATGGGGAAAAAAGTTGCGTAATTAGGATACTATCACAATAGTCTTAACCAATGTCAAAAATTATTTTTCGTTTTTGATTTATTTCGAAGAAAGTAAATTTTTGAAATTCGCTTTTAATTTTTTTTTCCACGTTATTATCAAAAATATGAAAAAAACAAACAAAACATCCTCATTGCACTTTCTAATGAACTTTAACGAGGCAATGATATTTTCGCCCTCCGACGTTTCATGATCGTGGAACCATCATCAACTTCTTTTTTTTAAATACGGACCTGGATTTTTTTTTACTGATTTTGAATGCATTCTTCATTCTAAATTCACCTATTTCCTACACATAGAGCTTACAACATGTTTTTCTCTAGTTATAGTCGTTACTAGGATTTATGAAATGAATAAATAATAAATTTAATTTGAGGACTAGATACAAATACAATTTATCAGGTACTCGTCCATCTAGTACGTTAAATACTAATCAGTTAACAAAACAAATGGTTTAATACTGAATAATAATAAATTAATTACATATGTATTAATCTCATAACTGCACAGATATAAACAATCGATTTTATTAAAACCATAGATGTCAAACCTCTAATAAATGTTCAAAATGGGAACCGTTATTTTCTAAACAAAGATAGCATCTTCGTATAGTAGAGTCTAAAACTCTAGTTAGCATTTCTGAAGTAATGCTGTTAAATTCTTCGGTAACAGATGCCTCTAATTCTTGTTCATTTTCAAAATTATGCCTGTATACGAAGTTTTTGATATATCCCCACAGAAAAAAATCCAATTGTGTCAATTCCGGCCAGGATACTGTTGAATGAGTGCCAATCCATTTCTCTGGGAACCGATTGGATAAATATTCTCGAACAGCCCTAGAATTATGTGCTGGAGCACCATCTTGTTGGAACCAACAATTCTGGGAATCAGCGAGAGGTAAGTTGTCCAGGGCGTCTTCAAGATAAGTGTCAAGTAAGTTCTGATAACGTTGGGCAGTCAATGAGTTATGATAAATAAAAGGGCCTATAATTCTTGTACCAAAAATGGCAACCCACATATTAAAACCAAAGCGGTGTTGGTGTCTGGCTGGTTTGAACAAGTGTTGATTTTCTCGGGACCAAAAATGTGTATTTTTTCGATTAAAAATACCATTATTGGTGACCATACTTTCGTCTGACCAAATTACTTTATGAAGAAAATTTTCATCATCCTGGCATTTCCTAGTATACCACACACAGAATGTCCTGCGTCTTTCTTCGTCGCCTGGCCTAAGCCCTTGACAAATTCTAAATTTATAAGGATGAAACCGATGTTTTCGTAAAATAAAACTGGACGTGGATTTTGATATCCCAGTAGCTCGTTCAATTTCTCTAGTTGATACACGTGGATTTTCAGTAACTGTCAACAATACACTGTTTACTTTCTCTTAGTTACATGGTTTTTGTCGAGACCGAATGGGTTTTCGGAAAGAATCGTGTTCTTTAAGATTTGACACTAACCTTCTAAAAATTGTTTTATCAGGCTGCTTCTTTCTGGGTACCTATCGAGATACAAATTCTCAGCATCAACACAATTTCGGTGGCACAAAATGTAACATGTTACCATATCAAATTTTTCTTCATTCGAAAACGAATCCATTAGTATAAATATGTATAAAGACAAAAAGATGAAACAACGACTATTTATGAATATGACAGATCGGTAAACTCAAACAATCATTGTTTTTACCAGCCTACTTATCACTAAAAAAAGGTAACAACGTATAGCACATTGAGCATATTTTTTTGCTTGACTTTTATCAGTTTAAATGAAATAATCTTTAATCGAAGTCGTGGTATTACTTTTGAATTTAGAGTGTTCACATTTATGAGAAATGTAGATTGATGAAAACGTGATCGGATTTGCCGATTTGCTTGCTCCTAATCAGTATTTAAAAATAAACGATTTAAAATTTATTTCTTGCCTTATTTTCCGTTGCTGAAGGCTGAAATAATTAATACATTTTATTTGCAACTTTCAAAGTAAAGGCCGTAGGTACTACATAAATTCTAGTAACGACTATAACTAGAGAAAAACATGTTGTAAGCTCTATGTGTAATACATAGGTGAATTTAGAATGAAGAATGCAGTCAAAATCTGTAAAAAAAACCAGGTCCGTATTTAAAAAAAGAAGTTGATGATGGTTCCACGATCACGAAACGTCGGAGGGCGAAAATATCATTGCCACGTTAAAGTTCATTAGAAAGTACAATGGGGATGTTTTGTTTGTTTTTTTCATATTTTTGATAATAACGTGGAAAACAAATTAAAAGCGAATTTCAAAAATTTACTTTTTTTCGAAATAAATTAAAAACGAAAAACAATTTTTGACATTAGTTAAGACCATTGTGATAGTATCCTAATTACGTAACTTTTTCCCCATTTAACCGAATTCGTATCTCCTACCATTTCCAAGATGCCCATGCTGTGCATTCTTATCTTGGACACAGTGTATACTGGTATGAGAAAGTTATGTACTGGCCACATCAAATATTTTTACATAATGAAAAGGCTATGCTTAATAAATTTCTTTTGTATTTTGTCAATTGTTTGGACATATGTGACATAAGATGGGTTCGATACTATTGAGCAATATTCAAGTTTGGACCTTACAAAAAACCGTTATATGTATGCAGTTTTAATTAGTTGTATGAAAATATAAATTTCCAGGATTTAAACAGTCACCGTTTCTTCTTTCTAATCGTTTAGCACAGTATGATTCACAAGAGTTTATCAATTACCTAACGAATTTATTAAAATATCAGTCGTCACACCAGGAGCTAACCATTTTAACAATTCAAATCGATGTCTGACCATACCCACCCAGGCCACATCCTGCAGATTCGACTTCTTATTTATTAATAGAGTGCATTTGCTAAACAACCGGAATAAACGACGTCTAAAGCAAACATCCGCCAGCTTATTTTATGCATTTAGAACGTCCAACAGGTTACAGGTACTAATAATAGATTGACTTCAGTGGCGGTTCTGTCCAATATGAATACCAACAAATATTCGCTTTTTAAACACACTATTACACAAAAGTAGGAAAGATTTGTTTATGCAAGGTCCTTCGTAATCAAGACGGTTTTTAAAATCATCAACACCGTTAAGCATTATTGTATTCATTCTGCATTCTACTAGATAATTTATTGGGCACTTCAAGATATACTTATATTCAGGATTTTGCATTCGATTTTGTGTCTGGAACCGTAATAACTAAAATGTTGTTTTTATTTGAATATTTTCGAAAGGTAAATAGGTTAATTCGTCACACCGACAAGCCCCACAAATTGCCATAACTACGGCAACCTTAAATAAAACAAGATATGTGAGAAAAACTACTAATAAGTTAAAGAACAATTAAGTTTACCTTCATGAACAAATATATTTCGACAGGGGCTTCTGAAATAAATTTATTTACATCTTCCCTACTGAAAGTTTTTGCTTTCTTCGGTTTATATCCAACAGCTTGCCTTTTAAAAAAATTTATCAGTTTCTGTTTCTTTATCTCGATATCTTCTCTTAAGAGAAGCGTAGTTCTTAACATCGACTACTTTGCTCAAAGGGTCGACGATTTGTAATTTTTACTATTTACAAATGAAAAATATGCCAAAATGACATCATCATTTAGTTTTTTGACGTTGCTGGTTGTCATCCATTTTTTGAACGTATTATATTCGTTTTCATATTTTAATCTCGATTTTGCTGGAAGAAGATTTAGTGTGTCAATTCTTGCTTCTTCTACAATTGTTTCAGGGAATTCCACAGTCACTATCCGAACTCATTTTCTTTTTCGTAATGCACTAACTCGCGTTGCAATAATAGTTGTGCAGTAAACAATTTTGTTTGACTATTACTTGCTACCATCATAGAACCTGGAAACATTTACTAGCCTGCTCATGGTTTTTATATTTAAATATTTTAGATTTCAGCAAAATATAAGAAATAAAGCTTTATCATAAATAATATGTGTGAACGAGTATGTGAAGTTGTCAAAAAAATCATATGTTCAACTCTGGAGTAAAGTATTCCTCCCTTGGATGATTGCTGCCCTTGTCTGAATGGACCCTGATTCCGAAGCCAAAAAAAAAAAAATGATTGCAACTTTCATCCGCGGGGGGAAATGATACACTTTCCTCCCTAGGTAAACAAATAGCTATTGATCATTAAAAATTTTAAATATCGCTAATAATGACATAAGGAGAATGAGTTACTTTATATCGAAATTTTCTTGGAGTGCTTTTTTCTGAATTCAAAATCATTTTATATGCATATTTAAAAAAAAATCTATTTCCAATTTCACTTGTGTTCATTACATTGGATCCCTCTAAACCAAAATCAAACCGTTATAGCTTTTAAACTACTCGAAGAACCAGAGGTGAAAAATTTTGGAACACCACGGCATTCCAAGAGTTTCCTTCGGCGGAGACTCTCTTATATTATGGACTGCGATTTATAAAGGTGGTGGTAATCTTATTTATATAATTAATGGTAACATAAACTGTGAATGATATCTACAAATTCTGCGAGACAATGTCAGGCCAATTGCCAATACTATAGGGCAGGCATTTATTTACGTTGATGAGAACGCGACACCTCATAGAACACGACCTGCTATTCATTTTTTTTTCAAAAAAAAAACCTAAATCACATGGAATGACCTGCTACCTCACCAGATAGCAGTCCAATAGAACATGTTTGGGAGCAACTAAAAAGACAAATAAAGAGTCGCACAGAACCACCAATTAATCTTCTTGAATTAGAAGATATTGTCAGAGAATAGTAGGACAGGATTCCACAAAACATTATTGCCAATATTATAGACAGTATGCCAAAGCGTTGTCAATCAATTGTGCAGGCAAGAGGCGGACCCACACGTTATTAGTAAATTTGTTTTAAATAAAGTTACAATTAAAAATTAAACATAATGAAATATCGGGATGTTTGGTAGAATCTTAAAAAATTACTGTTCTTAGCACCCTGCCCTTGATTTTTTTTGTTTGCTTTCTGTGTGATTTATTTTTGTATATTTGTTTCGAATATATTTGTATTTTCGTGTTTACTTTTGTTAGTTATTCATTCAGAAAACTGATAGTTCCACACTGTCTTGGGAGAAAATGCGTTATTACTGGCTAGGTCTTTTAGAGGGTATTATGAAACTAATAAAAGCTATTTACAAAATTCCTGTGAAAACTGACGGAGTATAAAAATAGAAATGCAGCTAGCTGAAAATTTTGACGCTCTCGCGTGTATATAAATACAAATTTTGAGAGGTCATATTCTAGATTTATTAAGCCGTTAAATTTTGCATTAATTTCAATTAATGTCAAGGAAGCTAAGTGCATTTTGAATATCAGGTATAGACATACTAATAACCGGAGAACATAATTCAAATTATATTTAGAATACATGTAAAATATTTTCGTTCCAAATTTACTTAAACAAAATGGCAAATAAGACCGGTATACTATTGCGTCACTTATAGTGCGAATACTATACACTGTATCAAAAAAAAAAAAAGTACAAATTTAGAAGCCAAATTCAGTTAATGTCTACATATTCTATTAAGTATAATGAGAGTAAATATTATTTGTGGCATTCTCTAAATTTTTCTTTTCCTTTTCTTGGGACTTACTACCACATGAATAATTCTTCATTATCTAAAAAATACAGTTATTGGAAAAATAAACCTCTGCGTTTGTGACTTTAGAGTTATCCAGGTGAGCATAAATTATATTAGAAAGGGTAATCGATCAAATAGATATTTTTTGCAAATTGAAAATCGATTCAGGATTTTCCGGATGCACACGCCCAGTTGCAGCCTTTAAAATGATTAAAAAGTGATGAATAGCAAAAACAAACAATCTGTACTATAGGTTTTCACAATGTTATTCTTAATTATTTAGATCCTATTTCGGCTAATCGTACCAACTCTATTAGATGTTGTATAATCAGTATCATATTTCCAGAATTATCTCAAGATTTCAAAAATAGTTCTAATTAATAAGAAAATTAACATCGATGATCTCTCAAATTACAGAACATTGTCTGTCGTACCGTGTATAGCTAAAATTATTCTAAAACATCACCTAACAATATATCTAGATATAATAAATTCAATCCCAGTCAATATGGTTTCCGATACAAATTATCAACTACCTACTCTTGCTATAGATAAATTAACATCCATAATTAGCGCGGGTTTTGAAGAAGGTAAATACTATGCTCTCTATTCTTAGATCTTATTAAAGCTTTCGATTGCATGTCACATGCCACATACTCATTAATGAATTCACTTATTACGGCTCTTCTGATGAAAGCAAATTTCTTTTAAGTTCATACCATAGTATTGGTTGTTTATAACGGAGCCAAAGCCATCACACGAAAAATTAAATCGTGATGTCCTCCAAGGGTCTGTCCTGAGGCCCATTATATTTCTGTTTTACATTAATGATTTTCTCAATTCAATTAAAGAATATATCATAGCCATATCTGTTTGCAGACGACTTTAATTTAACAATCTTTAACTCCAATATGGAGGAATTGTTAAGTGAAATCTCATACACTGAGGCTGACACTCAAATTGGTTTGCCTCAAATAAGTTTTTTCCTAAGAGTCAACTTAGACTTAAAGTTATCTTGGGAAAATCACACCGTATATATACGTAATACAATTTCTAAATTTACTGGTCTATTTCGAAATCTGATAGGGAAAGTATCACAAAGTATTTTAAACAACTTCATACCACAGTCTTATCCATAGTTTGGGAACATGCAACAACTTACAGTAACGTTCTTTTTTGCAAAAGCAAATAGTAGCGAATAATATTTGAAAATAAAGTTTAAACAAGATTGTAAAGAACAATTCCAAAAATTAAATATATTACTCTACTTTGCACATATATATTTCAGTGTCTTCTATACGTATGTGATTCATGTGAAAAACAACGAGGATACATTTATTATTAGAAGCCAAATCCATTCTTATGAATTAGATAGAAGGATAATTTAAACAATAATTATATTAATTACAATTGTTTAAACCTCAGAGTTTTTCAGACTTCTCTAGGACGACCTCATTCTTTTATATTGTTTATGTAATACAATATCAGACCATTAAATACTGTGATAAAACGTGTTGATACAAATTACAGGTTGAATGCACACAGATAAACACATTTTTAATACGAACGAAGATAAAAATATATAAATAATCGTTTAATCGTCATTGGCCTGTAAACCTGACACTTTCACGATTGGACTCCACTTGTCCAATAAACAGTTTGATTAATAACTAAAGCTGCAAATCGTTTCTGTGTATCATGGTCGTAGAGTACAGATGTACTTACTGTCGCCGGCATTCACCTTGACCGCGAAACTCTTTCTCCAATCCAGTCTACTATTAGCTTTCGAGTTGTGTACACGTTAAGTCACTTGGGCGTATTGCAAATTGTTTTTGTGTCTCTATTTTATTTGTTGTACTGTATCGTTGATATTAATTTAATAATAAAGCATGGCAGACGTACGCAGGTGTAGAAAACGGCCATTTGTTGAAAAAGCGAATAAATTCATAGATGAATTTCCGGATCTATTCTATGATGGTGCTAAAATAATTTGTAAAGTGTGCGAGAAAGATCTGATGTTCTGGGATAAGCGTGATTGTGGACTTCTCGTAAATAGTGTACACCATAAAAATAAAAAAAATGGCGTGCCTTCGACAACACAGTTTATGTTTGATTTATTATTAATGCTGATTGCCTGTGATGTTCCGTTGCACATACTCGATAAACAACCATTTCGAGAGTTCTGGAATAAATACAATGCCCAGGTGAAGTTACCAAGTCGCACAACGTTATGTAACTATCTAACAACTGTATACGTAGACATGGTAAATGAGATGAAATGTGAATTAAAAAATATACGGTTATCTATTGATGAGACAACAGACTGTTAAAAAAATTCTATTTTAAATGTTATAGTACGATTATTGGACCCTCTTAAACCGACAGCGTCGTAACAATGCGTTCGGTAGGCCGTTCTTTGCAAGAACAAGGTTGTACGTTTATACATGTTACGTGTAAAGTGCATGCTTTACATCTTGTGGCAGAAACTATTCGAAAAGATTTTCCAGAGGTGGATGCATTAATAGCAAGTGCAAAAAAAGTATTTCTTAAATCCCCCTAAACGTCTCTGTGCATTTCATAGCAAGTGTCCCAGTATTCCTGAACCACCACAGCCGATTCTTATACGTTGGGGAACATGGTTGCAGGCAGCTTTTTATTGTGCTGAATATTTCCAACAAATAAAAGCTGTGATACTACAATTCAATCCAGATGAGGCTGTAGCTATTAAGGAAAGCCAGACAAAATTCGAAGATATTTCCGTTGAAACAGCTTTAAAAAATATTGCGAAGAACTATAAACCATTACATGAAAGCATAAAAAAATTAGAAAACAGTGCGTTCTCGTTAGCGGAGTCACTGCAAACAGTGGACGAAGTAAATCTACTGCTACACGCTATAGGTGACGCAACAAATGAGCGCGTTAAAGAAAAGTTCGCAAGTGTGTTAAATAAAGACCGGTTTTATCAAATTAAGATAAATATGTGATGGTGCAGCCCCAGATCTGTTAAGTGCGTTCAAAGACTATTTTATGTATGCGTGTATTACATCAGTAGATGTCAAACGGTCGGTTTCCAAATATAAGAATATATTTTCATCAAAGCGAACACCACTCATGGAGACAACCATAGAAACATACTTGATGCTGTAAAATGGCTACACATTTTCTCCAATTTGTGATAAGCAAGCTAGTTCATCAAGCTAGTTAAGAGGGTAAGTTTTACATACATTATTATAAATTGTAACAGTTTATTGTTTCTCGTATTAGTTAATTTCGCGTACGCCACTGTCCCACGGAACATTTTTAACAGCCCTATTAATAATTATTCTCACTTTTTTGAACAATATTTGACACAGTTATGGTCTGAACCAGCTCAAATCAATAACTACATATCCATTAACTTATAAGTTTCCTCCATAAGTTAACCCGTACTGATGCAGAATGAATAAAAAATGCGTTGAATATCTTTTGATGAATATTAGATGTCAGGTGAACCATGCAAGTCTTCCGAATATACTTGGGAAAACACGTAAACAAGGTGAAAAATGAGTGCATGAAAAATAAGAACACGTTGAAAATTTCTTTACTGTATTTTGGGAGTTGCAGTATTTAGATATTTTACAAAATGAAGTAAAATGCGTTCATTAATTACAAGCTTGTCAAGCGAGTGTACAAAATATACCTGCGTTCAATGATGTGCAAAAAATTATTGGCAAAAAATTATTTGTCATCCTCTGAATTATGCCAAAAAATAACAGGACGCAGTGTTGCAATCTGACATGCATTTCACAGCGAATAAAAAAAAGCGTGGATTGAACGAGTCATTAATACACTGATTAGTTACTGGTTTTAATTAGCGGAAACTAATTTCATCAAATTAACGATTTAAACGATACGGGGTGATCCTTTTAGTGCTTCATGATTTTGACGCTTTAAGGATGAGCTAGGAAAAAATTCAAAAATGGTGATTACAAATTATTTTTTCGGGAACTCAAATAACTAACTAACTAACGTTCCCCGTCCCACAATACACAAACTGGTGAAAAGTGCTCCTCTAAGAAAACAACGATCCGACATAGGTCAATCAAAAACTCTGAACCAATCGTTAGCAAAACTTTTAAGAACTTAATTTACGACTCGTATCAGAAAAATTAAATCCCAACTATTGACGTGGTAGACAGAAAACTAATAGAAATGGATTATCATCTAAAATATACCTAAAAAACTTTAGAAACTTGGCTAAGAAAATTGGATTTAAATATCAAACTATTACATTGGCGATTATGGAAAGCAGACGAACAGTGGATTGGCGAAATTAATATCTAGAAGAGATAAAAAAACTCAGAAGGGAAAATAGACCAAATTATTATCTAGATGATACTTGGTATGATACTCATGACACCGTAAAAAAGATGGACCGATGGATCTAGGAAATGTCAACCAATCTCATTGCCCCCTAATAAAGGGACCGGTTGATTATATTACACTGTGGATCAGTTGATGGATGGGCTTATAATGCATTGAAACTGTGCGCAAAAAACATGGAAGACTGTAACGTGGATTACCATAAGAACATGGAGAGACACATATTTGTGGAATGGTTTGAAAATACTCTAATTCCAAAATTGAAACCGAATAGCATTATTGTTCTGATAATGCGAAGTGCCATTCGAGACAAATGTATAAAATTCCTAACAAGAATTCTACTACGCTGGAGTTATAAATTTCCTTAATGGTACATGAACTCTATTATGAGGAAAATTATAATAAAGCACAACTCTTGGAAGTCCTGCAAACGAGAAATTATGAGAAGTATATTATAGATACTGTAGCGGCGAGATATGGCCACAAAAGGTTGAGATTATCACCATATTTTTGCATTTTCAACGCGATTGAATTATTTTGGTGTGAAATACTTTTCCGACATTCGATAAAAAATGTCGTAGAATTAATTCAAAATGAAGTTTCGAAAATTAACAAGGAGGATTAGGAAAAAGAATTAGGAAAGTAATTACAATTGAGGATGATTATTTAAAAATTGCTGAATATCATATAAATAGTGGAAATAAATTTATTACAAATTTGAACAAGGATAGTAGTTCATCTGAAAATGAAGAATAGGGTGAGAACGGCGAGGATTCAGAAGAAAAAGCGATGTGAGGTGAGGTAAAGTGAAGTGATGTGAAGAAGTGAATTTTGTGATGTCAACTGTATTATTTATTTCCGGTTGTGTGCTTTTGTAGTTCAGTGTTTGAGAAATATTTAAACTTTAAGGCGGCTTTAGCACGCCTTCGTCACCAGGATTACCAACATAAATCTTTAAATCCCCTTAAAATTTGTCCATTAGTAATATTGAAAAATGTAAACAAATGAATAATCTTAAATACCATATGGAATTAATATATTATAGCGGGCGCTATTTCAAGTCTAACAGGCGTTAAAGGGAAGGCAAATAATGTCGCATGCCCTCTCCATTGTAGTGGAACTGTCATCACTGCTCTACATAAGAAATCTACACGTACATCATTTGCCTCCCTTTTAACGCCTGTTCGAGTTGAATCAGCACTCGCTATATAAAATTACAGACAATACCTATGCGTTTTTTTTTGTTAATAAGAAATATGCATATTTTATTTGGTGTCATTTTATGAAAATAATAATCGTCCTTCCTATTAATAAAAAAATATACGCATCATTGTTGTCTGTAATTTTGTATACTAAATCTATATGTTATTTAGGATAAATCATTTGTTTTCCTTTTTTCAATACTACTAACAGAAAAATTTGAACTGCGATTTATAGTTTAAGTTGAATACCTGGTGAACTGTAGTAGTAGTAATAATAAGCTGACTAAATCTGTTTTTACTGTAACTCTTATTAAAAATTTAATTTCATAATTTATATATTTTCAATTTTAAATATATTATTGAGTTTAAGAGATCATATTTGATATTACATCTTTAAAACAATCGGATAAGGACTAACCAAATTTAAAAAAAATTAAAACCAGTGATTTATTTGTTTATTTCAGGTGATGGAATACATACAGTTCAAGGTCTTGTCAATTAATTAATAACATTTGGACATCAAATTCAGAACTGTCTGTTGGAACAAGCCAAATAAAAAACTGTTCAAGCCTACAAAAGTTAAAATAAGGTCCAATAAAAACTTACATTAGGATTACTAAGATTGTCAGTTACTTTCGGGTCCTTCAAAGGGTCATACTGACGACGCAGAGATACAGAAACACGTGTCTATGGATGTTTTAAAGCTTTGGAGTGATTATTGAATTGTTGAGTAGTTTTATTTATTTTTGGTTTTACTAAACAGAGTAGTTAGAACTAAAATAACATTATTGAGTCAATCGTACTGAACATAATGTGCATACTATCTTTTTTATAATCCAAATTTCAGCGTTTGGCAAATAGCCGGGAAAGTAATTGTTTAAAAAGATATCTTATACCTATCTGTGATAAGTTTTTGCAAAAGTTAGAAAATAATAATTAGCAAAAAAATTTTTAAAATTTATTATATTTCCATTTCATTCCATAATTTAATAGAACTTTTACCAATAAAAGGACATCTAATTTATTTTAAAATTTCTCCCTACTTCTCACATCACGTGTTGTCTAAGGCATCCCTCCCCTACAACAACAAACATGATTCTAACTCGCCTTATGATCTGACATGGAGGAATGTCCTTGAATGGCTTGTGGCCAGTCATACGTACACATACTGTACGTATGTATTTGCGTCAATGGTACTTCTTTCGATTATATTTTAAAAATACCTGATCCTTCGTTACATTACATCACGAACTAAATTAATTTATCCCTATGCTGAGTATACATAACACAATGTTGGCTTTTGTTGGATATTTTTCTCTTGACCCGTTTGGCTATCAGCCTAGGTTAATGTTTGTTCTCTAGGTCATGTCTAATGTTAAAAAATAAAAAAAAAACTGTTGCTTTAAATCACCAAGGACTGGATCACAAATATCCAATAAAAATATGGAATTCTTTAAAAACTGTTGAACCATAATCTTTTAAATTGCACAATATTCTAACTTTATTTTATTTTAATGTAATTGTTTAAGCTGTTCAGAGAGAGTGAACATTTATTGGAAAATCCAAATATACAGAGTGAGTCAATAAGGGGTACTTCTTCTGCATGTCCTGTCTCGTTAGTGATAGAGGCATGGTTTTAAAATGTAATTAAAACTTGGGAAAAAGTACATTTTTTAAAATCACTTATATAGGGCGATCCGTAAAAGTGGTAGATGAGAAAATATATATATTTTTTTTTATTGGAAGGACCTAATTTTTTTATTATGTTCGAAAACCATTATGATGGCCATTATTTCTTCAATAAAAAACAGAAAAAACTTTATTTCCTATTTTTATTTCTAGAGGACTTGCAGCCAGGTACATGAACAATTTATCCTACGTTCCGTCCGAGTTTTCGGACTTTTTCAAGGTTAAAAGCTAATATAAATTTCCTATTTTAACTTCATTGCATGGGCTGGTTTCATTTTTTATTTGGTGGGTATGTGATGTACGTGTAGTTCGACGAGTTAGGCAGAGAAATGCCTAACCCGTCGAACTACACGTACATCTAAGGTCAGCCGGGCTTAAGTCGGAGACCGAAGGATTTATTATGACCTGCCAAGATGGTCTACCGTAGCCGAGTGTGGCGTATAGAGGTTCCTGACATCAATTGCAGGACCTGCCGTCAGACGCCGGAATCGCTCATGCTTACATCCACCGACATAACGCGGCGTTACGAGTGCTATACTACCATCTAAGGCACTCGTACAGAGTAGACCATACACCAGTAGTGCTGCCTTACGTCCCCGGAGATATTGTGTCCGTTGTCGAGAACGAGAAATGCCGGATTTCCTGGAACTATTCTTTCCCTACGGTCAGGCTAATCCAAATCAACAAGCCTGACATAGTCCTCATCGGCCATTAACTCAAGGCGATGTATGTCATCTAGTTCTCTGCACCTGCGGAGAAAAACATCACCTTGAAGGAGAAGGAGAAATGGACCAAATATCGCGATCTCCGGTACGAACTCCAAGTGCTGTACCTAAGTCACCCAGTCAAAATGGCCGTCCTAATAATCGGTGTACTCGGAAGGATAAAACCCTACGCTGCTCTCGGATCTTAAGACCCATACCGGCCTGCCAAAAATCAGCTGGGTGATTCCGGAATCTACAGTCACTAACCCTGCGGGATGTGGGGAATGGTTGTGGTTAATGTGCAGGCGCGACTCCCCGTGAGGCATCGGAGGCCTCGGGGGAACTGTTCAGCGACGAGAAACCAAAAAAAAATTGTAATAATAATAATAATTTAGAGTGGAATGAAAAAATAATAACGCTGAAAAATTTTTTTCGCTAATTATTATTTACTACTTTTACAAAACTTATCATAGATAAGTACAACATATATCTTTTTAAACAATTATTTTCCCGGCTATTTGCCAAAACGCTGAAACTTGGATTACAAAAAAGATAATATGTTCAGTGTGACTGATCCAATAATGTTATTTTTAATTCCAACTATTCTGTTCAGTAAAACCAAAAATAAATAAAAAAAGGTACTCACCAGTTAAACAATAATTTTAAAAACTTTAAGACATTTGCCGACACGTGTTTCTGCTTTTAGCTTCGTCTGGACAACTCACCCAAAGGATGCAAAGAAACTAGAGATTTAATTAACATTCGCAGCAGTTGAAAGTCATTAAGATATCAAGCATTATTCTATTTTTTATGTTTGTCATGTCAGAATATATACCATATTAAACTTTACCTTCTGTATGTGCAGTGATTTTTCGCAAACAATTTGATTATTTTGTGCAGCCCAAAAAACTGATTATACTCATTCCTTTCTTCACTTAATTGAAAATGAGCCGTTCAAGACACATTCACAAAATTGCAATCTGCAAAACTTGTCACCTGGTTCAGGTTGTTGAGCCTTTTGCCATTTGCAGCAATATAAACACAAATCACTTTTTAAAATTTGGTGAGCAGTGTGGCAAAGATTTTGCAGTTATTGTTCTATACGCGCGTGGAATAATTTTGATTTTCACCTATCATATTCCTAACTAGCAGGAGTTCTTAGTTCTCCATTGTTAGTAAAACCATTTCTGTGAAACTGCCTTATCCATTCCCCAATTATGTTCACAGAAGGAGCAACATTACGATATAATTTTGTACGAAAATCTTGTTGGGCTTGAATTACAGAGCCACTTCTTCAAAACAGTTGTACTATTTTTACACAATCAGTGATCCGCTAATGCTCCGTATATTAATCCAAACTTATGACTTAGGGCTACAAAATGATGTGTCACATGATATTCTTTGGCATTCCGGGTTGTCAAAGAAAAGTATAAAAACTGCTCAAATTATGACGCCCTTTACTTGGTTTCATATTCAAGACCATGCTAAATGCCAAAATGCATTCTGGTTTGGTATAGTTTCTAGCTCCAGTCTTTCAGATACGCACGGCGCATCAATGACATGTAACAAGCCTCTCATTGCTAAGTATTTTTCAGTAAAAAAAACATGTTTATACCAAACCTACTTGAATTATGGTTCTAATATTCCAAGCATTAGCAAATGATTCCTTAGATCTTAATAATCTCGACACATAATATAAGTTCAAAGCACCTACTTTCAAATTATATTAGATTTTTATTTAAATAAATGTTTTCTAAGTGATTTAGGATTTATGCCCCATTTCCTAGATCTGAAAACCCCCAATTTAAAGAGTTATATTTATACAACTGACAGTTTTATTAAATACCCACTATAATACGCAAATCTACTGAAATATATGAAACCATATGTTTAAGACATGAATTTAACATAATAAAGTCTACGGAAATAGGCCTCCACGTGGTTCTGCGAAGGTGTAGTCGATTTGTCTTATAAATTTGAATATCAAAGTGTACCGAGGACATATCTGGAAGAAAGTTGGTGCCTCAATTCTTTGCTTAAAATTAGTATTTTAAATGAGGAAGATATTTAATAACAGAATAATGTATCATGTATTATAAATACAGTGCTTAAATTCATTATTAGGTAAATAAACAATATTATTGAAAATTCCCGAAACACGTCGATTTTTGATTTTAATTTACTGTTTTTTTTCAAATAATAATTTAATATACAGGATGACCTACCTTCAAGTAATGACGTCAACACCGGTTTTTTTAAATGGAACACCCCACTTTTTTCCCAATTTCCGGATGTCCCTTGCTGGGCTGCTTCAAAATGTATCACAGTTGCTTCAAATTGGTACAGCGTGCGCAACAATACAAAAAGGTGTCAATAAAAATTTAATTAGAAAGTTATACGTTACTGTATTTTTACAAAAAAAGACAATTTACAATAAAAGTTCAAATTGTTCTTCACTGACCATTAGACAGTGACCTAACCGGGCAATACATTCATCTCGGACATTTTGTAGCACGGCGGGTGTTATGTTCAACATTTCTTGCCTGATTCGATCTTTAGCTCACGGATATTACCAGGTCTGTTGGTACAGACTTTAGATTTAAAATAACCCCATAAAAAGAAGTCTAGTGGACTAAGATCAGGTGATCTAGCGGGCCATTCCACTGTTCCCCTTCTTCCTATCTACCGATCTGGAAAGGTTCTGTGTAAAAACTCGCGCACAGCTTCAGCGAAATGTGGTGGCCATTTTGTTGAAACCAGATTCTGCTGTTTAAAGCATTAGCTATTTGAATGTCAGGAAAAAGCCAGGTAAAATCAGGAATTAATGTATTTTGCAAGAAATTCAGATACAATGCTCCTGTCAAATTTTCATCAAATAAATATGAACCAACAATTGTATTTCTCACAATACCAGCCCACGTATTGACCTTTTGTGGTCGTTGCGTATGGTATTCTTGCATCCAGTGTGGATTTTCCTGAGACCAATAACGGGTGTTTTGCCGATTAACATGCCCGTTCAAGTAAAACGTTGCCTCGTCGGAAAATAAAACGTTAGCAATGAAATTGTTATTTCGATTATTTTGGTCCATCAGATACTCGGAGAATTCATTTCTTCGGTCAAAGTCGTCTTTAAAACACTTGCTCTATTTCGAGCACTCCGGCGCGCTGTCGGCTCGAAAAATTGCGCGTGTTTTAAAGACCTTAATATCCACTTATACTTTAATATACTATAGTAGTTCTGTACTGAATTATAGGATGTTGTACAAGACGTTTATTAAGTAATTCTAATTTTAAGATACCCAAACGTTTATAGATGCCATAATAAATACGTATCTGTTGTAGTTTTATTTGGAGCTTTGCTATAGTTTCACCCACGTCCGAAAAAGTTATTTTTTATAGTATTTTTGAATAGTTGTATTAAAGTTCATATCCTATCATATGTCAGATATAATCTCTAAAAGCGTTCGTGACGTGACTGTTTAGTAAAATTGGCGTTGATAAATTGTTAGTAAATAAAAATACCTCGAATATACAAGAAACATATTTCTAAACTTTACAGGTATACCAAAGATCATTGCAGAAAAGAAAAAATACTTAAATCATCACAGCAAAGTAGAAATTTATAAAACTTTGCGATTTGTAGTGTTACTTTACTTACCGCTTTACAACTATACTGTATCTTTACAAATTACTAGAGTTGGCAGAAATGTGCGGCGCGACATAGGCGTATACATCATAATAAGCGCAATAAAAGATATTAACTAGTAACAAATGCAATAAACTGTTACAATTTATAACAATGTATGCACAACTTACCCTCTTAACTAACTTGATGAACTAGCTTGGTTATCATAAACTGGAGAAGATCTGTAAAACCTCTGCAACATCAGGTATGTTTATATGGTTGTCTCCGTTAGTATGTTCGCGTGATGAAAAAAATATGCTTATATTTTGAGAACGACCGTTCGACATCTATTGATGTAATACAGACAAACTTAAAATAGTCTGTGAACGCACTTAACGGATCTGGGATTGCACCACTAGTACAACCATAAATTTGTCTGGTAAAACCGGTGTCTTGTTTTAACACACGTGCGAAATTTTGTCCAACGGGCTCATTTTTTGTCACCTATAGAGTGTAGCAGTCGATTTACTTTGTCCACTACTTGCCGTGACTCCGCTGACGACAATGCACTGTTTTATAACTTTTATATGGCATCATGTAGTCTTTTCTAGTTCTTGTGAATAGTTTTTAAAGCTGTTTCAACGGAAATATCTTCGAATTTTGTTTGGCTCTCCTTAATAGCTGCAGCCTCGTCAGGATTGAATTGTAGTATCACAGTTTTTATTTGTTGTAAATATTCAACATAACAAAAGCTGCCTTCAACCATGTTCCCCAACGTGTAAGAATCGTCTGTGGTGGTTTAGGAATACTGGGACACTTGCTGTGAAATGCGCGAAGACCTTTAGGAGATTTAAGGAACACTTTGTACTTGCTATTAATGCATCTACCTCTAGAAAACCTTGTCGAATAGTTTCTGCCACAAGATGTAAAGCATGCACTTTACACGTAACGTGTACCAACCTACAACCATGTTCTTGAAGAGAACGGCCTACCAAACGCATTGTCGCGGCACCATCGGTCACAAACATCAACACTTGAACAAATTTTTCTAACGTCTCCAGCACCACCCGCGTAATAGTTTTGCCAGTACACTCAGTCTTTTTGCTGGCTAATAATAGTGGAAATGTTGGTTTAAGAGGGTCCAGTACACGTACTGTAACATTTACAATAGAATTTTTTATTACGAAATGTCATCTCGTCAACACATAACCACAGCCGTGTATTTTTTAATACACATTTGATCTTATTTACAATGTCTTCGCGTATAGTTGGTACATAGTTACGCAACGTTGTGCGACTTGGTAACCTCACGTGGGGACTGTATTTATTCCAGTACTCCCGAAATGTTGTTTATGGATTATGTTCAGTGGTACATCACACACAGCATTAACGGTAAATCGAACATAAACTGTGTTTTCAAAGGTACGCAATTTTTTTTAGTTTTATGCTGCACAGTATTTAAGTGACGTCTACAATTATATTTATCCCAGCACATCAGGTCTCTCTCGCACACCTTACAAACTATTGTAGCAGCAATATAGAATAAATTCGGGAATTCACTGATAAATTTATTCACTTTGTTAGCATACGGCCGTTTTTTACCCTTACGCACGTCTGACATATTTTATTATTAAATTAATATCAACAATAAAATACAACAAATACAACGAAGAGGAATAAATTATCGTATAAACACTACGATACCCAACAATGGACTAGTCTCACGGCTGGCTTCGATTTTTCCGGCAGCCGGTCATTTGCCTCACCAGATATTCAACTACTTGCTGTTGCAACACTGAATAGCCGCACGACTTGCCAACTTTACAAATTACTGTAGTTGTAGAATAATTTCAATCAGTTTTAAGAACTCTTATATAACTGTACAATAACATTACAAAACCTAGCTGTATTAAAGTTTCATTGTAGTTTTAATAACCACTTTACATGTATTTGTTGAATTAAATGTTGAAATATAGTTTTAAAAACGTTTCCAACACTTCCTAAATTTATAAATTTTGGTTTTAAAAACATTGTATTGGCAGACTTCTGTAGTTATTAAAACTTTAAGTTTGGAAACATTCAGGAGCCTTTATTATATGCAATTGTAAGGAAGCGTCCATTTTGTGTAAAGACACCAATTTCTTAAATATTTTATTAAATACACTTTTAAAGTTAAACAACTAATACAACCCCATATTTTCTTGTTTTGGCGCCTCCTTAACATTTTACAATAGTTTTGGAAACGCGTAATATTAATTAGTAATTAATAATTATTTTTTGAAAATGAATTTATTTTCTTCATTTTTAATTATTTTTGTAGCGCTTTGTTTTTTATCGCGGTAGAACAATTCATTATATCTACAAACAATATTCGATGGCAGCTAGTATCAGATTGTTCACAACAGCCCATTAATATTTATGTACCGTAAAATATTAGGGATCATACCAAAGTTATTATTTCAGTTGCATGCGTTCACATTATAACTCGACAAGTTATAAACTGAAAAGAAAAATTATTGCAGACAGTTTGCAAAAAGTTTTGCTAAGCAGTTAAATGTTAACTTTTTGTAACTAATGTACAGTAAAACCTCTATATTCGGCCACATTTTAAAATCGGCCACCTCTAAAAACGGCCAGTTTTTCAAAATTCCGAATCTAATTATATGGGAATACCCGTACTAATGATCTCCCTAATAGCAGCACCCCCATGAAACGGTCACGGCCACTTCAAAGACAATTTTCTTCATGAAATACCTGTAATTGTATCAGGTGATCCAAATAAGCTCTCCATCCCCATTTTTCTCGGTTATTTGGAAAATACGAAAAAAATGAAAAATGCTTTTGTAGGGTTTTTAAAAAGGAATCTAGGCACATTGACAGAAAAACAACTGAACATCAAATAAAAAAGATAGAGGCCTGAGTTATATTTTTTTAAATGGAAGTACCCAAATATTTTTCCATATTTGAATAGGGCGTCTTATTCTGATTTCAAATATATATACTTTTTATATAGTATCTTCAGTAAATATTCCGATAATCGATTATTTCCCAAAAGAAAATATGTTGCTTAACAGATATCAAGAAATATTTTCTAGGTGGCTGTGATAACAAAACAACAGTTAATATTTTGACAGTTTTGCTTATTTAATAATTCAACAGTTTGCCAACAACTGTTACTTTTGAACGTTGCTTTGTTGGCCAAAAATAACCAATATGAATAATCATTATACTTTAGGAGAAAAATACGATATGGTAAACTTATATTTAAAAATAATAAAAGCGCTTGTACTGTCAGCGAGAATATGGACAAATATATCCGAATAGGAAATTGCCTGACAGGAAAACTATTCAGTTGGCAGATAATTTATTAAAACGTACATCATTCCAAAATAAAAAGAAACGAGGAATAGTCAACGAAGATAGAGAATTCAGTATTTTACTCGATTTTCAAGAGAATCCAAGAAATTCAATAAGAGACGCAATGAGGTGTTTGAATTTTTCTTATGGAACCATACAGAGAACTTTAAAAAACATAAACTTAAGGATTATAATATATTGCCTGTTCAAAAATTATTCCCTCAAGATAATGAAAATCGGCAACAATTTTGTGAAATATGATCAACAGGTATGACATTGATAATAATATATTTAATAAAATATGTTGGACCGATGAGGACATCATTCAACACATCTGGTATCTTCAACAGAAGAAATTCACATTTTGGTCTTCCGAAAATCCTCATATTTCTGAAGAGATTCAATTCCAAGGAAGGAAATCCATAAATGTTTGGTGTGGAATAATAAATAAAAAAATTATAGGGCCTATTTTTCACGAAGGCTCCCTTAGAGGACCATTGTATTTAAATATGTTAAGAAATGATGTAAATAATTTATTAGAAGAAATGCAATTGCAATTCGATGTTATTTGGCAGCAGGACGGGGCACCCCCCATAATATTAATGATGTTACAAATTACTTAAACACAACATATCAAGAATGGATAGGAAAACGAGGAACTATTGCTTGGCCACCTCGTAGTCCGGACCTAGCTCCATTAGACACGTTTCTTTGGGGCCATTTAAAAAATATTGTTTATAAGAAAAGAAGCAACAACTTGGAAGAAATAAAGGAAAAATTAGAACAGAAATACGAAATTTGAATAATAACAACGCTGTTATGGCAAATGTAATGGGTAACTTAAGAAAACGATACGTTCTGTGTATAGAACACAATGGAGGGCACATAGAGAATTTTTTGTGATAT
Source organism: Rhamnusium bicolor (assembly GCA_029963845.1). Taxonomy (NCBI): domain Eukaryota; kingdom Metazoa; phylum Arthropoda; class Insecta; order Coleoptera; family Cerambycidae; genus Rhamnusium; species Rhamnusium bicolor. The sequence continues at coordinate 265,543 of JANEYF010005298.1, read as the reverse complement.
TTTATTATTAATTAACAAGCAATAAATTATTGTTAATTTACTACATTTCTGTAGCCGTTAAAGAATATAAATATTTTCATTTACCACTCTTATTTTAATGGATAATATTATTTTTAATAAATTATCTACCACTTCAATAGTGTTCTTTAGTTATTTTCTATATTTGATTTTTTTAGCTGGCTGGGCAGCATAAGCGTTTTTATTTATTTATTTATTTTTCAACATAATTTAACTAATAATTGAGCATAGTTTCATGAGGATATAAAAAAAAATTAAATATAGGTAAATTAGGCAAAAAGTTAATAGTCAAACTGTCAAACTAACACTTTTGTTTTACTATCACAGCCACCTAGATAGTATTTCTTGATATCTGTTAAGTAACGTATTTTATATTGAAAAAAATCGATTATCGGAATATTTACTGAAGATACTATATAAAAAGTATATATATTTGAAATCAGAATAAGACGCCCTATTCAAATATGGAAAAATATTTGGGCACTTCCATTTAAAAAAACAACTTAGGCCTCCATCTTTTTTATTTAATGTACAGTTGTTTTTCCGAGAAAATGGTGGTGGGAGGCTTATTTGGATCACCCGGTACCTCTCATTACCGGTCATAAATTTTATTGGCAAATATGTACCTAAAATTTTCGACCCTTCGTAGGTAGAATTTTATAAATGCAACAATTACTGGTATTTCCCATAGTAATTTCAAAACTTTAAGCGATAAAGAGGTTGTAGTTTCATAAATTTTGAGCTAGTTTATGTTCAACTGTGATTTTGTTACAATCATCATGTCGCTAAAAAGAAAACGTTTGTCTCTTAAAGACAAAATTAATATTATTGTGGAAAGCGAAAAGTTCAGTACCACTGTTCGAAAGTGGCTGAAAAGTATGGTATCAGAAGAACACAAGTTAACGAAATTATAAAAAACAAATCCGACTTAAAGAAACTCTTTGAAGAAGGTTCCAATCCAGAACAGAAGAGAAAATTTCTCAAAACTGAAGGATTGGCTATTGACCAAGTAGTTTACAATTGGTTCTGTACAGCCAAAAATAAAAACCTCCCCATATCTGGACCTCTAATAAAAGAAAAAGCATTAGAAGCAGCCGAAGGTTTAAAAATGACGAGTTTTAAAGCCCCAAATGGATGGCTACAAAAATTTTGTCAGACACACTTTAAAAGAATTTGCGGTGAGTCAGCTGATGTTGACCTGCATAGTGTTGAAGCCTGGAAAACAAAGCTACAAGTAATATTAAAAGACTATTCACCAAAAAATGTGTACAATGCTGACGAAACCGGACTTTTTTTACGTTGCAATGCCAACAAAACGTTTGCTCTAAAAAATGATGTGTGCCGTTAAAAAAAATGCAAAACAAAGATTGACCATTTTATTTTGCGCAAATATGGAAGGTGACAAGAAAAACCCATTAATTATAGGGAAGAGTAAAAACCCTCGATGCATCAAACTGCCTTTAGAATGGGTATCCAATAAAAAAGTTTGGATGATAACAGAAATTATGACTTCGTGGTTAAAAAAAATTTGACGAAAAAATGAGGAAACAAAATAGAAAAGTCATATTATTTCTGGATAATGCCACGTCCCATCCTAAAGTGACACTAGACAACGTGAACATGGTTTCTCTGCCTCCAAACACCACTTCCTACTGTCAGCCATTGATGGCTTATAGAAAATTTCTAATCAAAAGGTTTCTAACATTCACAAACAGCGAAAGTTCATTTGAAGATACAGAAAAAAGCATTAATTTAACCAGCACTTTAGTCTGGATATCAGCAGCCTGGAAAAACGTTTCATCAGCTACAATTTCAAAAAGTTTTGCACATGCAGAATTCTTGGAAAATTTCCAGCAAGACGAAAATTTCGATGAGGAAGATGAAATTCCACTGGCTCAGCGTTTTCCTGAATTACATGATGTAAGCCTAGAAAATTATGCATGTATTGATAGCAATGTTTTGACCGAAAATCCTAATTTTGGCGTTCAAGAAGTAATCAATGATTTAATTGATGAAAGTGATGTGGAAGAAGCTGGAACGTCAAGCATTAAAGATATGAGTGAAGTATGTGAAAAACTAAGAGATGTGCAAAGTTTCCTATTTTGTAATGATAAAAGTGAACTAGCTGTAAAAATTGTCGAAATTTTAACAAAATGTGAATCTCAGGTTTTACAAACAAAAATTAAAAACTTAAAACAAACCTCAAAGGAAAAATATTTTTAATAAAGGTACTTAAGTATTTAATATGGTAGGTATATATATATATATATATATATATATATATATATATATATATATATATATATATATATATATATATATATATGTAGCTAGTTTCTTCAATGCGTATAATTTAATTTAATAAGGAAAGCAGAAAAATGACCAACATTTTTTATTTATTTTTGACCTTCTCTCAATAACGGCCATCTCCATATAACGGCCATTTTCACAATAAATTTTGGTGGCCGCTATTTAGAGGTTTTACTGTAGATGGGTCACTTTTATAAATAGGTTGCATTAACTTCCTTACATATGGCTAAAAGTATAGGTTACATATATTTTTCTTTTCCTGACCGTTAATATCATCTAATATTTGATACAATTTTTTGGGAATTTCGGTGATATAACTAATTTTATTTTTTTCGAACGTTTCGGTTTATTACACCATCATCAGAGAAATTATTAATTATTAGGTGGTGCGTTAAAACAGGCAATCAAATAACACCAAACATGTAACAAAATTTGAAATAAATACCTAATAATTAATACTTTCTCTGATAATGGCGTAATAAACTGAAACGTATGAAAAAAAATAGTTATACCTGACCAAAATCCAAAAAATTATATCAAATATTAGTATAGGTTATTGAAGTACTCATTTAAATAAAGTTAGTTGTTTAGTGGTGTTGCTAAGAGTTTTTGAAACGCTACTACAGTAACAGTCTTATAGATTCCCCTCATTCTTGATCTAAACGTTTAATAACGTTAATTTAAACATTTAAAAACGTTAATCTTTTATTAAAGTTTAGAAGAACAGACACAGCCCCACTCGATTTCTTCTTGCGGAGTTACTTATAAAGAGTACGGTCTAACTAGAAGACCAAAAAGAACGCATTCCTCAAGAAATCCTTCTTATTCGACCAGATGTCATTGTCATTACAGATGTTCGTTATAGTAGTGTAAAAAGTAGCTCGACTACGAACCATATTACGATTCTCTGTAGATCACTTGTTTCTACGATATTATGCGAATTTCTAATATTTTGACAACCCCTTCGCATGTGTTTGTCTTTGTTTGATAGAAGAGACTAAAGAAGGATCGAACATAAATGAATACGCGACACAGTAGGTAGATTTTTAATCTTTAATGATGATAAATATTATTGGTGGAAAGAGAGAGAAAAATTACTATTCAATACAACGACGACGTTCAGTTATATTGATACATATATTTTATAAACATATAATCACCAGCTAATTTACTTGCAATTTTATGTATTTTTATACAGTACGCTGATAGCTAAATTTTAATTGCCCTGAAGAAGGTAATAAATTTACCGAAACGTCTGCAAGTTGAAGAACTAGTTTTTCTAAACATTGGACCTTTTAAAACCTTTTAAAAAAACTTTTCCAGCTATAGTTTATTTGTCTAAAATAACTACGTATATAAATATTATTGCCCATTTGGTCCTAAAAAGTCAGCTGTAGATCCGGTTCCGATAAAATGTGTTAAAGTCAATATTTTTTTCGTTACAACTATAAATATCCCATTATAAATTCGGCGAGCTTGGTTTATTTGTATAAAATTCACTTGCAGATCATTGCCGATTTCATCTCTTATTTATCGAGGATGTAACTCCATAAATAACAGATGAACTCGGCAACGATCTGTAAGTAAATTTTATGTGAATAAACCGTGCTCGCCAAATTCATAATGGGATTATTATAGTTGCGACGATAACATTAAATAAATACTGTCGATTAATTTATCGAATAAAACGGTGAAGAGCTAGATTGTTTGCTGGAAAAGTGATTATTACTATTCAATGCTTACAGTTGATGAGTGTTCGCTATAGATTGTAGAATCTAACCTTAAAGATGAAATTAGATGTGAAAATAACTGGGAAAGTTTTCATGATTTGTACCCAAGCGTAATGTTAGATAGTGGTATGAAATTAAATTTTATTAGCTGAATTTGGTATTGGATTGTCAACTTTAACCCATCTAGCCTATCGGGTTTGTTTTTGTATCCCATACCCTTCAAATGATCCCAGAAATAAAAACCAGAGAGGCAACCATGGCGGGTACAATTAAATTCTGGTTGGATGAAGCCATAAAATTTTCTTAAAAATAAAGAAAAATGATGTGCCGACTAATAAATCTAGCACATAGTAAGAATTCTTACGTACCCGGTATCTACAGTTGTGCCTATTTATTTCATCATTTAGGTAAAATGAAGAAATAATAGTATTTTTATATAACAAGTGGCTAAAATGGTGTTAAAAACACATTTTAGTCTCGACTTATATACAAAATTTTTTGTATCGCCAATCGAAATTAGAAAACACTATAATTTTGTAAAAATACGGCAAATTGACAAAGTTACCTTGTCGTAATGACTAAATTCTATTGCTGTTTCCATAGAAACCAATAATAAAACAACTAAATATTGAACGATTTAAACGTCGCATTTGACACATTCTACTTTACAATAATTATTATTTGGAACAAAATGAGTGATAGTGAGGAAGATTTTATTCCTGGTACTCCTCCGGAAATCAGGGAGCAAGCAGTTGCTGTAATTTTAGATTTATTACCAGCAAAATCTAGAAAATTGTACGAAAAAAGAATATGATTTATTTATGCACTGGTGTAAGCAGAAAATTGTAATATATCTGAGTCTTTTCTTTTGACTTATCTATCTGAAAAAGCAAAAACTTTAAAATGTTCAAGTCTCTGGTCCAAGTTTTCGATGCTTAAAACAGTTTTGAATGTAAAGAATAATGTAGATGTATCCAATTATCAAAAAGTAAAAGCTTTTTTGAAAAGACAATCCACTGGGTATAGGGATAAGAAATCTAAAGTTTTTGACAGAGCAGATGTCGAACGTTTTTACTAGAAGCACCAGATGAAAAGTTTTTAATGTTGAAAGTTGTATTAATAATGGGCTTGGCTGGCGCTTGTCGTCGAGAGGAACTCTACAATATGACCATTGATGACATTGTGTGAAAGGACTTTTTACGGTAATTGGTGAGACAGTTAATGGAATAAATCCACTAAATATTTATGTTAAATATGCAGCCATATTCATGTGAATCACAATGGGGTTTTTCTTCAATATCAAGGAGAAAAATACATTATCAAAAATACCAAGTATTATAGCTAAATACCTTAACTTATCTAATCCTGAGCAATATACGGGTCACAGCTTTAGGAGATCTTCGGCATCACTATTAGCTGGTTCTGGAGCTGATATTCTTACCTTAAAACGTCATGGGGGATGGAAATCCTCAACTGTTGCTGAGGGATATATAGAAGATAGCATCCCGAACAAAAAAGAAATTTCAGAACAGATATTTTCAAACAATACTACAGAAATGCCTATGTCTGCCGATGTAGTCGTTGGTGAAAATCAGACCAACCACCATATTAATATAAAAAAATCAAATATTTTTCGGACATCTAAACCTATAATTCAAGAAATTAATATAAATAATGTTAGTAACAGTACTATTCACATAAATTTTCGGTAAATTATGAATCAAATTGTTCATGAAATTTGTTAATCAAGAAATGCTTGACGTAAGAACTTTAATTTGTTAACTATTAAGTTTTATTTCATACTGTGATATAAAATTTCTTTATTTCACACTTTTTTCTTTTTTTTTTCACTTGTCAATAATGACATAATTTTGATTCATTGAAACTGTCCAATAAATGTGATTTTAGGATATAGCGTTACAAAAACTATAATGTGGATCATTGTTGCATCTGTCACAAAATTGTAAAAGTCTATCATAATCATCAACTGACAGCTCTTTTACTACAGCTTCTTAAAAATTCGTGTTATGGAACTTTGGATTAATACTGCATTTTCAAGAAATAACTGACTATTCATTAAATGTTATTCATTAAATATTTAGCAGCATGTTAAGAGCAGTTTCTTTCCTTTCAGCTTCTTTTTCTGTTCCTATTTCATCCTGGTGAGTTATATCGAGGGTACGATATTAAATGGAAGTTGTATAAACTACGTTCAGGTTGAATAACGTTTTTTCTTGTAGTTGAATAAACTGTGTTATTTTGCTTATTTTATTTATTTATTTATTTTATTTATTTCATACACTGCCCAACAGGTACAAGACCCAACTACAGGGCAGGGGGATTTTGAGAGTTTAATACAAACAGAAATTGTAAATGCAAAGAACGTTATGACAAAAGGTACAAAGGAGTTAAAACTTGAAATTAAGAACACATGTATATAAACATTATTCACACACTATAAACCTTAGTTTAAAATAAACACGTACAACAATGAGAAATAAAAAACATTTTTTAATAGATAAGATAACTGATAAAACAAAGAAAAACAGAGAAAAGCAAAGAAAAACAAAGACAGCGTATTAGCCTGCATCATAGTAGCTTTTCAGATCACTAAGGCTGCAATTAAATATGTGATATCTGTACAGATGGAGTTATGATTTTCGCAGATTATGTGAATCGGAGAGAATTTTAGAGCATTTGACCGAGGTGTCGCTAGGTAAAATACATTACTGTGACGTGAAGTTGTTCTTGGGATGTAAAAATATAATTTAGACACTAGTTCCTGTGCATCGATATTGTTATTAATGAGCTTATATAAAAATATTTGAGATATACACCCACGCCTACGACGTAAACTATTGAAGGAATACTTATCAAGCAGCTCTTGCTGTGGAAAGCCAATCTCTGGATAGTTACCCTCGGTTCTAAAATACAAAAATTTCATAAATTTACGTTGAACTTGTTTTATGTTATTGATATATACATTGTTCTGTGGGGACCAGACAACTGAGGCATATTCAAGCTTCGATCTAACATAACAACAGTAAAGCATCTTTAGTGTGTCAATATTCGAAAAATCACGCAAATTTCTAACTATAAATCCATACGACCTGCTAGCTTCAGACACAACGGTGTTAATATAAAAGTTGAATGTAAATGATTTGTAACACCTAAGTCCCGGAGCGTGTCAGGTCTATTTAGTACATCATCATTAATGCTATACTCGTATGATATTGAGGATAATTTGCGTGTATAAGACATAACATAGCATTTTGATGTTTAAAGGGTCTGTGTTTATTGCACCAATTACTAATTCTTTGTACGTTTTCTTGCAGAATACAATCCTCTATGCTATCGATCCTGCGAAAAGCTTTAGATCATCGGCGTACATTACATATCTGACTTCTAAATCATCTGCAATATCATTAACGAATACAACAAAAAGTAATGGACCGAGGATAGATCCTTGCGGAACTCCGCAGGTAGCAATGTATTCGACAGACTTGAAACCATTAAATGCAACAGATTTGTATCTGTTAGACAGATAGGATTGAAAAAGAGATATTAAGTTTTTAGAAAGTCCAAGTCCAAAGTTTATTAAGCAATATTTTATGGTCAAGCCTGTCGAATACTTTGGAAAAATCTGTGTAAATGACAGGGGACTTGGAACGGAAAATCTAATTCATCTTGTAAAACTAAACGTCGTAGATCTGCACTCGTAAACTTCCTATACCGTGTGTCAATGGAATCATTAGACAAGCCATAGATTCCAGAGTTGTCAAGATGACAAATTTTTCATTATTTGACACTTTTCCATCACTTTCGATTTCCCTGGAAATGACCCCAACTTTGACATTTTAATTGAAACACGATTTTAAGTACGATTGCATAGTTTTAAAAAAATTTTAAACTACTTGATTTTTTAAGGCTAATTTTTATTTTTGCATCTAGAGTATAGGCAATTCACTCAAATGAACCAATACGATAAGAGAAAAATGTAAACATGAGATTTTCCGAATTGGTTTAGTAGCTACGACCAACCGAAATTTTCGAAATCACTAATTTGTAATTATGTCAACTTTTTCAAATGGCAACATCTTTTGGACACTTAAATACTAATTTTCACGACCCTAAACATCGAGTAGTCTCAATTTTTTTTTAATTATGCAGTCGTACTTAAAATCATCCAGAATCCAAAAATATAAGAATATACAAGGTGTTCCATTTAAAATTTCAAAGTTGGGATCATTTCCGGGGAAACCGGAAGTAATGGAAAAGTGTCAAATAATGAAAAATTGGCTGGTTTTGGTATATACTACCCCTGTCAAGTTTAAGACTTACATCTTGAAAACTCTGTAAACGATGTCTTGTCTAATGATTCCGTTCACACCCGGTATAAAGCCGCAAGGGTCGTAAAGGCTGGGCTTCACCAAACTAGGCTAGGCCGGCGGCAACTCCGGAGCGTGCCGCCGGCATTACATTTGGCGGAATGGTAAATATAAAATTTTGTTATTTCGTTGTTGAGCTATGCAGCTTTTAATAGCCACCCGGTGTAATATTTGTTACGTAAGTCCAAATAGGATGGATAAGTCAGACAAAATTGTTAAAATGTAACACTAATAATAATAATAATTACTTTCAAAACTCTCTGACAGGGTACACAGCCTGCCTAGAGGCAAACACGCACACGGCCATTCTGTCATATTTAACGCCAAGTTGCACGATGTGCCGACTGAAAACGTAAGGAAATGAAATCAAAGTTGTTGCAACACCTGTACGGATTTTAAGTTTCTAATTTCTGCATGTACTTAACAGCCACAATAAATCATCATGTTTACACCGCTTGCTCAAGCAAATTACTTACTACATTATAAATCAAGATATAATGCATCAGTCCGACCCAAAGCTAGTTGAAATTTGTCCTTTAAAAAGTGTCGGCATCGTAAATTTAAATATTATGCATTTATTTATAGATAAACGGGCCAGGATTCTTAAATAGTAGCAGAGTTGGTCGATGCACTTACAAAATTGTTCGTTTCCATGAAATTTATCATCGGTTTTTATCTAGTTCAAAACGGTACAGGGTTATTGGTTATATTGACTCCCTTTATCTCGTATATTTTAAAAAATATGAAAATTATTGTAGATGTTGTATTTTGGATACGCAATTAGAATTTGTATTTGATAAAACAATCGAACTTCGCATGGGGTAAACATGTGGTTTTTTTTATGGAACACCCTATATATTGTTACATATCTGAGTATAGATTTATTTCTGATAACAGCAATGTATAATTCGACTATTATATTTTTTATACTCAGTGAAATAATGAACTCAATATTTCACTGAATGTGATAATGACATTTTAATTTCTTTGTTCAATGAAAATAGATACAGAACTACATTTCTCTACAACCGTTTAAATTTAGTTTATCGAATTAAGTATAATGTTAAAAGTAAAAATATTCAATTGTTCAACCAGTTATTGTCATTAAATAGAGCTCCTTTGTATTGTTAAAGTGACTGAGAAGTGTCATATTTATTTGATTTTATTTAATTTGATTTTTAATATGTCAAATTCAACATATTTATCAAAAATTTACATATTTTACTTTTTTTATCACTAACTTATTGTAATTAAACGTTGCTGTAGTTTCCGCACAAAAGTGTCATTTTCGAACGATTATGAATATTAAATTTACACTTGAGATAGGAAAAGATAATAAAATCAGTTTCCTGGACATACTAATAATAAAATTAGCTGCAATATTTACAGAAAACCTACAGTCACGGATACTATAATTTCGTATTAATCACTCGGCCGCAAATCTCTTAAACTGCTCATTCTATGACGCATAGAGCTTTATCACTACCCGTTTCAGATCATTTAAAAATTGAATTAAACACTATAAAAATAATAGCCTCAAACAATGATTTTCAGGAAATTACTCCAGAGAAATAATTCGAACTGGTTTGTTATGGTATTTACGCGTTAAAGACCAAGACATTACTAAATGTGTATTTTCAACATACTTTGATACAATCTTAGAAAAAATTGCTTACATATTGCCACAACATAATCTAAAAGTTGGTTTTAAATCAGAGTCAAAGCTTTCAGACATACTGTATAATGCTAAAGACAAAACTGGCAAGTTGAAGAAACCAAGAGTTTATAAAATGACATGTCCGGATTGTAATGCTTTTTATGTGGGTCAAACTGTTCGTTCGTTCGAAGTTAGATATAAAGAACACCTACGCACCTTTAGACCCCAAAAAACAGATTCAACTTTTTTCAAATCACACTTTAGTCAGATCACAGTTTTCCAAATTTAAACTTAATATATTACACGTAAAAGAAAAAAAGCTTTAAACTAAATTTACTAGAATCTATAGAAATTTTGAATTGAAACAGTGGTCCCAGAAATTATTTACTGAACTACCAGTTGGATTTATATCATACTACACCTTTTGATATAAAGGTTGTTTCAATAAGGCGCAATACTTCAAGGTTCAATAAGACATGGTTTTCTATAGCAAAGTATTGAAATATTTGAGTAATAATGTAGACATTTGGGAGTTATGTATGAACCAACACATCTGGTATATGGCCGCCAAGGCTTTGCTGGCACATGTGTACTCTTCTGGCGAAATTTTGATTACCGGTGTTGAATACATGTGACGGTATTTCCTTGATATAGCGTCTAATTTCGGCTTTCAATGCTTCAGTGGTCGAGGGCTTGTTGACATAAACCTGTGACTTCAGATAATCCCACAGCCAAAAGTCCAAAGGTGTTAAATCGAAAGAGCGTGGCATTTTTACTAACTCCCATCTGTCTTCTATCGACCTGGCATGACAATCTTGTAACATCATGACAGACAAACTGGCGCGCAATTCAAATCTTGCGCTCTCATTGAAACATTTTTTATTTAAATTGTAACCGTTTTAATCAATTATAAAAATGTCTGTACTTGTTAACTTTATCACCTCTATACATTTGTTTTTATAAAAATTCGCCATTTAGTTACAATAAATTTGTGATAAAAAGCACGTAAAATGTGTGTTTTGTTATATCATCAACATATTTTTATAATTTTTTTAATTATTATCACTGTCGTAGGGAAAATAGTATATGAAACACGTGATAAAAGTGATTTAATTTTGTGAGTAGGGTTACTTTACTCGGCTTCTCGTTCGTAAATTTCCACACTCACAAAATAAAACGACACTTTTAACACGTGTCATTTATGATCTATATCAGTTCTATTTTTACATACATTATTTATAGTTAGATGGTGCTCCAATTCATAACACAAGCATTGGGAATTGGCTGAACGAATATTTTCCTGCGAAATAGATTCGTAGGAATAGTCCTGTAATCTAGTAGCCACCTAGGTCACCCGATTTGACACCTTGTGCTTTTTTTGTGGGAAATACTTAAACAACGTTTATAAGAACCCTAGACCAAAGAATCTAGTTACAGTGTTAACTGAAAGAATGTTAAGCGTCAAGACATGCTCTGTAGAGAATCTGCAAGAACTTTGTAGTTTGACAAAAACTTTGGATTGAAAAATGTGTATTAGTTATCCATTACATAAAGGAAATATATATAATGATTAAAATTTTTTGGTATGCAGAATACGAATCTAAAATCATTTAAATACTATCTCTACAGCTAATGTAAGTTTTACAAAAATTCCATTTATTTTCGACCGTACTCACAATTTGAATTTCAAACCTACCATAATAATAAAACTATGAAGGTGGGCGGACTTGAAACGGGACACACTGTATATTGTATACATAAATACTAGCTAATTCTGTCTATTCACAGACAATAATGGAATGAAATACACGTAGTACATGCATGAAGTACATAAATTTTCCGATGATAATGCGTGACTTTAATTATAAGAAGAAATTCAACATGTTGCATGTTTTTCTTTTCGGTTAATTTAAGATTTATGCTCAATTTACTTTTGGAAGGTTACCAGGAATTCATGCACACATTATAATTTGCATTACAGAGTTACATAACGTTATGCCAACTATAATTCCTTTGAATTTAAAGATTAAAGACAAGTTAAAAAATCCTTGTTTTCTTCTTGATATTAATCTAGTATAAACAACTAAAAACTCTTTTACTTTAATAATACGGTGGCACTTTGTATCAACGGCGTCTTTTGGGGCCACGAATTTCTCAATATAATCTGGATCTCCATTTGATATGGCTCGACTTTGAAAAAATGTCCCCGTACAGAGGGCCGCCATACTGTGGGCTATCTAGTTATATTTCCATGTACTATTGGTAAAAATTAGTGATTTTGCGTTGGTCACACAGGGTTTGGATTTGTCAATTGTCATCTTTGGATGATTTGTTTGTGATGTGCTGTGACATTAATTATTTTACTTTTTGCCTAATTTGCCAGTTTTATTAGATTTGTTCTGTATTTATTAGTTTTTTTTTTTACTAATAAAGGATTGTCCCATCTTTCTAAAACTGAGTTTAGGATGTTCCTGCTAATGTTCGGGGGATCGCTGTATTGTGGTATTATTATCTTTAAATTAGAAAAAAGGCAGAAATAATCCAAGTTTGAAGTGTGCTTGTATGGGTCATCTAATAAAGGGAAAATATTACTACAAACTCTGAGGGCACTACATACAGGTGGAGAGTTTTTCTTTATAATAATAATAATAATAATAATAATAATAAATGTCTTTATTGTGTAAAATGGAAGGAATTTAACACAAAAGGTTAGTGGTACAGTATACACTGATATCAAAACTACTAACCTAGGATACTATTGGTATAGTATTAGTACAGTATATAATATGCAATATTACAATATGTGTATATCTAACGTATATCTAGTTAAGTACATGTATCTACAGTATATGAACATATAATATATATCAAAAACAGTATTTATCTATATGATATCTAGATTTTATCACTATTTTATCACCGCCTAAAACAATTTTAAATTTATGTTTAATTCGCCGCTCAAAATCAGAGACTTTAGTTGACGTTTTAGTACATTTGTTGATTTATTGTGTAGCTGTGGAGGTAGATTGTTATAGACATAAGTCGAGAGGTAGGTAAAGGATGATCGAAATGTTTCATATTTAGGCCTTATTGTATGCAATTGGTCGTTTGTATATCTCAAGTTTCGGTTATGCATGACATTTCTCGCAATTAGTTTATCATAGAGATAGATAGGTTTTTGCGTTAGAATGACATTATTTAATAGTGAGGTGAAATGTAGGAAGCGCCTCTCATTTATTTTTAGTAGTTGTAACTCCCTGATATGTGGAGTTATATGTTCGTAGATAGAACTATTTGTTACAAATCTAATACAGATATTCTGGATTTTTTTGAAGTTTGTTTGCTTCTGATAAATTTAAGCAAGGCCCATAAACATAATCACAGTAGTTGACGTGTGATAAGACTAAGGACTCACATAACAGTAGTTTAGTGGCCCTATCAAGGATATTTCTAAAACTTGAAATCTGTTTAAAAGAGCAGAAACATTTTCTCAGGACTTCTGATATATGAGGAATAAAGTTTAAATTTTTATCAAAGGTTAGCCCCAAGTTTTTCACCTTGTCAACTTGTTCTATTATTATATTGTCAATTGATAATTGAAAGTGAGTAAGAACTCTTAATTTATTTGCAGTGCCAAAGATTATATTTTTACTTTTATTTGGATTTAATAGGAGTGAATTCTGAAGAGTCCAATTTTTTATTTCATTTAAATCATGATTAATTTTGGTTTGGGCTTCCTCAGGCTTCGTCACATCAAAAGCAAGGTAAAGTTGTATATCGTCAGCGTACATGTGCAGGGAACAGTACTTCGTGACTTGTGGCAAGTCTGCGGTGTAGATATTAAAAAGCAAGGGCCCCAAGATCGAGCCTTGGGGCACTCCCGAGAGTAGCAAACGTTCGTTAGAGAGTCTTCTTCCACTTGTGGTGTTAAGACATGTATATTGAAAACGATCTAGTAGGTAAGACGTGAGCCACATTAAGATATTATCTTCTATCCCATAGAATTTTAACTTTTTTATTAGCAGTTCAGTATTTAAGGAATCGAAAGCTTTTGACATATCTAATAAGGTCAAGGAAGTTACTTTATCAGAATTAATTGACGTCAAGACATCATCGAGAATAGCGATCAAGGCCGAGGATGTTCCGTGATTCTTTCGAAAGCCGGACTGTATTTTGGGAATAACATTATTGTCTAGCAAATAAGGTGTTAGTTGCCCGTGGATGACCACCTCCGCTATTTTTGAGGGAACTGAAAGTAAGCTAATTGGTCTAAGGTCCAAGATGGTGCTTATCTTGCTATTTTTGGGTATTGGTTTAACTAATACCTGTTTCCAGATTAGGGGGACTGTTCCGGTTTCAAATGAAAAATTTATAATATGTGTTAGAGGTTCTGCTATATATGGTAAGCTTAATTGTAGCATTTTGCCTGAGATACCGTCATATCCAACTGTGTAAGGTTTTTGTTTTAAGATTAAATTGTGAATAACTTCTACTGAGGCATATTGCAATTCGAAGTTACTATGTGAGTAGCGGTTATACTCGAATTGTGATAGATAATTTTCAGAAATGTTACTACGTGGTATAGAATCTATAAAGAAATTGTTAATACTGTTTTCATCGCAGAGGTTTTCAGGAAGCGGTGAAGAATTTTGCTTAGATTTAATGACTCCGTTAGATTTTAAAGTAGACCATAAGTTTTTTGGATTTTTGGTATTTTGGTTAATATGGTAATTTAGAAAAGCTTTTTGTTCATTTTTCAATGCAGTGTTGTAGATGTTTCGCATCTCACAGAAGTATTTTCTGTCTACAGGTCTTCTACTGCTTTTAAACCTGTTCCAAGCTTTAGTTTTGAGTTTTTTCATGGCCCAAAGAGTGTCAGTGAACCAAGGTTCATGTGGTTTTTTGTTACTAATAGTCTTAGTTATGAGTGGGGCGTGGATGTTAAATAGTGCAATTAATTGATCATTGAAAAAGAATAGCTTTTCATTTACATCAGTCATTGTATACATGCAATGCCAATCAATGCTAATTAGATCAATAAGGAATTTTTCTCTGTTAAAATTTGAGTAGGATCGGAAGGTTTTTGCTATATTTGCATTTTCACAGTTTGTATCTACAGCACAGAACACAGTATTATGATCTGCGATACTATGATCTAAAACACCGGATTTTGAGATACTTAGAATTTTCACTTACTATAATTAGGTCAAGAAGAGACTCTGATTCTGAGCAGACTCTGGTAGGTGAGTTGATTAGTTGAGTACAGGAGTGTTCATAGATAATATTGTTCAAAAATGTTGATGCACTGCTAATTTTTATCATATTTATGTTAAAGTCACCTAAGACGATAACATTATTATGCCCGCACAAATATAAATGCTCAAATAAATCATAGATAACTGTAAGATTTTCGTAGTTTACATGTGGTGGTTTATACAGAACTACAACAATCAGAGAAATTATTCGTTGTCATGTGTATTTAGATTATATATGTTTTTGGAGAGCAATACGTTGTTGATACTGATTTTAAGAATTAACTTTTCACTAAGGTACTGCCTTCTTAAAGTGAGAGGGGGACCAAGGCCTCAGCATGCAAGGGATCAATTGGGGTAGATCTCATTGCTCCTAAACATATACGGAGAGCAGTGTTTTGTAAAACATCTAATCTTTTTTAAGAGAGTGTTGCTTGCAGAGCCATAAAGTGTACAACCGTAGTCCAAAATCGATCTTATGTATGCTTTGTAGAATAGGAGAGAAGTTTGAACATCTGCACCCCACCAAGTTCTTGTTGACATTTTTAAAAATTTAAACCTTTATTACAACGGTTTATTATTTCCTCAATATACAAGTTTCACTTAAGTTTCTTGTCAAGAATAACCCCCAAGTATTTAACATGCGTTTGATATGGGAAAGAATATTCCTCAAGGTTAATGAGATTAATATTAGGACAGTTTTGCCTGGAGAAAAAGCAGACATTAGATTTATTTACCGACAGGTCAAACCCGTTAGAGATGAATCATTTTCCCAGTTGGGTAAAAGACTTAGATAACATTTCTAACGCTCTGTTATAACTTCTACACTCTACATAGATACAAAAAGTCATCGGAATATTGCACTATACTAAACTGAGAATCCTTTATTTTATGTATGTCTGAAGAATATAAGTTAAACAGGATTGGACTCAATACAGAGCCCTGTGGAAGTCCCACACTATTATAACGAGGTCCAATTAATTTGTTGTTAAAATCTCTGATGAAAACTATTCTGTTGATAAATAGGTTAACTATCATATTTGTTACATTTGTGTTGTACAGGGTTATTATAAATTACCCACCCCTTATCATCGTTATTATTGCCTATAGAAAAAAAAGTTTTAAATAACAGTTGTGTGGTTATGACTGAATTTTGTTAAAATGCTATCAAAAGTACAGTAGTTTGCAGATTTCAGGGGATATAAAAAATAATGTTTTTTTAAATGGGATAATCTATATATTATTAAATTTTTGGAATGATCCTTTGTTCCTGCTTTCAAAAATATACTATATGTAGCCCCTACTATATACCCTTTTTGAGTTATTAAACGTCGAATATCTTGTGTTAAACTAGTTACTGTAAATATTGAAAAGTTAGCATTATTAAAGTGAGCTATGAAAATGATAACTGTTATGTTTGATAAGTGACATTTCTTAAAATGAAATAATCAAAATGGTTTACAGTGAGGAAGAAAAACCAAATATTTATACAAAATAGATAACAAAGATTTATTTAGGAAATTTAAATATAAATAAATGATCTCATAAAAAAGATGTTCAATGTGTCCACCATTATTGTCAATGCATAATTGAACGTCTTTTTATATTTATAATTGCACCGGAAATGGCTTCATTATTTACATTCAGATTGTTTATTTCAAGTCGAATCCTGCCTTTAATGACTTGAATAGGATTATTATTATTATTATGACAACGTCTTTTAGAAATCCCCAAAAGATTAATCCAAAGGGGTCAAATCCGGACTGTTAGGTGGCCATTTAATAGGTCTATTATTCCCCTATCCATATTGGGAATACATTATTCAAATGATCTCAGGTAGGACACTATGCGGAGTTGCCCCATCCTGCATCCAAATCATATCATCAAGTTCGGCTTCCAAAAAATTCTACAAAAGAATATTTTCTGCTTCTGGGATAATTATTTCCAGATAGGTAACCCCAGTTAAAGTATAATCATAAAATATAGGCCTAACAATTTTTGACGATTTGGACTTCTTCTTCCTCACTGTAAACCATTTTGATTATTTCATTAAAGAAATGTCACTTATGAAACATAATAGTTGTCAATTTCATAGCTCACTTTAATGTTAACTTTTTCATATTTACAGTAACTAGTTTAACTAAAATATTCGACGTTTAATTACTCAAAAACGGTATATGGTAGGGATAACATATGGTACATCTTTGAAATCAGGAATAAAGGATCAGGGTAGGGTATCCCATTTAAAAAAAATATATTATTTTTTTGTTTCCCCTGAAATCTGCACGCTATTGTACTTTTGATAGCATTTTAACAAAATCCAGTCATAACCACATAACTTTTATTTAAAACTTTTTTTTCTATAGGCAATAATAACGATGATAAGGGGTGGGTAATTTATAATGAATAATCCTGTACATGGGAGTCTCAGATATCCGCAGAGTCCTTGCATCTTTTAGCCTAGTGATTATACTGGTTGCAGTTATACAAATAAACACACCACAGGTATTTGTATGCGTTGTGTTTATTAATATTTATAATTGTTTTATCAGTGCCGGCTTTGAAAGATGGAAAACTTTGCCGGCCCCTGGTAATAATGTTAATATAACTGGTAACTTCAATTCAAAAATGAATTAAATAAAGAAAATTCGTTTCTATGATAAAACTTGTTTATTTATCATTTAATGCCCGGGGGATTAAATTAATTTTTAATCCCTCGGGAATTAAATGGGCCACTTTAATCCTCGAAAAAAGGGAGTAAATCTTACTCCCTAGAAATGCTAAAAAATATTTTCTTCTTTCTAACTACAATTTTCAATTTTAAAATATTTTTTGGCAGTATGGCGCTAGAAATAGCTCTCCGCATTTTACTTCAATATCGCACCGTCTTTTGATTTTGATTAGCTTTTTCAAAATTGAGACCACTGTGTGTTTTATACTGTGGTTAACGCAATCATTATTTACTTACAATATAAAAGCACTGTTAGTGGGTATCACGATCACGATTATGCAATTAAGGAATGTAAATGGGTTGCACACATTTTCCTTTTTTTCTCTAGGATCGTACAAATGATCGATCTCCTTTCCCACATTATCCATTTAATCCAGTGATTACTTTGTGCACACATAACAATTTAGACAACCAGATGATTGATGAAAGGGTACTCTGGTAAAAATTGCTCGGTGAAAGTTGTAATCATACTAATACGTTTTATAGCTCGACTCCTTGCAAGGTACTACTAATAATGGGTACTTATAGAAAGGACATTAGTGCTTATTACCATTAGAACCAATACCATTAACTTATGATTATCCGAGGTTGGAGGAACAGACGTTCGTATTACGGTACTAAAAGTGTTTATTAAAAATGCATACATCAAATGTGCCTATAGAACACCTGGATAATTCTTCATTTTTCTATAATCTGCCAGGTGTGCACCAGAGTTACATAACTAATTCTGTTCTTTGGTAATAATAATAATTTATTGCACAACAGGTGAAAATATAATAGACAACTAAAATTTAAAACAATAAAATTAACATGTACAAGGTGTTTCTAAAAAGCTTTTGTACAGTATGTTCAGAGACACTCAATTTTTTGCAAATGCCACTTATTAACAGGGCTTTTCATTTGAGATGCAATCGCGAAAAACAAATTACATTATAAGCCTGTAAAATTAATTGAAAAATAACCCGAAAACGGAAGAAATCATTACCACGCAGTTGCACGTTTTTAGTACAAGAGTACCAGTTATTTGTACCTGTTATATATGGATTAGTTATATCTTAGCTTATTATTTGTTTTTTTTCCGGCTATAATTAGTGTTTTTTTTTTTAATAAAATCGTCAGTGTTGAAGTTCGTAAATATGCCGTATAAATGCAGTGTAAATTATGGATTGGGCTGAAAGTGTGTGTGTTTTCTCTTCCGAAAACTTGCGTAAAAAATGATTTTCAGCTATTCCGAAAGTAGGTAGGTATAATATTCATGATAAGGGCAAAATCACAATATTTAACTTAACTTATACTCCAGGACCAGCTATAACTTATGCCGTTGCCCAGTGGACGGAAACGCTGAAAAGCTGGCCAAAATATAAAGGCATTGAGCTATTTTACTGAAATTGTGCATACAGGGGTTTTTTGTGTCGCTGATCAAGAATCCGAAGTTGAATTTTGAAAAAACAAAATGGCGGCCATGAAATCCCCTCAAAACATACAAAAAATCGCCAATTATCGCTGCATTTTTACAAAACTTTTTATACAGTTTTTTTAGGTCGCTGATGAAGAATCCCATATAGAATTTCTAAAAAATTACGGTCAAAAATATATACATAGTTCAAAAATTTTTATTGAATTGAAGCGAATTCATGTGTTTCATTTGTTTCGGGAAAATTAGGATCTGGAAAATGGAATAAAAATGTGTAATGACTTTGAACGCATGAGTTGAGAACGCATGATGTTCTCATTTCATGAGAACGCATTCAAAAGGAGCCCACTTTATAGTGCACGAATGTGCATGCATCCGTGCATTCGCGCACAATTTGGTCAATATCTCGCAAAGATGCAAAAAGATGCAGCTAATTTTTTTATACACTTTCGAAAAAAATGTTCATTGAACACATTCCAATAATTTTCAAGACCAACCATCACCAACCGCGTAACTTATGACTTTTTTGTGGAGTTTATGAATCGTTGCATGTACAAAAATGCACTCCACTTCGATAATTATTTACTAATTACCATATAAATAAACTGATCTGATACTGAGATATTTTAATTGTACTTACTTTCTGATGCAGAATCCATTTTTATGACACAGAAAACTGCACTTTGAGAATTTTTACGCTGCAGACAAAATTTATCGATTTTTGAAGCGTTGCGAGCTGCCGAAGTGACGAGCTGCACGGTCGCACAATAAGTAATTTCCTCGTTCAGGTAGTGAACCCGGACCGGTATTAACGGTCGTTTCTAATGCTAGGGGTACCACTACAATGATTTAAAATGTTTCCATTTCAAAAAAAAATCTTCATTTTTTTAATTTTGGCCAGCTTTTTGGCGTTTCCGTCCACTGTGCGTTGTCATAATTTATAATACTAATTATAGTCTCATTATAAATTTAAATCGATGTGGTTTGTTATTTCCTCTCGAAAAGTAGTAGAAATAGTTTCATCGTCTCATCCATTTACACTATATTTATTAAATTATTGCAGGACTATGAGGAAGAATTTTTGATTATTCATAAGAAAGGTTTTCGTTTTAAACTACTTCAATAAAAATGAATTTTAGTGATTACCAAATTCATACCCGGGAACATATTCGAAATTACTATATTAACTTGCACCACAAATATTTTACTTAAAAACTGTCGTGACAAAACTACTGACCGTTTAATTAAAACTAAAAACGAAAACTGAATACATTAACCGACAAAATTATTCAAAACAGCCTAATAATACTCCGTAAGTTTTGCATTTCAGTATTTTGGTAGTAGTAAGATTTTGGTAGTTTAAAAAAATATTTTGGCAGGTAAATATAAGACTTTAGCGTCTTTAAACCGTAATTCTTGTTTATTAATCTAAGTGTAAAAAAATCCTTTTTTTAACGACTTATTGCCTAATAAACTATGCTTAAAATGTTCCATTAAAATGTATTTTATTATATCGTATCGATTTTCTGATTCATTTGTATGACATTTAAATCTAAAAACTATTCATTTTCACAATAGTTTAACACGCGAAAGAGAACTAATGGGGTGTGATGTAAGGGCTCGGTTCACGATTGACAACCTCGTTTTTACAGGAACAGTTGTTTATTATTAGTTTTTACAGTACCCATGGCAAATTACACCGGCTCGGCTGGACCAGAAGATGTGACGTCACGCCGTAGCATTGAGGCCTTGCGTTAGGTCGTAATTAACAAAATCGTGACGAGCTAATTTCTTCACAAACGTGTTCGTTATAGTGCACTTCTGGCTAAAAATTACAGAGAATTCCAGTGGTGGAACATCCCGAAAAACCGGCCGTCATATTGGATATTTTAGTTGTTGGTCGATAACTGTTATTCAGCATTTTATCACAAGTTACGATGAGACAGTAATAAGAGCTATAATAAGAGCTCTTAAACACCGACATTTTAGTGCCAAGATTCTGATAATCCGATAAAAAATATTCCTGAGATAAGCTATAGCAATTAAGTATACACATAAAACAGGTGTTTTTTCCATTATGTTAACGCGAGAACTGATTTTTTTTTTTCATTACAAATGATACACTGGGGTAGCGCCGCTTGATTTAAAATGGAATCAGTCGCTGCAGCCGTGTAACTGTCGTACACTGCAGATTATATTACTTTGATCATGCGATTGACACTTCGTCCTTAATCTTCCAGACGATCTCTTCATAACTGAAAAGTCAGGATTCCCAAAAGAATGGCCTTAGTAGAAACTTTTAGTATGATACTTTCAGGCGATGCATTATTTGAATTAAAAAAAAAAGAACACTTAATTTTAACTACTCACCTAAAGTAAAATGTAATAAGGAAATTAGGTGGAATACGAGCAGCAATCGAAGTTTGATGGCAAGTGCAGCATTCATTGCGATGGGACAGGCTTATGAACATGCGATGGGCCGAAGCCCTCCTCGGCACAGCAAATCACATGCTACCTCGTTGAGGTGCTTACAAATCTGGAATAAAAAAATTACAAATATTTATTTATAAAATATCCAACAGACCGAGGTCCATTTACAGGATAAGGATACAACAAAAACTATAGATGCAGTATAAATACTAAGAAAAAGAATCATATACACACACATATATACACACATACAAAAATACAAAACATAGAATATAAGTTATAGGTATAAAAAACCGACAAACATTAGTAAATGTGTATACAAATACATACATATTACATATACGTGTATAAGATAATGATAACAATAATATTTATAATTGTTTAATACAGCGAATATTTGTATTAAAAATATCTACAAAAGTATTAACATCATTATAGTTTGTAAACATTTAGAAGAAGGGATATTGTGTTATTATATTGGTTCTTGAATCGTAAATGTTTCACTGTGTCTTGAGGCATTACGAAGTACAACATAAAATATACTGTTGTGAAGATCTTCACATTTAATGTAATTATGGATAATTTTGAACAAAAATATTATTGATTGAGTAGCTCTTCTCTTTAGGAGGCTATCAAAGTTGAAAGTAGATAAAAGAATGTCATGTGGATATCCTCGCGAAGGATACCAACTAAACGTCTTAAAGTGCAAATTTTTAGGATGCGTCGTTGAATGTTTTCAATTGTTGTGATGTGGCAATTGTATATTGGACTCCAAATAATTGAAGTATTTTAATTTAGATCTTACTAAAGAATTGAACAATAATGTACATAAATCTATGTTGGTGAAATCCTTGATGATTCTTAGAACACATCCTAATGTTTTGAAATATGACGTGGTTGTTGCGTTGTGTGGTCAACAAATGTTAATTTTGGATCAAAGAGGACACCAAGATAATTCACATTATTAGGTCTAATTAAAAGTATATTGGATATTTATAGTCAAATAGGTAAACATTTTGCTTTCTTGAATACGACACAATATTGCATTTACTGATATTCAAAAATAGGTTGTTTTCGAATCATTTATATGGTTTAAATTAGTTTGTAAATGTTTGCAATCAGCCAGTGAGTTTATTTGACAAAATATGTTTAAATCGTCAGCGTACAAAAGGTATCTTACATCAAGCTTAGCAGCAATATCGTTTATAAATATAATGAAAAACAGGGGTCCAAGAATGGAACCCTGAGGTACACCAGATGTTTGCAAAAAATTTTTTGATTTATGACCTCTAACTTGAACATATTGCCAGCGGTCAGTTAAGTAAGATGCTACCAGGTTTAAAAAGTC
Organism: Rhamnusium bicolor; assembly: GCA_029963845.1. Classification (NCBI taxonomy): domain Eukaryota; kingdom Metazoa; phylum Arthropoda; class Insecta; order Coleoptera; family Cerambycidae; genus Rhamnusium; species Rhamnusium bicolor. Next base: position 242,265 of record JANEYF010005298.1, on the reverse strand, counting down.
CACTGATATACTAAAATGTTGAAGTTTCTGTAATAAAATTTTATGATCCAATTTATCAAAAGCTCTAAGTCAGTGTAGATGACATCTACCTGACCTCTCTGATCTAAGACCTCACTGATAAATTGTGTTTTGATAATCAGATTAGTTATTGTTGATCTTCCAGAGACAAAACCATGTTGTTCAGGCAATAAGCAGTTGCTAACATGGGCAGATAAGTGATCATATATAACAATTTCTAGTATTTTACCAAAGTTTCAGATTATAGTAATTGGCCTATAGTTAGTTATATCATCAATGCTTCCTTTTTTGAATATAGGTGTGACTCTGGACAATTTCCACAAATCTGGAAAGATGGAATTCTTAAGAATCATATTATATATAATACGCAAAGGATTTGCGAGAATTATGGTACAGTCGCGAATAAGAAATCCAGGTATCTGATCCGTCCCCATAGTCATATTTGCTTTAAATTGTTTAATAGCTTTCTCAATATCATTAACGGTAATTTCAGTTACGTGTAAAATGTTATTTGGTATGGTACCGCCAAGTTCTTTAAGATTGACATTAATATTAGGTTCCGAAAAAGATTTGGAGAAAAAACTGGCGAATGATGAAACAATTTCAGATGGATTGCTCATATCGGACGGACATTTCGAGCTACGTTAAGGATATCAGAAAAGCAACCTTCAATAAAGCAATCATTTATTATCAGCGTGGATGGGAGAACTAGAATTGTCAGGGTTTCTTTAACAATTTTTAAGTCGATGTTGTGCGAATGGCCACGCTGCACAGCCATACAAGTTGAATATAGACAGCTAAGTCATAAAAATCTAGACTATTTTTAAGTAAATTTATTGCATCTAACACCGAAAGTATCCAAGATACTAAAATGATACCTAAATTACTAAAAGTATGTAAGAAGTATCTAAGATATACATTTTAATTACTGTGAGACATATATTTCATCTCAAGATAAATTTAAGAAAACTATCTAGATACATGAATATCTAGAAATGTATCGTCTAAAAGTAACTAAGGTAAGTATCTATCCCAGCTTTGCACACGGATTTTTTTTTTAGATGATGACAGAACTAATAATAGTAAATACATTTTTAATACACTGGATTGAATATGTGGTAGGTTCCTTGTGAAACATCTTGAAAATAATTATTTTGAAGAAAAACACTGCTTTTAGATGTTTCAAATAGTGTTGTGAGGGCCGAATATTTCCGAGCGAATATTCCCGAATATTGCGTAAGTTACGGTATTATTCGCACCCCCTGAGCAGGAACAAAGAAATATTTCGGAATTTCAAAGCATTTTTCGGGAATATTCTAGAGAACGTTCTCGAGAATATTTCTCAAAATTTTGTTCAAAAGTTATATAATTATATAAAGATTTTAAAAGTATATTTACTGTGAAATTCACAAAATATTTAGCCAAAAGTCATTTGTGGAGCAAGAGTTTCACTTGGCAACTGTTACGAGGTCAGATAATATGAATTGGTGGAAAGGTCTTAAGACAAAATTAAAAGATTTAGCAGCAGCTATTCTAGGTTTACCTGCTTCAATAGCTGCTATTGAAGCAGGTAAACCTGGGAAGTCATTTAGTACTTACTACTTCGTGCACTGTAAGAAAAAAATCGATTGACTACAGGGAGGAATGATAAATAAAATTTTATTTTTATTATTTACAGAATTCTATTAAATTTTTCTTTTTTTTCCTTGGGGCTGACTACCACATGGATAATTCCTGGTCATCTAAAAGTATGATACTGGAAAATATCCAAGAACTTTTTATGTGGTAGTAAGCCACTGGAATGAAATAGAAAAATTTAGAGAATACCACAAATAACATTCAAACAATATTTAGTTTTGTAGTAATTCCCCTACATTAATTTAACTAAAATAAAACGTTATTATTTTGACACCACTGAAGCCATGATTAAATTAATCGATGTACCTAATGTATTATATAATCCAGTTAATATATTCTCCATAAAATATCTATATTTTCCTATAAAAAAATTAAATATTCTCGAATATTCTCAAAAATTCTCGAAAATTCCGGAATATTCACAAGAATCAATAAATTACCGAAATTTTACAACACTAGTTACAAAAATGTATTTCGATACACTCTACATATGTTTCGGCTTGTTAGGCCGTTCTCAAGAATTCTGAACTAAAAAATATCAAAATAAAAAAATCTGGATTTAATACAATAAATCTAAATTATAATATCTACAATTTGAATAAGACTTCACATCATTCTGAATTACATTAAAAATTTAAGAATGATGACATACAACTAGCCGCTATTTTTCAAACACTCGAAATCTATTAATTTTAGTTCAACACCGCCCACGGATTCCGGTTAAATTTTCGATGGTGCTATTTTTAAAAATTGCATTATAGTTTCGTGGGCACCGATATTTTATTTAAGTGATTCTCAATTTTATTACTTGTTCAGGCGTGGTTGTGATGAGCCACACGTCATAATAACATAGTTGTATACAAAATTTGCATTCCTAAACATTGTATCAAAAAATTTATTTAGAGATGATTTAACCCAACGTAATATGTGTGGTAATACGAGATTACAAAAAAGTAATTTATCTTGAACTGCATCGGAGGAACGATCTTCAAAGGATTGGGCAATTCTGGTTTTATTCGATTTAACGCTATTAATTTGATGAATTATTTATTATAAGAGAGACTTACTGCATATATGATTAACTACATTCCATATCGCTTTTACTTTTTTCTTGACTAATAAATTTTGTTTTAAATATACACAAAATTAATTTCTTCTTTAATTTTTTTTTAATAATAATAATAATAATAATAAGTAATTTATTTCCTACAGGTTAAAGCACCCAATTACAGGAAAAGCTTAAAACTAAGTATACTGTAATATAAAATGCACAAATTTGCAATACACATAGTCATTAACATTACATTAAGAGTTTACAAGAAAACTCATACATAAAAGTAAAATATATTATAGTGTTATGAAATAATCTAATTTAGTAAGCACAGTTTTCTTCATATATATGAATTATTTTAGCTAAACTATCATAGTTGACATCACATAAAGATGAAATGGTGTTAAAAGTTTAACACATATTAAAAGATTGGTGACTATCATAGGGTTTGTACGAGGAGCATCGCAGTAAAAGAGGTTGTTTTGACGGGATTCTAATATGGGGACTGATAAGTTTAGTTTACTTAAAAGAAATGAACAATCAACATTGTGACTAATTAATTTATAAAGAAAGGATAAAACGACAACAACTCTTCTGAATCTGAGAGATTTAAGGTCAAACATATTAAGCAGTATATTGTTGTCTGTACCACGGAGAGGATAAGATCCATTACATTTGAAAAACATAAATTTCAGACATTTGCGTTGAACTGATTCAATGCGTGATAATGAATTTTGATATATGGGAAACCAAATAATACAGCCATACTCCAATTTACTTCTAATAAATGATATGTATAACAGTTTCAGGGTGTCAATATTCACAAAACCGCCCCAATTTCTTACTAAAAAACCTAAGGTTCTAGATGCCGATTTGACCATTTCATCGATATGATTGTTGAAAGTAAGTTTTGGGTCAAAAATAATTCCCAGATCCTTAAAATTCACACAACGATCTAAAATGTTATTATCTATTTTATATTGAAAGGTAACTGTAGTGTCCTTCCTTGTATATGACATAACCTTACATTTGCCAATATTTAACTTTAGAGAATTGGCCGAGCACCAGCTAGAAATTTTATTAACTTCATTTTGCGGTAAGATACAATCCTCTATAGAAATTATCTCTAGGAAAATTTTGAGATCATCAGCAAATAGTAGGTGGTGAGAATTAATATTAGCTGTTAGGTCGTTAATAAAAATAAGAAATAAAAGGGGTCCTAAATTTGATCCTTGCGGAACTCCCGATACTGCTGTATATGATTGATAACAATAGCCTCCATATTCAACAAATTGATGTCTCCCAATTAAATAGGACTCAAATAAACAAATTAAAGAGTCAGAGAAATCAATTCCTCTCAGCTTTGATAGTAATAAAAAGTGATCTATTTGATCAAATGCCTTCTGTATGTCTGTGTATATAACATCAACTTGACCTTGTGAATCTAAGGATTCTGATATATACTGAGATATCGAGGCTAGATTGGTAATTGTAGATCTCTTCTCCATGAAACCATGTTGAGAAGGCGATATTGTATTTTTAACAGACTAGTAAATGTATTCATACAGAATAATCTCTAATAATTTGCCAAAGTTACATAATATTGCTATTGGTCTATAATTATTTAAATAAGAAGAATCACCGGATTTGAGTATGGGACATATTTTTGCAATTTTCCATATATCTGGATATTTACACGTAGTTAACGAGAGATTAAATATATAGGGTTATCCTGAAGTGGGTTAGAACCTTTGGTGTGCAGCCAACAAAATTCCAAAACACCATATACTGCATTCGACGCGTGTTTCGTCAACCAAGTTGGCATCACCTAAAGGTGATTATTAAAACAGAAATTTTAGTGACCTCCAGATGACGCCAACTTGGTTGACGAAACGCGCGTCGAGTGCAGTATATGGAATTTTGGTGTTTTGCGGGAACCCTATGGAGTATATATTGAAAGAATTATATTGCCCTTAGGAGGCATATACAGGATGTCCGGGAATTGAGAGAAACCAGTATTATAAAGCCAAGAAAAAAAGACTGCGGAACACAGAGGACGACTTGGATACCTGATGTTGAAGAGAGAATCTGATAAAGAATGGCAATAACACCATAATCAGTGTTCGAGGATTACCTGCTCAAGATGGTATTCCAAATAGTATTGTGTGGAAAGTTTTTCATGCGCAGCCGCTCTACCCATATCATGTTCATAAGGCACAAGTCTTGAAAGTACAAGATTATTGTTGAAAGAAGAATGCCTGATAAGTCCAACATTTACTAATAAAATCCTTCTGATCAGTGGCAGTTCGTGGATGAAGAGATAGGGAGGTCAATTAGAAAAGTTTACTGTATTACCTACCTTTTAAAGTGATTTAAATTTCAAGTCGATCCTCCGGTCTTTTTGAGATGCAAAGTGGTCAATTACTTTTTCATTAAAGTCTTTTATCTTCTTTATTAATGCCCTTTCTATGGTAAGCATAGCTAAAGAAGATAACCATTCCTGACCTATGGTATTTCTTAAAAATGTCTTTATTCTTTTTTAAGGTGGAAAAACAACGTTCACTTTCGACGGTAGTTATAGGGAGAGTACACAAGATTTTTAACAGTTTGACACTTTCAGAAAAAGTATTGCACAAATTATTGTTAATAAAAAGCTGTAACACAGCAACTGCACCTTCACCATTGGAAAAATCTTCTCGGCTATATAATACTTCTAATTCAGTTTTAAGTTTCAAATGATTTATGACTGGATACTCCGTTTTAACTAATTTAAACATCTTGAGGAAACCTTTTTTTATAATCTTTAAATCGATCTGCGTGAAATAACTGAGACATTTCTAAATGATTACTGAAGCCAAACCTGTTTTTGATCTCAGATGTAATTATATCACAAACTTCTAATGAAATTCTCCTTTTTGAGTCTTCCGTTTTACATCTCTGGGCAGACTGGTTTAGAGTGTTGCTTTCTGATTCATTATAAATGATTTTTTCTAAACAATTTAATAATTCTGTTCGATAAGTATAACCAGTCTCTATGCACTTTGTATAAAAATTCCATCGTATTGGAGCCGCTTTAGGTAATCTCACCTTAACAACATTATATAACACGGCTGTTCTTTTTGGCGATTTTCCAAAGAATGAAGAAAAGCTATGTAATAAAAAAATTTGTATGCTTTTATCCTGACTTGATGCTTTTTGTAAAATTAAATTTAGTTGATGAGCGTAACAATGAATAAAATTTGCTGGAGAATAACTTTTTTTTTAATTAAAAATACCTATTAACCTCTTTTTTCTTATCAAGAGATGTTTGCTTTATCGTCATATAATATTTTGGACGGCCACCACCTTTGAATTTCACTCGGTCTTCATAACCCAACTTATGTCCATCTTTCAGTTTTAATATATTTTGTACAACACTCATTTTTAATAGTAAACACCAAAAACACTGTTTTACTTAATTTCACGACAAGTAGAGATTTACTAATAAAATGTTCACAAATAAAAACATTAAAAACAACGCGACAGAATTTACCGACCAACGAGTATCTAGTCAGCATTAAGACTGTCACAAAGACTGCTCTAGTGAACTTCGTGCGTTACCGTTTCCGTGTGTCAGGGACATTGTCCCCGCCAGTGTTTTCTGTCTCTTTTGCTTTCTGACGATTCGCGCATAAGTCTATTTCACTTTAATTCGTAGTAAATTCGGTCCGTAGCCTAGCTTTGAGGATTCGTTGTGGATTGACCCAAGATTTTTAAATTCTATAAATGAATAACGTAATGAATATGAATGTAGAGCTCGGTGCTCGGAGGGGATACGAAATCCTGAGATCTAGATATTTGAATAGTATTGTGCATAGAATGAACTAGAAACTTTAATATATTTTTTAAGAATATTAAAAATATATTTTTAAACTTCAGAAAATGAAAAGCTCTATTTTTTTATTTGTATGTGGGAGGTCATTGACCAAATTACCCTATAGAAGAACCGCCAGTGCTGCTGATGAAGTAGGCTTTAATCTAGATGGAATTATAAATGTTCACAACAAGCATGTGTGGTCCGAAGAAAACCTTCATACCTTCCTTGATTCACGCTACCAGGATAAATTTTCAACCTTTGGGGGTGCTTTGGTAGCTGATTATTTGATTGGGTTCTATATTCCTCCGAATTGCTTAAATTGTGTGAACTGTGGTTTTATCCAAAATGAGTTAAGTGCTCCACTAGACATGAGCTGGTAGGGTATCCTAAAAAGATGGATTGGTAAAAGTGGACTAGTAGAGCAGCCAGCTCGCTCATCGGATCTGAATCTCTTGGATTATTTTGTTTGGGATTATTTTAAATTCCTCGCCTGTGCGGCACCTGTAAACACTGTTGAGGACTTAGAGCAATGGGTAATTAATGGTTGTCAAACTATTCGAAATCAACAGGGATTATTGCGAAGAGATCGGCGGTCATTACAAAAAAAGGGTTGAATAACTGCATTAACATCAATATTTGAAGATATGGCTGGAAACAAAATGAGGATTTCGGTTACTAGCCTTTTAATTTTGCAACCCTCTGTATATTATACCTTCGTGGCCTGTGACAAGCTTTGAATATCTATCTGTGCACTTGTACATTTAAACCAGAGTCTTGGACGGAGATCATTCATTATTTTAGCAACCGGTATATGAATTAGATTAATTTTGCAACCCTCTGTATATTATACCTTCGTGTCCTATGATTGAATCTTTGAATATCTATCTGTGCACTTGTAAATTTAAACCAGAGTCTTGGACGCAGATCATTCATTATTTTAGCAACCGTTATATGAATTAGATCCTAGAGTGAATTTGATATTTTTAGAACGATATCCAGGCGCCAAAAGATTGACAGACTGAAATATGTATTTTGTGTAATTTACAAATAAATAACTGGTGTATAATAATAGAGCTGTAATATAAATTAAATGTCACGTGTTCCAGTTACAAACAGCGCGTTTTTGGCATATTTATTCAATTAAAATTGAATACATTGTTACCACATATTTTGGGTGATTAATAGTGCCAACAACCTTTTTTAAATTTAACCTACTTCGCACACTTCATTTGTCAAGACGGCTTATTATTTTTTTATTAAATTTCAGGGGATTTGAGTTCGAACAAAATTACAGAGATATGTCGATGCTTAAGAAGAATTCCTACAATCTTGTAATAATTTTAATTTCGTCTTAAAATCCACTTATAGGGCGCTTGTGCTGTTTCTTTAAATAACCATATACAGGGTGTTTTAAAAAAACATCAGCCAAATTTTAGTATCAAGTATAATTTTTTTGCGAGTAGTCGAAAACTTCATATACACTTATGTGTTAAACGGCTTCGTTTACAAGTGGTGCTGAGAATTAAAAAAAAAATTTACTTTTCTAAATAATCTAAAAAATGATACATAGATAGATAGCATTTATTTAACCATTTTACGTAAGGATTTACGGTAATTATTTAGAATACGATAAGACGCTTAAATTTTCCTGAAAATCTTCTACCCCCCAAAATGAACACGAAATTTTTTTTCGGGAGATAAGTTTGGAGAAAAAAATAAAAAAATTGCTTTTCAATTATTTTTCCTTTTATTTCTATTAGAAATTTTATTTTAGAATATAATACATTAAAAACCATGTTTTAAATACGAGAAAATTTATGCGAGTGTTATTCTGTTCTAAAATACTACATTTATTATTTTTAGAACAATCGAATACTTTATCCATTATTTTATCTATTTGTTTTTAATTACTGAGGGTATAACCCCCGGCGGTTCAACCTCCGCTAAATAAATTTTTTTTTTGAAAATAATTTAAATCATATTAATAAAATTTAAACACAACACCTTAACACATAAATTAAAAATAAATTTTTAAAAACTAAAAACAAGGTTTTAAAGAAAATAATTATAAATTTTACTACTTAATCAGCACCCACCTTTTTTCAAATATATTTTTTAATTTTTTAAATTATTTTTTTTTTCGAAATATTAAGATTATACTTTAATATACCGATTAACAATTTAGGAGAAGGACATTTAATTTAATCTTTTTTCGCCCCTCTACACTTAAATAATTATTTTTTAATCCTCCCTTTTGGTGGAAAGGGAAAGCTTAGATATACAACCTTATTGACCACCTTGTCATATAAATTTCTCACCCCTTCACCCCTATTTATCACCCTTACCCTTTTTAGGGCAGAATAATTTTATTATCACTTATTATTTATTTTAAATTGATTATAACTTTATTTATTGGTTTACCAGGACTTTAGATATTCACTACGGTTATTTACTATTTTATTTTATTATGTTTCCAAATAAATTTTTATAGGAATTTTTATATAAAAAATCTTACTAACTCCACGTTTATTGGGTAGGGAAAAATACAGTAGACAGGTATAATCAAAAAAAATTAATTCCCATGAAAACCTTCTCTTTTTTAGGGGGTAAATTTTAGGAAAATTTAAATTTATTAAAAATTACGGATGTATACATTTATGGCAAGTCAATATCACAGAAGAAACAAATAAAAAATATAAATGCTTATAGAAATAAAATAAACATAACTAATATAACAATTGTATAAACAATTAAAAAAAATTACAATAAAAAAACCGCTGTTAGTATATAAATGGGAGAAATAAAATCTAGTACCTAAATAAAAATTATATGTAGGGAGTATTAAAATATTCCTCAGTAGAGTAGAAACAATATCTTAAAAAAAATGCTTTTATTACAACTTTGAATTTATTATAATTCAACTGCTTTACGTATTCTGGCAAAATATTAAATAACTTTAAATTAAGTGAATTCTTTACTGACCTTGTGAGTCTAAAATGTGGTGGCTGAAGCTTTAGTATTATAATTGTGAGTATCCGAATATGTATCATAACTGATTTTATTATTGTGTATTTCTAGAAGGCTATGATAAATGTAGATAGATGGTAAGGGCATAATTTCCAGTGCTCTAAATAAAGATTGGCACGGTTCCAATATATCTGCATTTGCCAATATTCTAATCACCTTCTTGTTTGTTGTCTGAAAATTCTTATGGAGTGTGACGAATTACCCCACAGTATAATAGCGTTAGTCAGATGGGAGTGAAATAGAGAAAAATATGCAGATTTGAATGTATTGGAATTCAAAACCAGTTTTAATTGTCTACTTAAAAAAGTGATACTTGACAATTTCTTGCTAATATAGTCAACATGTCCTGACCAGTTTAAATTATTATCTATGACAACGCCTAATAATTTGACGTTTCCCGGTATTGATAAATTGGTATTAGTAGTAAATAAAAGCTCATGGGTTTTATTATCATTTTAATTTAAGTTTATTCATAGTAAACCAGTTTTTGGATTAGTATTAAATTGGTTTCTTCAGTCAAAGTATTATAATTTTTATTAGATGTTATCACAGTAGTGTCATTAGCAAATAAGACACTTTTAGTTGGAGACATATAATTTACAAAATCATTAATATATATAATAGAAAGTAGAGGCTCCAAGACAGAGCCCTGGGGCACGCCATGACTGGCTATATTAATATTTGACGACAAGTTGTTGAAAGAATCACATTGCTTTTGATTAGAAAGATAGTACTTTATCAACAACATAGGTAAACCTCTTATGCCGTATCGTTCAATTTTTGTTATTAACCTATCGTGTGAGATGCTTAATTAGATTACTGAAATTTGGCACATACTAGTATCGTATACGTAGGCATTTTTACGTATAATCCGATTTGTTTTTACCTCCACTTGTGGCGTGCCTTAGAATCAACATCAATAACATTTTCATAAAAAATATGATACGGCACTGTTTTTTGTTCAGTTTGATGATAACTCCTGAGGCAGGTGTTACAATTGTTTCAGGCCTATGATGTATCCTCTTATGTTATTATAACAACACTGTTAAGAATTATTGCCAATCAGAAATAAAGATTATTCAAAAAGGCGTTTTTTTGGTTGGATTAGAGTTTTTAACAGCCCTGTAATAATAATATGAGAAGATACATCGTAGGTCAAATTATTACTCATTAGAACTACATAAATATATCTTACGTTTTTTCGTGCAAAATACCGTTTTGGAGAAAATAAATTAAAAACTTAGCCAAAGAAATATCCACAGTATGCAATGAATTAAACAAAATTTACATGCTGTCGCTGTCAATTACGAGTTATTAAATGAAATTTAAAAATAATTTTTTATTTTTAATTTTTGAAAATTTTCATTTCGAAGCACTTTTAATTTCTTTTGCAAATCTTGTAGCTTATAATCGAAGCTGTTTATGACTTAAGTGTATATGAATATATCGACTTATTTTTCGCCAAAAAATCATTCTTTAAAATTTAGCCTCTATACAGTATTAGTTAAGCTGGATCTGTCAAATTTGCAGTATTTCCAGCACAACACAGAAGAAAGAAAAACCGAGCTGTTGGCATCGAAGGACAATTGACTTGCGGCCATTTAACAAAGGCCCCTTGGGATATTTATCTATTTTCTTTGTTTAGAACTGCATACTGACATGTTGGATAGAATGTAAGTTGAGTGCTTGACCATATCATCTAGAGACTAGCTGGACTATATAACCGTTTGGACCTTTAATTGGAAACATTCTTCAACTTTGATGTTATATGCAAATCGTTCTTTACTGGCTGTTTGATAATGTCCTTGACGTACATAAAAGTCTCTCCTGCCCAGTTTACCGACTTATTCACATAAATTTTACATTTTAATTTTCCCCATAAAGTCAGACTAATTAAGTCAAATCTGGAAATCTAGCTAGCCACTTCATAGGTCTGTTCTAGACAATTGCGAAAAAATTTATTGCGATAAATAATAAGTGTCTAATATTCCGAAAACAAAATGAGTTGGTAGCTTATAATCTATGAATAAAACCAAATTAAAAACAAATTGAAATTGATTTACATAGATGAATTTATCACTTTTTACGACTATTGCAAAATAAATGATGAATCTACCACATCTCACATCAGTTACTGATGTTTCAAAAGCAAAGTTGTTCTTAAAGAAACTACTCTATAAGAAGGGCGATGTAAATTTACAACTACCCATATTCCATATCATATCAGTTATCAATATCAAAAATATTTCTGTTATGTCAATAACCATATGTGCGCCTACTGCTTTGCAATTTTCAGGGTCAGGGCCGGTGATCAAACGAAAAAAGTTAAATCCCCCCTTCCATCAGCCACAAGGGGCGGCAACAATCTTTCTTGGCCTATGGGCGGCAAAAATGTAAATGTATTTTTTCACGACTAGCAGGTGGACACTAGGATAGGCCATAGATTTTTTTGGGTGGGCTCTAGCCCACTGTTAATTCCGCCACTGATTGTACGAGGTCTTGAGGTGAGCCACAAACATTGTTAACGTTGTGTGGTCTTAAGAAATCCGTTGATCGTGTCAACCGTGAACTGTTAGAAAAAGCGAGTCGTTATGGAATAGTGGCTCCATCCAACCTCAAATTTCTCAGATCTTATTTCGACAATGCAACACAATGTCTATTTTTTTAAAGATCATATTCACTGTTAATTTGCCATGATGTGCCTCAGGTTTTCAATCTGAGGTCTCAAATTTTTATTACCTACATTAATGCTTTTGTTTTACTTTTTCTAACGTGTGCTATTTGACGGTGAATCAACGATAATCTGTAGTGAATTGATGATAATATTAATTAAAGTTGACTCAATGGTTCAGTGCTTATACGTTAGGTTTGAGACAAAGGTGTCCCGAGTTCGATCCTGACTACGGCATGGATCTATAGTGGTGTTTTAAAATACCGAGACGATAGCACAGTTGGCAGGAGCCTTGTTGTGTGGGTCAGAACATGGCTAGCCACTGTCTATCTCTCCTGAGTTCGAGTATCAACTTCGGCATTTGACAAAATTATAAAAAAAGGACCTCAGTTCAACAAATCTCACACACACAGAGAAAATAAATGGGCTCCTATCACTACATTAATTCTTCGAGCACTATATTGGGGTAAAGTTTGACATTCTTTACAGGAATCGCACGATTCGTCCTTAAATAGTCATATGATTCATATATCCTTACACAACAAAAGCAGTTGGACGCCTTCCATATCCATAAATATCACACTGCCCTCGTATATGTACCAAACCTACATACAAATATGTTCCTTACTACCTCTTCCATTTATACGAAGTAACTTTCATGCCTTTCCACACAAAATACGAAAAAAATAAACAATATCGCGACACAATTGAGTTATGTGCCAGAAACTTGTGGGTACGGCTAAGATAATTTTATTATTTTATTGGTACTTACAATCCACATTGGCACGATACCCGTGCTTGGCGCCAATTTATGTAATTTATTTCAGTCGAAGTGTACTTGTATTCAGCAGTAAAACAGGCTTTATTATTAATAGATGCTACAAAACCAAAATGAGAAAGCTGTCTCACTTTATATTGACAACTTTCCATAAATGTGCGGGAGAATGTGAAGTATAAAGTGCACAACAATTGAAATGAATATTCCTAAACTTTTAGATTAATTGCTAAAATATACTAATTTCAATAAAAACTGAAATTTTTACAGAAAACTTACTTTAATGTAACAAAAAATTTATTCAATTTTCGATAAAAAACAACAACAAAAAAAGGTAATCAATAAAAACTTATCCCACCATGATTGTATATTATGTATATACACTCAACACTGATGTAATTTTCCACGAAACACCAAAACACCACCAAGTTGGCATCATCTGGAGATGATTAAAACTTAGTTTTAATAATTTTCACGAACTGTTTTGTATCCCAGATTCCTGCGTTCCTGTTGAAATTTGTAAAAAAATTTGCCAAAATTGTGAGCCTCACCAGGTTACTCTTTAGACAATTTGTACAATATTTGCAAAACATTTCATTTTCCAAATCAGGTGGAAAATATATCGACGTATTTAAAATTTTATCAAAAATATTGATTTTTTTGAAATTTCAAAACAGTGATTCTTGATAAAAAATATTTTTTTTATGAAATTAGAATCCTCTATATATTTTCACTTGATTCTGAAAAAAATTGTCTGCAAATTTTTTATAAATTGTTTAAAAGATAACCTGGGGAGGCACACAATTTTTTCAACTGTTAAGTCAATTGCAATTTTTTTGGGCAAAATTCTTTCTTTAGTTAATAGTTATGCCATAAAGAATCGCTTGGGTTCCATGCTCCAATACTAAGATATGCCACAACAAAATTTCACCAGCCGCCACTGGTATATTATTATTTTGGTATAATACACGTGTCACTATTCTACAACGTGTGCTGTAATTTGCTGTACTCGTTTACTGGCTATTAACAACCGAGACAAAGCTTTTTGAACATTCAAAATCCTTAGCATTACAACATACTTATTATTAAGCCTGGCCAGGAGATGGTAGATTCAGAGTCGGACGCAATACCAATGCCATCGTGCGCTTGTTTACGATGACGATGACACGACACACTTCGGTTGTTATCTGTCGGTCGATGCATAGAGTGCTAATTAATAATAAATAATGTTGAGCGTAAAGAGTAGAAAACGACCGTACGCTGATAAAGTGAATAAATTTATCGGTGAATTTCCGGATTCATTCTATGATGGATGTAAAATAATTTGTAAAGTTTGTGATCAAGACTTACTGTGCTGGAATAAACCCGGCAGCAAAATTCATGTCAATAGTAACTGGCATAAAAATTAAAAAAAAAATGGCGTGTCTTCTTTGGAACCTCAGTTTATGTTTGATTTACTGTTAATGCTGATTGCATGTGATGTTCTCCTGCGCATATTGGATAAACCAGCATTTCGGGAGTTCTGGAATAAATACAATCCCCAGGTGAATTTATCAAGTCGTTCATCGTTACGTAGATATGTACCAAGTGTTCGTGAAGACAATGTAAATAGGATTAAATGTGCAATAAAAAATACACGGCTGTGGTTATGTGTTGACGAGACGACAGATTGTAAAAAAAAAATCTATTTTAAATGTTATAGTACGTGTACTCAACCCTGTTAAACCAACATTTCCACTTTTACTAGCTAGCAAAATACTAACTGCGTGTACTGGCGAAACAATTACGCGGGTGGTGTTGGAGACTTTCGAAAAATTTGAACTGTCTACAAGTCAAGTGTTGATGTTTGTGACCGACGGTGCTGCGACAATGCGTTTGGTGGGCCGCTTTGTTCAAAGAAACGATTGTATGTTTTTACATGTTACGTGTAAAGTGCATGCGTTCCATCTTGTAGCAGAAACGATTCGAAAATGTTTTCCAGAGGTAGATGCATTAATAGCAAATACAAAAAAAGTATTTCTCAAATCTCCTAAACGGCTTCAAGCATTTCACACACTGTGTCCTGATATTCCGGAACCACCAGAGCCGATTCTTCCACGTTGGGGAACGTGGTTGAAGGCAGCTTTTTATTATGCTGAATATTTTCAACAAATAAAAGCTGTAATACTACAGTTCAACCCTAACGAGGCTGCAGCTATTAAGGACAGCCAGACAAGCTTTCAAGATGTTTCCCTTGAAACAGATTTAAAAACTATTTATAACAATTATAGAGGACTACACGACGTAATAGAAAAATTGCAAAATACTTCGTTGTCGTTAGTGGAATCGCTGCAAATAGTGGACGACGTAAATACACAGCTACAGACTATAAATGACGCAAAAAATAAGCTCGCTATTGAAAAATTCGAGAGTGTATTACGAAAAGATCCTGATTTTACCAAATTAAGACAAATTTGTGATGGTGTTTTACTTATACCTGTATTATTTCCGTAGATGTCGAACGGTCTTTCTCAAAATACAAACATATTTTTTCACCACAGCGAACATCGCTTACTGAGACAACTGTAGAAACATATCTGATGCTACACAGTTATCATAGAAGTGCTCCAGTTTGTGATAACGACAACCAAGCTACTTCATAAATCTGCTTAAGAAGGTGAGTTTTGTACATATTTTTATAAAGTGTACCAGTATTAATAAAATTTATTTCCATTTATTTTATTTATTTATTTATTTATTTATTATTAGTTATCACTTAGATATACAATGTACATGTGTGAACGTCATTTAACAGTTTAATAATAATGTGCAGCACTAAGCTTACAAAATATAAGGAAATACATAGAAAAGAATTTAAAGCGAACAAAATAGTACAAAAACATACATCACAATATATAAAATATTTTTGTTTTTATTATTGTACTTATTCAAGTATTATGATATGATGCATACTCAGTACGTCTCTGTAGGATTAATGACCTTGGCCAGGCTTACTTATTATACCTGTTTCATCCAGAAAAAATTTATTTCGTTATAGTATCGCCCAGAATATTTTTATATACATTTGGTATGTTTTACACATATATGGCTACTAGGTAAAGGAAAACCTGGTACGTATTTTGCAAAGAAACCTCTAGAGTCAGCATTATCGACTACCTTCCAAGACAAACTACATGTATGAAACATCACACAAATAAACAAAATTCCTCTTTTGTAACTGTACCGGCATTACGCTCTTATCAGAATGTTAGCAAAATATATGCCAAACACCGTTCCGTAAGCGGTCGTATTGTTGACTGAGGAATAAGAGCCCAGTTACCTAATATTACGTTTATCCCTGTTTATTGCTTCAATACTGGTTATACTGGTTGCATATATTACAGGTATGAAAATAAACACACTACATAAACTTTTATGTGGTGTGAGTATTTATAGACTTGTAATAAGGTTTTTTTATATAACTGCCAGCCCTGAAAAATGTCATTTATTTCCGCTGCCTACTAATTAGTGTTCTGGGATGTCGAAATTAAATGAAAACAATTTAATATCTTTTTTTCAACTTGTGCTAGAAACAATAATAAATAATTAAATATCAATCATGCTCCGTTGCTCGGTAGTAATTTTAAACGATTATAAATCGATTCTCGGTAGATGTCTTTCCAATTGCACTCGTTCTGTGAAATCATTTGTCCTTCTGGAAATCCTGAATGCTGTTTGAATTCCTTGAATGAATTTAAGACATTTTTGGTAGGCAACTGATTTAATTCTAGGAATTAGTGAACGCGATGTTTTAACTGTCTGATTATTCGTGGTAACTACCGGCAACGCATTACGTAACTCTGTCTAAAACGAAAATTACTGTTTTTTGTTCTGAAAATAGGTGATACCGCACAACAGGGATATATATAATGTTATTTTAGCAATTTTGGAAACTGAAGGATCTTCTGAAACAAATCGATGTTTCCGAAAAACATCTTTCTTTTTTTTACTTTCTTATACCTAATATAAGGAAGTATAGTAATCGTGATTTTTTTTCGACTTGGAGATTTTGATTGATTTATACGTTTTGAACCCTCCTAAATCCATTCTATCTATCAACTATTTTCCGAATGTCTGTCGGTGCGTGTGCGTGTGCTGCGTGCGTGCTTGGTAGTGCGTGCGTGCGTGCGTGCGTGCGTGCGTGCATGCGTGCGTGTGTATGTGTCTGTATGTGTATCCGAAATAAAAAAATACTAATGGGAGACTTCCCAAATTTGGCAGTTAAGATTGTCAACAACATTTTAGGTGACACATTAAATTTGGTGAATGTGGTACCACCAAAAGAGACTAATGAATGAAAGAAGAAAAAAGGTACAATTTCGGGAACAAAAATTTAAAATCTTTATTGCATTTCTGGACGAATCTCGACGAATTATAATGAAAAGACATAACTTTATGGAAAAAAAGATCTGTCTGCATGTCTGTAGTATCGCGATAGCAACCACAGTTTTTGAGATAAAGCTTTCAAATTTGGTACACTTGTTCTAAAGGCCTAAGATAATGAAAAATTCGGTAATAAGCAAAATTGGTCAGCTGAAAGAATGTCCACTGGACCCAAACCTTTTTTGTATTTGACTTTACAAAAAAATATATTCTTGATGAAAGATTTATAAATCAAGTCTACTATATCAAGCGAATAAAATATATTTTCCAAGTACTTAAATAAAGCTATTGTAAACTGAAATTTTGTACGTATTTGACCTATAAAATGAGGTTAGGATAAATCTGGCAGTTTAACGTTTGAAATATCTAATTTAGTTACAAAAATGTCAATGTCAATAAGAAGAAATTTTTAAAATATATGACATGAATTATTATTGATAGTATCGAAGTACGCTGATAATTAATTATTAAAAAATTGTTATGAAATATTTCAAGGAACGTTTTTAAAATTTAATTGAGGTAAGTGAAGAATTAAACAGAGTGAATTTTTTAGGTCAGGATGTTATATACTGGTATAAGAAAGTTATGTGCTGGCCACATCAGATATTTTATTCAAAAAATAGTTGTCTAATGTTTTTATTGAGGTTATGTTTAAATATTAATTACATTGCAGCATCTAGCTACAACAAGTAATATTTGAACTACACGGAGGTTTTTAGTAGTACAAAAAAGGGTTGAGTTATACATTGTTTGAAAGGTATTTTAAGTCTCTATATACAATTCAGCCTCATACCAACTAGGATTAATAGATATCGTCTATATAATCCTGATTTTCCATTTTCAATGAACAATAAACATACTTACTTACACTTTTCTGATGTCGCTAGAGAATTACTGTGGTAAAATTAATATTAGTTGCGGAGTTCCTCAAGGATCTGTACTTAGTCCAGCTCTTTTTCACTGTATATCAATGATTTACCAGATAAATACATCTTTAGTCACATTTTCTTTTGTTTGTTTTTCCGGCATACATCTAGTAAAAAAGTGGTGCGATTCAAATATACTTGCATCTAATTATATAAAAAACTAATGTATTAACTTTTGGATGTAATTTTGAGCGTATTTCCCTAGGCATGTATAGTCATATTTTGGAAACTAGAACTCATAATTAGGTTTCAAAAAAATAAATTAGCTAATTAACTAATAGTCTCTCTAATTATCTTCAGAAGTTTAATAAAATACTGTATATATTCACTCTGTAACACGCAAATTTTAACAACAGAAAACTATTTCTTATTAATAACAGTCATTATCTAAAATAAACTGGTGTAAAGATATGCAAAAATATTTGAACATTCATGAATTAATTGCATAAACAACGCCAGCTTCATATTATACACACAAAATTGTCAAGTGGGCTAGGTTAGTACCTGAGTACCTACTGATTCACGCAGTTTTAATGAATGATTTTATTGCATTCTTTAACAAATATAAAAACCTAATTATAGTTGATGTTATTCAAAGTTTAGCACTGTAACATCTATTTTGAGTTTTCAATTATCAAAACAAAATAAAATTTTATTTTTTAACATGCGAAATAAATATTTCTTAAAGCATGTTTAATTACATTTCGTTATGTTTTTGACGTTATTTTGTTTTTTATTTAATTTCTCTGTATCTAACAGGCGGAATTATTCAATGCCCTCACAAGAAGAAGGGTATGAGGAACAGGATTTATTAATTACATGGAAAGCTACTTAGAAAAAATTGTCAAAAAATAGTTATTAAAAAACCAATTAATTGAAATTACATGGAAAATTGAGATTTTCAAAAATTTCCTGTTATGTTATAAACAGGTTTGTATTTAGAAAATGACGAGTGTGGGAACCAAAAAAGGTACACTACGGCTTACTTTTTATGAAAACAGATTTTCAAAATTATGCTATTATATCTTTTAAGAAATCAAAAATAGCATATTTTTTTAAATCCGGAAATGTATTTTGATTTTAGTATTTGTGGAATTTTGTCAAGTAAAATAAGTAATATTTACTTAACAAGTATAATAACCAAAGAAATATTTTGCCAAAATTAAATAAAAGTCCTTTATCTAAGTAACGAAGACCCATTAATGATGAGCAAGTACCAGAAATATTTGCCATTTTTCAGAGCCGGCAGTTATAAAAAAAATACATAAATAAAAAATATTAAAAAATATAAATATAAATAAACATGCCACATATTAATTCATGTGGTGTGATTATTTATACAGCTGTAATATATGCAACCAGTATAACCAGTATAGAGGCAAAAAGATGTAGGACTCTACGAGAAATCGGAATACTTCTATGTAATCTTATAGGCAGCTTGGTACTTTCTCCACAGTTAACTTAGCAACATGAAAGCGGTTATTTTCATGGTGGTATTTGGTTTGGCTCTCGCATAAAACGTTGTTAGCAATGGCGCAGTCATTACCGTTTATGATTGAAAACTACGATGGCTTTACAACAGATGGTTCACATATTCTGTGTACTCCATAATCCGAGGTCCATACAAGTAGAATTTGGATTCGTCGCTAAAAATAACTTTTTGCCAATCTGTTTCAGTCCATGAAAGCTTAAATTTTGCCCAAGTGCACCATACTTACTCCTGAGTTTTAGTTAAGGGCGATTTTTCCTTAGCCTACAAAATCCAATATGATCGGGTACAAAATACTGCATACCATAGGAAAATTCACATACCTTATAAAAGCCGAGGCCACACTTGTGAATATATTTTTTGCAAGTTTCTTAAGAAACGCTCAATTCAGATTCCTGATTTCAACTTACTTCTTCTTTCTGAATTGCAAACGTTAACTAACTGGCTTAAATTTCTTTCAGAGACTATTTTGGACCTTCTCGAACTTTTTCGCCCCGAACGTCAATATTTCCACTTTCACCGCATTTTTTAATTACCTTGTAAATAGTGGTACAGATATTTCACGTGCAATATCACGTATTGTCTTGCCAGTATTTTATTGTCGGATAATAATTCTACGCACTTTTTTATCAGTAGCTTTACCGTGTCCCATTTCTTCAAAAAGTTAACGAGATACCGATAATATAAAAATAATACAAACTGGGAGTGACATTTGACTTTTGAATTGTCAAGTCAAAGCACCTTAAATACCAAACACGGTTTATACTTTTCCCCATATTTAATTGTCAGCATATTTCAACATTAAATAACTAAACTAATGTTAATAAAGAAAAGGAGTTAAAGGTGAGAAAATCTAAGTTAAAATGAAACCAAATATGTGGTTATATGCAGCATTAAAATTTAAGGAAGAATCATCGTATACATTTAAGTAATCAGGCACGTTTCTGAAAAATAACAGTTTGTCCTAACATAACGGGTGATTATAAAGTAAGGGATATATTTCAACTTATTATATATTCTTAACAAATCAAATTATTAATAACAAAAAAGTAAATGGAATCTAGTTGCTTACATAATGGGATTTCTGATGTCCAACACTAGTTACCGCAAATGCTCGATATGACCTCCATTTTGTTGTTGTAAAATTACCAACTGTTCCTCCAAATTGTATACAGCACTATTTAACATTTGTGGTTGAATTGCACGAATTTGCTCTCTAATACTGTCCTTTAATTCCTTCAGCGTTGTTGGCCGTGCTCTAAACACCAAATTTTTTAAATAACCCCACAGCCAGTAATCCGTTGGGTTAATATCAGGCGATCTTGGTAGCCATGAATTTGCAAAATGTCTGCTTATAACACGATCTTGAAAAACCGCAGTTAACAATTCTTTAACTGGTCGGTAAATGTGCGGAGGTGCACCATCCTGCATAAAAATCATGTTTTCAATTCCTTCGTGCTCGTTTTGCAACTGTGGAATTACATAATCCCTTAACATTTGCAGGTATTGTTCACCAGTAACAGTTACAGATATGGCCTCCTCATTCTGTATTTCCTCGAAAAAAGTATGGACCAATGATGAAATTAGCTGTGAAACCGCACCAAACGGTGACTTTTTGTCATGAAGGCCTTGCTGAACGATTTCATGTGGATTTTCTGTTGACCATATTCGACAGTTTTGAGTATTAATTCCACCATGAGAAATGGGACTCATCTGTCCATAAAATACGGGATAACCATTCGGGTTCAATTTCCATCTGAGCCAATAAGTGTAATGAAAAATCGTACCTGAGAGCAAAATCTGCGTCCTTTAATTCAAACAGCAGTGCAGTTTATAGGGATACATTTTTAGGATTTTCCGTAAAATTTTCTAAACCGTGGTGTATGGCATTTGTAATCGTTTTGATATCTCATTTTCACTACTGATTGCTAGCGGATTAGTATTGGCTACGTTTTGATTTTCCTGAAGAACTTCTGCAACTTAGACATCACTAATCCTAGGTCTTCCTGACCTCGTAAGGTCTTTTACAGACTCTGCTCTTTCAAATTTGCTAATCAAATTACGATACGCATTCATTTTGCACGGCCCTGCTCTCAAATCCATTTTCGTACGAAATCTTCGTAATCCAGTGGAATTTTTACCGCCTTCATAATAACATTGCACTAAACTAATTTTTGTTTGCAGATCTATATTGAAATTATTACAATTTACGTTACGGAGTTTTATTTTGAGAACAATTCTCTAAATTACGATTATTTCGTTTGACACTTGTATCAATAGTTGTCACAATTTTTTTGTTTTCCATAGATACACTAAAATCTAATTATTGAGACTAGATTCTGTTTACTTTCTGCTACTAGCATAATTTCTTAAAACTATATAAGAATTTAAAATAGACCCCTTACTTTATGATAACCCCATATATCTAGTTGTTAGGGCTCGTACATTACTTTTAGTACATTTTTTACAGGAAGATTAAGGAATGTCTTTTTCCATGCAGTGATTTTTTCCAAAATTTTGTGTTCAAAACTTTCAGTTATCTACAAAATGTGCCTTTGTTCACGATAAATGTTTCGTTATGTATGTGATGCAATAATGTATAATTTGACAAAAAATCAGAGCTGGGGGGAAAACCGAGTTCATGTGACATGCTACTGATATAATGACAGTTACAGTTAAAAATGAGTAAAAAATCTATAAAAAAAAATGTTCTTCATGCAACGTATAAAATATCATATTATTAAATAATTATAGCCAAATTATACACCAAAACAAGAATTTCTTACATTTGAAATTTCTAATTTATAGTTATGAGGCAGTCTATAAACTGTCATGAAAAAATATCACCTTAAGCATAATAAACGTAAAATTGATCTGACATGTTAAACCACATCAAAATTTGTAAACTGGAAAAAATCTGGTTAGCAACTGAAGAAATTATGTGTGTCACATTTAAACTATTATTTAGACTGATATTGAAATACATAGTACAGAGTGGTCAAACTTTAGCACCAAGTTTTTTCTTAAAAAAAAGTAGGCCAGGGAGCAAGTCGATTGGAATTTGAATGATTATGAACGTATTTTCTTTGCAGACAAGTCGAAATTTTATCTGGTCGCTGTCAACGAGTAATCCACGCATAAATGAAGATTATACTCAATGTAATATTCGACAGACTACATTGTTTGCTGGAAGTACAGTGATGGTCTGGCGAGAGGTGATTTCTTTAACAGCTCATACAGATCCCTGCCTAAAAAATGTTGGTGTATTACGGCTATTTTAGACGAGCACGTTGTTGCCCCTTATAATGGCGAACTTTTTTTTTTAGTTTTGACGCACAACAATAGGATACTGTATATATAGCACAGGAGTATTTAAATGGGGCTGCAATTGAAATTCACGAGTGGCCAGCAACATTTGCAGGCGACTAAAAAGTGTTCAACGCTTTGGAATAATGACTACGACAAAATAAGGCGATTAATTTTAAGCATGAGTTGTTGACTGTTTTTCATAGAATTGTTGTGTGTTTCCGTTTTATCAAAGTATAACCACCTCCCACATAGTTTCTGCTTTAGATTTTGAATTGCCCACGGGCATCGCCTCCAAAATTTCCAAAAGGGGCGAGGCACAGTGCAGCGACCTGTGGAGAAAAATGTAAAAACCGACCCTATATTTTGGGTTTAATTACCTACCCTATAAGTAGGTAAGTAACCAAACAAGCTATTCCAAGAAACGTTTCTTGGAATTTTCCGGTATCGGGGGTGGGGGGGGGGTTATTGGATAGAATTGAAGGTAATTTCAACATTGTGTATTACCTACTTGGTCAGTTGAAATTTTGATTCACTTGTGAATAGTTGTGTGCTAAACAGTATTTAATTTGTGCTATTTTGGTCATGGAAAATATAAATCCAGGTATGTTAACTATTTAAATAATACATAATGACCTCGATATTTGGCATTCTTCAACCTGTTAATGTGAATTTTATAAACGAGTGTAGAATTTGATTCGTATTAATTTTTTAACAACTTCTCTAAGCTTTAAAAAAAGTATATAAAAGTATATATGCAACTTTCTGCTATTTTGTAGTCAATAAAGTATAGATTAAAGCTGTAATATGATTTTGTGCAAATATTTGCAAATTTGTATAAAAAGCCTTTTTTTCCTTTATAGGTCACCCTCTTACGTATGGTAAATGTTTTGAAGTTTGGGTGTCAACAGTAGATAAAGACAAATTTACTGCAATAAAGCAATGTATTACGAACTCGTATAACATTACAAACTCTGACGCTCCAGAACTACTGAATGTTGCAAAATTAATATGTGCTAACTTAAAATCAAGGTGGACAAAGTGCTCACGTTCAAAATCCTATTTATTAAAAAAAGAAAGTGGTTTTCTCGTCTCGAAAATTTGAATCCCTGAAACTTTAATAAAACCTACCAATATTAGTCCGACTACCTCAATTAGTGGCCGGGGCCGTCCACAAAAGCAGTTCGAAGAGTGTTCCGTCAAAACAAGAAAACGTAAAGTGGAAACATTGGTAAAAAGCTTCGGTAGTGCGGAATTACAGTTCGCTTCTAGTATCGTTGGTCCATCAACTTCAACAGGACTTTTAGAAGTAAAGAAAGAATTGAGTTTGCAGCAAGCACTTGCTCTTTACTTAGATCTAGACTTATCTGAACGCAAGTGCAATTTATTAAGGACTGTGGTAAATAGCATACATAGAGATACTTTTCCTAGTTTATATAGACTTAATCTGTTCAAACAACACTCATATATTGAATATATCCTTGAAAGTGTTGAAGTTAATATTCAAAATATATTATATAAAACTCTTAATAATATTTGCAATCTTATTAATGTTGTAGATATACATTGCATTACTTCATTAAATTTAACTCTTGTCTGTAAATGGGGCATGGATGGAAGTTCCAGTCACAGTATATACAAGCAAAAATTTTCAAAAGAATCTGAAACTGACGAATTTATGTTTTTTATAGGTTTTGTCCCTATTATGCTCATGGACAAATCCTCTAAATTGGTAGTTTGGAAAAATCCCCGTTCGTTATCGTCGCTATATTGTCGACCACTTAAATTTATGTTTTCTAAGGAAAACGAGGAAATAATTAAACAAGAATACGATAAATTTGAAAATTGTTTTAAAGATATTAAAAACATTAGCATGAGAATTGGCGAAAGAGAATTTAACGTAGATTTTGAATTTCACTTTACAATGATTGACGGAAGTGTATGCAATATTGTGACCGAAACAAAGTCTACTGCTACTTGTTATCTATGCGGAGCAAAACCGACTCAGATGAATAAAACAGACTTGACTCAGTTTGTAGCGGATTCTGAAAAATATAAATATGGATTGTCAACTTTGCATTGTTGGATTCGTTTCTTGGAATGTTGTTTAAAAATAGCATATCGCCTTCTTTTTAAAAAAGTGACGAGCTTCAAGGGAATTTAAGGATTTGAAAGAACAAACCAAAAAACGAATTCAAATTGAGTTTAAAACAGTTAGGGCTCAATATAGACAAACCAAAACAAGGTTATGGTAGTTCCAATGACGGAAATACAGCTAGAAAATTTTTCGAGCAATATAAAATAAGTGCCAAAATTACCGGCCTTAACGAGATACTACTTTATAAATTTTACCTAATTTTGAGAATTTTGAACTTTAAGGAAAAAATTAATGTAAATAAATTTAACAATCTTGCCATGAACACTAGGGAATTGTATCTGCAAGAGTACTCGTGGTATAATATGCCTATGACTATCCATAAAATACTGGTTCACGGTTATGAAGTCATCTCTCAATTCAATATACTAATTGGAGAAATGTCAGAAGAGTGCCTAAGAGGCTCGACATAAAGAAATTAGAAAAGAAAGATTGGCACACACTCGAAAAAAGTCGCGAACGGAATCAAACATTGATTTGATGAATCGTTTGATCATAACATCAGTTCTTTTTATGGCTTTCCCAAAAAAATAATCTCCAAAAAAGGAAAAAAGATGGCTGATGACAAATTTCGTTTTACGTACGCCTTGAAGTTAGCAGGGGGGGGGGGAAGGTTTTGGGGGGGCAGAATAGACATGGGAATTTTTTTGTTTATATTATGTAAATATTTCTGGATCCTAAGTATACTTTTACATCTCTTTCTCTGTCAACATTTCTAATATAAAGTATAATTTATAATATTTTATGGTACATGCACGTTTACATGCACTATTTTTTTTACTAACCTTATATTGTAAAATAAATATTTGTGGATGTAAATGTAGACTAATGTCGGACAATTTTATGGTAAATAAATCATATGATACTACTGGCTTTTTTGGAGTTCTGATTTTTGTCCATTTGCCCCATAAGATCGCTGCACTGTGCGAGGCAAAATTTTTTGGAAATTCTTCTAAACGTCTCTTCACAGTGAATACTAAAAAATATTTTTTCTGTGTCGATTAAAAAACAAATTTCCTGAAAAACATGTAATATAAAAATATTTGTTTTATCGGCATTTGATTTAATTGTCAAGAAAGCGACACCCATGGGGTTGGCTATGTGGTTATGTGCTACTCGTAACATATTTAGTTCTGGCCTGGAAAAAATATGTAGTTTATTTCCTGTTTATTTTTTATTAAAGAAAGAAACGTTTGAAGAAATCGGCCCAATAATAATTCTGTGTGCACAATTTTGAGTGGCACTGTATTTTTATCGACCACTGGCATCATTATCAGATTTGGCATTTAAGCAGCTGCTACTATCACCATTACTTTAACTTTTAAAATAATATTCCTGCAAAAGCTGTTATTGTAAGTGAATTTCCAAAGACATGATTATCGAGTATGTCCGTTGGTCGGCCATAAAACATCAATTCTCCATTTTAATAGTGCCCGTTAACTTTACAGAGTGAGACAGAAAAAGTTTAATCACTCGCAACAGGCTATAAATCCTTTCACTTTAAACTTTAAATAGTTACCACACATTATTTTCTGATTTAATAGCCTAGTAATTATTGCATTTTTCACTACTTAGGTGCTTTGAGAAGAGGTCAGCTTGACCCAAATTAATATGAAAGGAACTGGAATAAAACTTAACTTGCCGTGCCGTGGAAACAGGTTA
The DNA here is from genome assembly GCA_029963845.1 of Rhamnusium bicolor. Classification (NCBI taxonomy): domain Eukaryota; kingdom Metazoa; phylum Arthropoda; class Insecta; order Coleoptera; family Cerambycidae; genus Rhamnusium; species Rhamnusium bicolor. The sequence goes on along the minus strand of JANEYF010005298.1, from coordinate 215,269 downwards.
CATCTACAATTAAAAGTGTATTACGCCAAAGAAGAAAAAATTAGAATGTGCCCATGATACAGTTCTATGAACAAACAACTATCCAGTAAGACGGGCAACTTGAGATTTTTTTGTTACTCTCATACTGTTCTGCATTTTGCAATTTCCATGCGTTCAAATGCTTCTAATTGATTGATTAAGGTGCGTTCACATTGCTCGTGACCCTGCTCACGCACGTGAGCGAGGTGATGGCAAGCACGTGAAACGCTGCGAGCACAGCAAACATGGTTTTTATTTTGCTTGTGCTGCTTGCTGTGTTTCTTACTCATGCTGTGTTTTCTCGGGCTGCTCGCGAGCAATGTGGATGTACCTTTGTGATTGCTCCCAAATGCATGCTGGGCAACAATACATATGTTTTTTTGTATTAATATTGTTCATGTGCTCTTTAATCCTAGTTTAAATTGATTGTCTTCTTTGTCCAACAATATTTATTAAAGATATAGTTCTTAATAACACAGTGGCAGTTGGTGAATTCTAACTTAAGAAATATATATTAAAGAAATAATATTTATTGTGAAAAAATATATATTCCATCAAAGTAATTTGCTAATATGGAATTGTCTTAATTACACTGACCACTTTTTTCTAGAACGGACATCAAATATACTAAATGATACTAATTCCGACATATTGATTATGCAGTGTGACTTTGTGGTTGAGTGGTAAGGAGTTCCGGGTTCGATGCCAGGTCGAGGGTTTTTTCTAAACCAGAATTTAATTTCAGCATATTCGGATATTGTGTGTGTGTCCATTGTCTCTAAATGTGTAGACCTCTCCCGTACAGGGTACCTTCAGGGAAACAGAGGGTGGTATTACTTCTGGTGTTTAATTTAGAAAAAAAAAACCTGTTCTTGGCTTTCATCTATAGGTTTTATGTTCTGAAGGTAATTCTATACTGTTTTAATAATATACATTTCCGCAAATATCGAATAAATTCATTATTCTTAAACTAAAAATAATTAGAAAAATCCTGAATTTTTATTTTAATTGCCCCTTTCCTTTATTATTTTTTATAGCCATCACTGTTTCCGTTATACTCATCGAATTTTTTTAATGGAACGCCCTGTATATTTCTCCATTTTTGGATTCTAAATCAACAGCTGATTCCAAAAAATGTATCACACTAAAATAAGTTGAATTTACTAATTTTTCATATTTTGTTTGATTAAATAATAGTCACTAGAACTAACAGTTAGTTAATAATGAAAACAATTTATAGTAAATGTCCGAACTGTACTCCTTGTTGTAGCTGACAGTACCCTAAACGATGAATAAAATGTTGCTGAGCCTTGTTTATAGTTTCCTGAGAAATGTGTGTTTATTTCTGTTCTAATTTTCTCTTTAATTCAACAATGTTTTCCGGTATGGTTTTATAAACTAATTTTTTAAGTTGGCGCAACAGAAAATAATCTAATGGATTGAGGTCCGCTGACCTCGGTGGCTAATCGATGGGTCCACGTCGACAAATCTTCCTGTTCAGAAATATTTGATCAAGATACCCTCGAACGTATGCTGCATAATTGCGAGGCACACCACCCTGTTGATACCACAGGCTTTCGGCAAAAATTTCAGGATTAATTCTAGTGGGGAATAAATTTAATAACGTTAGGATGAGATAACCCATTAAAAATTGGAGATATGCCGGTCCGTTTACAGTTCCATCGAAAAAATAAGGTTCTATTTCTTACAATTCCCATCATCACTTAATTCTTGCACAAGTTGAATCTTAAAGGGATTCCATTTTTCTAATTTTAATACTGTATATACTGACTTTTTAATAACATCATAATCTCAACTAACCTGGCGAATGCTGGTATAATGGATTTTCTTCAATAGCCAGTAAAATATTGAATTTTGTATCCTCGTTAGTCAACACCTGGGCGACCTGTTTTGGGTAAATCTTCCACCGTACCAGTCTCTTTAAATTTTTTTCAGTTTTACTCACTGTCGATTGAGTTATGGATCGTTCTGGATATTTAGTATTAAATAAATTACATACTTCTTGTTGAGTTCGCATCCTATCACCATACCCAATCATCGCATCGTAAGAATTTCAATTCCCTGCTTTACAGATACGCTTTGATTTTAGACCCTAAGTATGATACATATTTGGAACCAGCTGTTGAAGCTGAATCCGAAAATGGAAATATACAGGGTGTTCCATTAAAAAATATCGATGATGTCATAACGGATAGAGTGATGACGTCATTACCAAAAAATATAAAGGGGTGCAATTAAAATTAAAATACGTCTGTCCAAAAATTTTTTAAATATTTTTGGTTTAAGAAATAAGGAATTTATTCCATACTTTACGAACACACCATATAGTTACCAAAATGAGCAATCATTGTTTTAAATTACGATTTATAGGAATTAATATCATATTATGTACAAAATAACAATTGAAAAGATAACCCCTGCTCACTAGATGAGATGACGAAAATCTAAATTTCATTTATCGGTTACCACTTTTCTGGAAAAGAGCTAGATGCGAATGAAGGATGATTTTACAGAGATATTTTCATTAATCTACGATTTTTTAATGAGTAAATATATTTGAAAAACATTCTTAAAAGAGGTCCATTTTTTAACTTTCATTTCATTATACTCCAAATAACATCTTTTAGAACTGAATTGACGGGTAATAACACTCTTAATCCTCACAACGGAACATCATTACAACAAGTAGCTCAGTAAACTTAGAACTAGATTAAGACAACTCTTTAACATGGCTAAACACAGTATAAAAAGGTATTGACAGGGTATAATAAGGAATTGAGAAGATCTAAACGAACAACCTGAAGGGGATTCTGTGAGAGTCAATGAGTTGCCCTCCAGTTACTCGACTCCAAAGAATTGGCCTTCTGCAAAATATAGGTCAGGTATACTGAAAGCAGATAGACAAGTGTTTCGGCAAACTCACGTTCCAGTCTCTAATATTGTGGAAGACAGAGAACCAGTTATAATTTGGAGAAAAACCTTAGACTACCTATGAAACCGTCTTATTGAACTCACAACTTTACAAAAATTAGATTGCCTATCAAGCAGGCACATCCACAAAAACCACCTTACGCGGCCTTGTAGTGGTTCTTTCTTCATTCATAAATACATGAGAGGGAGCTTTTGATAATACCCCATATGAATTAATCAAAAAGACTGCACACAGGAAAGGTTTCTTTAGAAGTCTAAGAATTGATGAGCATGGATAAATCGAAGGGTTATCACAATACATCTTTCGATCCAATCGTAATCTAATCTAATCTAATCTGTTGCCGCTATATTTATTTAAATTAAAAAACAATATACTGTAGATAACGGAAAGATTAAATTCGTTGTAATTACCTAACATGCAATAGTAATTGTAATTTGTTGGACTCCCATTAGCACCACCATTGCCAAATCTAACACGAGTATCTTTTATTTGTTTCCGTATTGATTTATCATAGAAATTGTAAAACTGCTACATGAGCAATGATATTGAGTGAAAACTGAAAATCAGTGAGAAGTTTCTTTCCCTTAAAGTCTTTCCAAAATTTTAAATTTGCCGCCTGTCAGATTTTATTTAAATAATAAAGATCACGTACTGCTCAAACGGGTTTCATGACTAACAAACAAAACAAATTATTTTACTGAACTGATGCGTTCTGTCTTGTATCTGCCGCTTTAGAGGAAGTGATGAATTCAGACGAAGATATTCCTGCAGAAATTGTTGCAACCGCTGAAAGTGTGAGTTCCGACCTCCTTCCCCGTAAATCGAAAGAACATTATAAGAAGGAAAAACTTCTTTTCGTAAACTGGTGCCTTCAAAAGATGGTGAATGTTTATACGGAAGTGGTCCTACTTTGCATATTTTGCCGAAATGTCTTAAACGTTGAAATCTTCTACGATGTGGTCAATTTTCTCAATGCTCAGAAGCATTGGAAGAAAATGTAGATATTTCGAAGTTTCCGAAACTAATTGCCTCTTTAAAAAGAGAATCTGTAGGATACAAGGCAAAGAAATCCTGAAGTATTTATCAGAGAACAAATTAATGCTTTTTTTACTTAACGCTCTTGATGACACATTTTTACTTCTAAAGGTAATACAAATTTCAGTTTTTTTCAATCTGTTGTAATAAGACATTATTTTAGGTAGTGTTAATTATTGGAGTGGCTGGTGCCCTCAGAATGGAGGAGTTGATGAATATTACCATAGATGACATTCAGGACAATGGAGAATTTTTGCTAAAAATCATTCCAGATTCTAAAACTCATAATTCTAGAACGTTTTCGGTTACAAAAGGAGATAATTGGTTGGATTTTTATCACCAATATGTTCAACTTCCATAAGACATAAACGATTCTTCATTCAATACAAACATGGCAAATGTACAGTTCAAGTGGTAGGGATAAACACGTTTGGACAGATGTAAAAAAAATGCAGAATATATGAAACTTCCTAAACCTGAAAGTTTTACTGGGAAATGCTTTCACCGAACGTCAGCGACTCTTTTGGTCTGGAGCAATTTACCAGTTTAGAAAGACACGGTGGGTGGCGGTTTTCAAAAACAGCAAAAGCGTATATAGAAGATAGTGTTAATAACATAATAAGTGTCTCCAAGAAAATAATGGGCGACAACGAAAATGCCATAAACACTGGTCCAGATGTAAATAATTCTAGTATTTCTAACAATGTAAATGTTCCAGTTTTTCCAAGCATTAACTTAAGTAATTGCAATTCCTGTGTAATTAATGTACATTTATAGAATTTAATTGTTATTACCAGTTAAATAATATAATTCTTTAAGGTAAACACACTCTTTTATTCCGCTGTGTGAAGATGTAATCGAGGCTGTGGCAAATTCTTTGCCGCATGGCGTGCGGCAAAATGACATTTTCCGCAATCATTTTGAGTATAAAATTTACTTTCAACATTAAAAATTACAATTAAATAAAATACAAAAATAAATTAATTTTCAGAAAACAACTCAAAGGAAATATACCCCATTAAATAACCTAAAAAGGGATAAAACATATATTTCAATACCATATGCAGGACACATCTCTAATTCGATCAGTAATACCGTTTCAGAATTCAATATAAAAACATCATTTAGTTCAAACAAAAATGACTTTAGTACAACGCAAAAGAAAAAACTAAAATTTACAAAAAATTGTGGGGTATATCAGTTAGATTGTCCAAAATGTAATGCAGCATATATAGATCAAACAGGTAGATCATTTCATATAAGATATAGCGAGCATATTCACACACGAAAACAACACTCAAACTCGTATAAACATTTAGTAAATTCAGGCCATATCATAACTAATAATCATATGCCAGAAATTTTACATATTTGTGAAAAAAGTAATAAACTTAACTTACTAGAAACTTTGGAAATAAATAAGATAAACAAAAATAAAAATTATAACACATCGGGTGTACATGAAACCTGCCCCCCCCCTCCTATTTTCATTGTTTATAGAATAAATGGATGATATTTTAATATGTTGTTATACACATAAAGTTGTATTAGAAGACAGTATTTTCTATTTTTATGCACTTCGGATTTCGTCGGAAATTAGCCCAACTTTCTTATTTTAAATGGAACACCCTGTATATTTTTACATTTTTGGAATCTATGGTGTATTCTGAATATAACAATATACAATTTTCTTTGATTTTTTTATTTATTTCTTTTTTAACGAAGATTAATTTCCGATTTTAGAGTAAAGTTAAAAATAAAAAGTGAAAATTAGACAAGTAAAAAACAGTGTTTTTGAAATTATTTAATTTCAAAATGGATTTTTTCAAAGTAACGTCATCTTCAATCAACTTTTTGTAAATACATTAGCACAACTCACTCACGATATAGGGCAATCTTAGGTGTCATTAAAATTAACATCAACCATAAAGAAAACGATGTTGATTTAGTGCAAAAAAAATTCTTTGGTTGTCACTCAATACCTTAAAAAAGTGACACAGCAAAAAGGAAGACGCATTTATTGACTCACTCAATATGTTATAGTACCTCCTACACACCTACAGATAATATTGCACTTGAGGATATATTTTATTAAGCAATTGGAACGTGTACACTGCATTCCACAAGGTCATTACCTAACAACAGTAAATACCACCTTCCAGACGTCTTATTTGCTTTAGACAAGAGTTTTCGCAAAAATTTTAATATATCTATAATTAAATTGAAACAATGTATTGAAATCGCTGCTCGAAACAATGCATTTACATAAAATAATGTAGGTAATCTACTGAAGCTTGCATGCTAACCTCAATATGATACAAATTATTATTATTAATTATAAAATAAATACAAAGTATTCTGTCTCACTGGCAATTATTAACCCGGTGAATATAGATTGCATTGGTAGTATTTTTGATCAATAATATAAAAGAAAATATTGTCTGAACGTTATTTGTAGCATTTTCTAAATGTTTTTTTTTCTTCTTTGGGACTTTGAAACGTTAGGGAATTATGTTATTATTTTTTGTGTCTCATATTAGATGTCAAAAACACCCTCTGGACTAATCTTTTGACGTAAAGTCACAAGCGCAGAGGTTTATGTTTTCAGTAACATACTGGGTAACTAACTATATTTTTTAGATAACGAAAAATTATGCATGTGGTAGTAAGTCTCAAACAAGAAAAAGAAAAATATAAAAGAAACAAAAAATAAATTTACATATTTGTGTAAATATTACATATTTATATTCTACTTATTTTTTTGTCAAATTAATATCTGCATATACATTTTCTTTCCTGCACAAACTTTTTTAATGATATTTTTTGGAATTCAAAAGTCCGTTTTCGGAAATTTCAAAAAAATAATAAGTTATTTCGGGAACACCCGATTTCCCGTGACAAGATGTTTCAGTGTCATGATAAGCAGAAAAAATCATCCCAATCGACTCTGTTCTAAATCAAATAATAAATTATTGTTTTTATTTGGTGCATATTTGCTATTCAGATGACGCTGTATCTTTTAATTACTGAAAACATAGTTAAAACTGACTAATCGATTTCACATGAAACTAACTTTATGCGCACACACTCTCCTCATTATTATTAACACAATGCGATGAGTGCCGACAGAAGAAGACAACAAATTAATAAATAGTAAAAAACATGGTGACGATAATTTTACTGTAGTAATACTGAATAAGTCTGTCAATCTTGAATTGATAAACAGGGTCAGGAGACTAGACCGAAGTGCAGGACCCGTAGCTGCTACTGTTTCATATGGTTGACAGAACGACATACGTAGACAAATAAAAGGAAAAGATTGAAATGAATAATGAAACACATACCGCTTAATACAATGTAAATATTAATCGAAATGACTGACGTCTGCCAGCATACATTGTCACAACACAACTAATATTCGTTCTGCATTCGTGGCAGCTAAATTTAAGCGATTCGGTCTGTTCATATGTTTGTACAAGAAAAATGAACGTTCCACATATATCGAAGTTAATGGTGCAAATTCTACATAGTTCATATGGGAAGGCACTGACACCACAAAGATAATTTTCACGAATTTTACACATTGTTTTGCACCGGCGGTTCTTCTATTGGGTCATTTGGTCAATGACCTCCCACAAACAAATATAAAAATAGAGCTATTCATTTTCTGAAGTTTAAAAATATATAATATATATATTTTTAATATTCTTAAAAAATATATTAAAGTTTCTAGTTCATTCTATGCAAATACTATTCAAATATCTAGATCATTACATTATTCATTTATAGAATTTAAAAATCTTCGGTCAAACCACAACGTGTCCTCAAAGCTAGCTACGGACCGAATTTACAACGAATTATAGTGAAATAGACTTATGCGCGAATCGTCAGAAAACAAAAGAGACAGAAAACACTGGCGGGGGCAATGTCCCTGACGACCCTGACACGGTAACACACGAAGCTTAGTAAAGCCAGTCAGCAGTCTTAATGTTGACTAGGTACGTGTTGGTCGATAAATTCTATCGCGTTGTTCTTAATGTTTTTATTTGTGAACATTTTATTAGTAAATCTCTACTTGTCGTGAAATTAAGTAAAACAGTGTTTTTGGTGTTTACTATTAAATGTGAGTGTTGTACAAAATATATTAAAACTGAAAGATGGACATAATAAAGTACAAATAGTTTTTGTGTTTAGATACGTTTTAGACGGTGTTGTATGTGAGAGATTGTGGAAATTTATTCAGCCTCAAGGAACGACATCGCAGCATTTGACAGATGTAATTTAAAAGAGTTAGAATGTCTGAAAATTAATGAAAGTCCTGAAAAATTGATAGCACAAAGTTACGATGGAGCATCAGTAATGAGTGGTGCTTTTGGAGGTGTACAAGCCAAAATTAAAAAAAGTTATCCTTCAGCAAATTTTATTCATTGTTACGCTACGCTCATCAACTAAATTTAATTTTACAAAAAGCATCAAGTCAGGATAAAAGCATAACAATTTTTTTTGCTAATTTACATAGCTTTTCTTCATTCTTTGGAAAATCGCCAAAAAGAACAGCCGTGTTAGATAATGTTGTTAAGGTGAGATTACTTAAAGCGGCTCCAACTCGATGGAATTTTAATATAAAGTGCATAGAGACTGTTTATACCTATCGAACAGAATTATTAGATTGTTTAGAAAAAATCATTGATAATGAATCAGAAAACAACACTCTAAACCAAGTTATTGGTTTAAAAAACTACTTATAAAATGAACATTTTCTTTACTGGTTAAATTTTTTTTCATTTAGTTAGTCTCATTGTGATATAAGTATTGTTCAATCAATTACAAAAATGTAATATCGATGTCATAACAGTAAATAAGTGTATTGTCGTTTTTAATAGTAAAATTGAAGACATCAGAAATACATTTTTGAATAACTATTTGGAGGAGACATCCATGCAGTCTGCCCAGAGATGTAAAACGGAAGAATCAAAAAGGAGAATTTCATTAGAAGTTTGTGATATAATTACATCTGAGATCAAAAAACAGGTTTGGCTTCAGTAATCATTTAGCAGTGTCTCAGTTATTTCACCCAGATCGATTTAAAGATTATAAGAAAAGCTTTCCTCAAGATATGTTTAAATTAGTTAAAACGGAGTATACAGTCATAAATCATTTGAAACTTAAAACTGAATTAGAAGTATTATATAGCCGAGAAGATTTTTCCAATAGTGAAGGTGCAGTTGCTTTGTTACAGCTTTTTATTAACAATAATTTGTGTAATACTTTTTCTGAAAGTGTCAAACTGTTAAAAATCTTGTGTACTCTCCCTATGACTACCGTCGAAAGTGAACGTTGTTTTTCCACCTTAAAAAAGAATAAAGACATTTTTAAGAAATACCATGAGTCAGGAAAGGTTATCTTCTTTAGCTATGTTTACCATAGAAAGAGCATTAATAAAGTAGATAAAAGACTTTAATGAAAAATTAGTTGACCACTTTGTATCTCAAAAAATACCGGAGGATTGACTTGGAATTTAAATCACTTTAAAAGGTAGGTAATACAGTAAACTTTTCTAATTGACCCCCCTATCTCTTGACCCACGAACCGCCACTGTTGTTTTGTATCCCAGGTTCCTGTGTAAAACATTTTTTGGTTTATTGTTTATAGCCCGACTTTTGCAGTCTGATAGAGACAAAGCTTTTTGAACACTCAAAATTCTTAGTATAACATTTACAACCCTATTACATCAAACGTCAGTTGTTTCATTCAGATACCCCCACCTTTCCGCCTCGATACTGATTATACTAGCTGCATATATTACAGATATATAATTAAACACACCACATGAATTTTCTAATAATGATAGTAATAATAATTTATTTCCATAGACTTTTACTAATATTTGGATAATGTCACAAATAATATAAAATAAATATTTCATATTAAACATAAAAAATATGGTGTGTTTATTTATATTTATCTATTTTTGTGCCGGCTCTGAAAAATGGAAAATATTTCCGGCACCTGTAGATAAATAAATTTAGTATCGCCCGAAAGTCACTTTATATGCAACTAATAAATGATGACAATATAGTATAATGTACTAAAATAATTGGGTCTTAATCATAGATTTTTGTTTAAGTTTTCAAGAGCGCATTTATTTTATACTTATTTTTATTGTTTGTGCATATTTTTTTCTCGTTGGTTAGCATGCAGTAAAGTACCAATATTTAATAATATTTCTCTGCCATACTGTTGTGAATTTTTTAGTTTATTACTAGTAGTGAATGTCACAAACAACGTTTATAATGCAGAAAGCAGTAACTTCATCGATCTTTGATTTCAAGTCCACTACAATCTTTGAATGCAAAAAACAAAGTCAAAAACAAAGTAAGTACATTTATAAAAATTTTGTAAAATGTACAGTAACACTCCTAAGTGTGACCCTGTTAACGTGACAGACGTCTTGTCCAACTTACATAATACAGTTAGTGATCGAGAGTAAATCGTACATGACGTAAAAATCAGGGGCTGATCCAGAACACCGCGCTGACATACATATGTATATAAAGATATGATAAATGATATGTTACCTTTTAACTGATGATTTGTAGCATTTAAAATAACAGGAGCAATAAAAAATATTTCACTGAATACAACACTGCACAATAGTAATTTCTAGAATTCGACGACCTTTCAACGTCTACAGAGGCATATTTAAAATGTATGAAGTTTTCAAGGAGGGGGCGTTTATATTGAGTTGAAAAAAGTCCACCTTTTTACCTACCAGGAGGTCCACAATACCACAGAGTGTATATAATAAATTCTTGAACAATGACTGCGGATGTACATTAAGTTTCCCCGAACAGATGTCATTAAATGTCTGCTGAACGTGTGAAATAGAGAGTGCGTCGTTTGCATTTAATTTGTCGATCACCCTCTTTACATCTTCAAAATCAACATATTAATAGCTTGCCGCCTCTAACCAAGTGACCCAACGCGTCACAGCGGCCTGTGATAGTAACGGTATATTGGGCAGTTCGTCTTCATATAATATTCTTAGAGACGGTGCCTTTGAAAATGTCTTCTTCACGGTGGCTATTGATCTGTCTATTGTGGGATAGCATTCTCTAACAGTTTCTGCAATACGTGCGCTAAACATGTTACATGTTATAAATTTACATTCTTGTATGTGTTTTTTAAGCGTACTTCAGATGCCTTCATATAGGAAGCTGTGTCGGTTAGATAGACACATATTGTATTGTTCCCTAAGGTGGCATTCCATAGAACCCACAGAAGCGGATATTGATGCAAGCAGTTACCGCAGCGGTTCTGACGATCCTTATAGTGAAATAGAGCGCTACAAAAACCTATAGTCAGACAAACTCGGTTTAATGATGGGACGTGCCTGGTAAGACGTGACATGAGTGCGGGAAATGTCTAATACATGACGTCTTCCGTCTTTAATGCTGACATTAAAGCGACAAAGATGACTGTTGTTTTTGTTGGCACGCGACCGAGGCGGAGCTTCATTTACATTCTATGATACTTCAGGGCCGCACCTAGTTTTGTTACCGATTTGTTTAGCATAATTATTTTGTATCTGTTTATTTGATGGTGTGTTTTTGAAAATAATTTAAGAATGTTATCTTGTTGCAGTGAGTAAATGTAAAATTATATGGTAAGTGTAATATTATAAGTAATAATTATTTTATATCTGTTTATTTGCTGGTGTGTTTTTGAAAATAACTTAAGGTTACGCATTTAATGTAAAAATGTTTCGACCGTGGGAGGACTCTACGTCTACATCTTATTGTGTTTGTGAAAATGAAAGTGATAGTGATTACAGTGATCAAGAAAATCAAAGTTCTTCAGTGTTTCGAGTAAAAAAAAAATTGGCTACATTTGAACGAGCAAGCGAACCAAATTTGCTTTAAAGTTTACAATAATCTTTTGAAGCGACGAGCTAATGTTCCTAATTTGTATGATTTATATGTACTAGGTGAAACAGCATCTCTGACTAACATTCTCCGTCTACAATACACAAACTGGTGAAAGAGGTGCCCTTCCAAGAAAATAACGATCCGACACCGGTCAATCCAAAACTCTGTACCCATCGTTAGCAAAAGTTTTAAGAACTTTAGTTTACGACGTGTATCAGAAAAATGAAATCCCAACTATTGACGTGGTACACAAAAAACTAAAAGAAATGGATTATCATCTAAAATATGCCAAAAGAACTTTAGGAACTTGGCTGAGAAAAATTGGATTTAAATATCAAAGTATTAATAAACAGAGATGGCGATTATGGAAAGCAGACGAATAGTGGCTTGGAGAGACTCATGTCTAGAAGAAATTAAAAAAAACTCGAAAGGGAAAATCGACCAATTTATTATTTAGATGAAACTTGGTATGATACTCATGGCACCGTAAAAAAAGGATGGACTGATGGATCTAGAAAATGTCGGTGAATCTCATTGACCCCTAATAAAGGGACTCGGTTGATCATATTACATTGTGGATCAGTTGATGGATGGGTTGATAATGCAAAAAAACTGTGCGGAAAAAATATGGAAGACAGTAACGTGGATTACCACAAGAACATGGAGGGAGAAATATTTGTGGAATGGTTAGAAAATACCCTAATTCCAACATTAAAACCGAATAGCATTATTGTTTTTGACAATGCGAAGTACCATTCGAGGCAACTGTATAAAAAAGAGTTCTACTAGCGGAGTTACAATTTTTTTTAATGGAACATGATCTCTATTATGAGAAAAATTATAATAATGCACAACTCTTGGAAGTCCTGCAAACGAAAAATTATGAGAAGTATATTGGCAATGTAGCGGAATATTGGAAAGTTAATACCCAATTTTTTTTACTCGATTGAATTAATTTGGTGTAAATTGAAGAAAAATGTCAGAAAAGGAAACATTTTTACGAAATACGATAAAAAAAAGTCATAGAGTTAATTCAAAATGAAGTGTTGAAAATTAGCAAAGAAGATTGGGAAAAAAGAATTAAGAAAGTAATTACAATTGAGGATGATTATTTAAAAAATGCTGAATTTCATATATTAAATGGTGGAAATAAATTTATTATAAATTTGAACGAGGATAGTAGTTTATCTGAAAATGAACAAGAGGGTGAGAAGGCGGAAGATTTAGAGGAAGAAGCGATGCGAGGTGAGGTAAAGTGAAATAATGTGAAGTGAAGAAGTGATTTTGTTATATCAACTGTATTATTTATTTCCGTGTTTGTGCTTTCATAGGTCAGTGCTTGAGAAATATCTTTTCAAGGTGTTATTCTTTACAAATATTATTTTTTTTTCATTTTGACAAAAATACGTCTTTCTGTTTTTATTACAGTAATAACATTACTATTAGAATATATTTTTAGATCATTTATTGAGAAAAATATTTGTTTCTGTTACGATTTTGAGAGTATATATTGTTTTGTTTTAAAGGTTCCTTGTTACTTTTTAAATAATTTCTTTTTTTTATAAAAAACCCCACCCCACCCCCCCCCGGGAAAAAAAGCTTTTTTTTCCCGCGATTCTTGCTAAGATAGTAACTTGAATATCGCAACTACTGTATGTGTAGTCAATACTTTAAATGCAATAGTTCTATTTCAAGTTAATACCTTTTTCTACATTTGCTAAATTGTTGCTAACTAAATTGAGCGCAAAGACCTACACTGAAAAAGTAAACGAGCTAGCAATACAGATAAATCCGGCTCTGCACTCTGTAGCGTTTTACTCGCACGTCCCATCACTAAAGCGATTTCTCCTACTACACATTTCTCACCATGTTGTATACCTATGTACGACACGATACGTACGGACCTAGATTGTACGACTTACTCGCGATCTTTAATAATGATATTAAAATAATCTTTTACGCATGTTTTTAATTAATATGTTATTAATTAATACATATTGAACTATCTCATATCGTCACATAGAAGCCTTTTATTTTATATATACAGTAACATTTGTAGTTTATAAATTATAACCCAGATAAAAATGCATCATGTTTGTAATTACCACAATAATAACAAGTACATTAAATGGATAATTCTTAGCTCATATTCTTGTAAACTATTTAATGTGAATACTGTTTAGATTCATCCTGTATGAATTCCTTTATCTATAAAAAAATAAAATTGTTTATATAATGTTGGTATTTAAACATATCTATGACAATAATTAATTGCCCATTCATTCATTCATGAAATTATTGTCCTCAATGCATCATAACATTTGTGTAAATAATCCAATAATTGTATTTATTTTGTTTTAGATTGAAAATAATTTAACCAATCTCCTTAACAGTTCATGTTGAACTTTATCTTATTATAATTTGTTTGCTTACAACAAGTCGTTATGCGTAAATAGAAATGTGCTGAACAATAATATACTCATTAAATTATGCATGAGAATTGTAACACGATAATAACTTTAAACACAGTGCTTTCGTTTCAAGCTAGTCACAGCTGATTATCTCTTGAATTAAAACAAATATCATTTTGAGTAAAATACGTCGATTTACCCTTCCCAACTAGTAAACATCCTTATAATCATTTGATTAAGAGGGGAATTAAAAGTGTATAGAAGCTGTGGATTTGCAAATTTATTGTATAAAAGTCTTCCATAACACAATCCTGTTTTTGGGAGAAAAATAGCTGCAATTTTATGTTGTAAGAATATTCTTACAACCAAATTATAAAACTGTTTTATAAAATCTTTTTTTGTTACTACCGTAAGAATATCAATACAACTTCTGCTATACAGCAAAGTTGCTCTCTACCAGATCGGCATTATTTTTAGCTCATAGACATCCTTATCTGACTTAATACAGTAAAAATGCTGCCGAATAATTATAAGAAAATTGTCGTACCAAAGGCATTAATGGTCAAACAGTATTCTGCAGACACTGACATGGTTTTCCACAAACACCAAGACACCACATACTGTATTCGACTCGCGTTTCGTCTATCAAGTTGCATCATCTGGGGATGAATAAAACTAACTTCATACTAACGATGTATCCTATTTATACCTAAACTATTTTTCACTATTTTTGTACAGTACACTATTTTCACTATTTCTAATTATTAAATCTAAAATGGTAGTTGTCCAGAGTTTTCATATTCATATCTGAATTTAACTAACGCAAATCGACTGTTTAATTTAGAAACAAAGTTGTCCGTATCAGTGACTTTTGTATCCAACACTGCAAAAATAACATCCACATACCTAAGCAAAACCCTGGGAAAATACCCGAAAAAAATTTAATTTTCGATAATCATTAATTCACTTATAGATAGATAGATAGATAGATAGATAGATAGATAGATAGATAGATAGATAGATAGATAGATAGATAGATAGATAGACAGTAATGGGTTAGAGTTGGCAGTGCACAAGACGGAGGCTGTACAAAGTACGAACAAGCGGTCATTCACACCACCTATGATAGCAAAAAATTTAGAGGAACAAGACTGTACCGTGAAGTAAATCCGTAAAATACTTGGACCTCAGTTTAGGTGTGCGGGTGTGACGGCGGACTCAGGTATACGGAACACGTCTTAAAGACCGCAGATAACGCCGCATCTACGGCAACTGTGCTAGCACGGCTCATGCCAAATATTGGCGGCCCTGAAGGAACAAATAAAAGGTAAGACTTCTTAAACAGCGTTGTCCACTCAATAAATGTTTACGGAGCGGACGTTTGGGCGGGTGCATTAGCACGAGAAACGGGTACTGGCGTAGATTAGCGGCCATGCAGAGACTGTTTAGTCAACAGTCAAGTGTAGAGTTACGTGCTGCGGCGTTTAGTGACTGTCTTCAGAAGGAGCGGTGTTGGTGCTTAGCCAGCACGCCACCGATCGACCTCGTGGTCAGGGAGAGGCCAGAAGTTTACCAGAGCTTGCAACAAGAGAAACGCAAGTAAAAAGGAGGCCAGAAAGTTGGCGCGACAGGGCCTCATGGAAAGGTGGACAGGCGAGATGGGATTCGGATACGGCGGGTCGGTGGACGCACCGTCTTAATCCCCAACATTACAGAGTGTCACGATCGAGCTCATGGTGAAGTGAACTACAACATCACCCAAGCCCGTGTTACTGGATCGTCACATAGTGGACGCTTCACAGCCAGTATTTACGCAAAAATAAGATTTAAAAGATCGAGTGGCTGCGGTTACATTAGCTTGTGATGGTCATGTAGCTGCATTTGAGACGACGTTTACTTATGCACGTACTAATTCTGTCGAGTGCGATTTTTCTAAAACGAAACGATAGTTTTCACACAGCAACATCGCTTACTGAGACAACTGTATAAACATAGTCTGAGTGTGGTAAGGCCTTGTTTCTGCATAACGCTACCAAGCTACGTCATAGACTGGACTAGGGTGGTTTTGGCTACATATTTTTATAAAGTGTACCAGTAGTAAGAAAATATTTCCAATTTTTTACAGACCTATTTATTATTAGTTGCCAATTAGATATACAATGGAATGTCCAGCTCTTTAACCCTTTAATATCGAATGTGAGGACTAGGTTAGAAAATAAAGGAAATACATAAATATGGACTTACCACCGCGAAGTAATACAAAAACGGTCACAAGGTGGTGTCTCTATTATTGTACTTATTCAGGTGATTATGGGTATGATGCATACTCCTACGTCCCTGTAAGAATAATGACCTTGGCCAGGATAATATTAATACACTTATATAGATAGATAGATAGATCGATAGATAGATAGATAGATAGATAGATAGATCGATAGATTGACATAGATATTTATTGGTGCTTTTATACAATGTAGTATTTACATAAGTGAATTATACGATATTAAAGAAAATATGTCAAACAATATAAAAATGTAAAAAATATAAGTATAAAAAACACATAAATAAATATAACAGATACAACGATAATAATAAAAAAGTACAATTTAATATGACTAGATAAATAACACTTGAAAGAGCATTAAAACTGTAGACAATAGACACACATATTAAAATTTATAAAAATGGAAAAAAGAAAACACTGATAGACAAATCAAATTAGCATAGGACATTACGGAGTAAATTAAACCGTGATATGCATTTAATAAAGTTTTTCTGAAACATTGTGGGAGAGATTACGTAATAAACATACACTTTTTGAAACCTTTTTGCAAATATAAGTTGTATGTGGTTCCCAAGATAACTTTTTTGTCAACGTATACCCCTAGAAATTTTACCTCACTTCTAAGGTTTACGTTATTACTATCAATATTTCTTAAAGTAAAAACCAAATTCTCAGTTTTGGTTTCGTTTTAAATCAGTCGATTAGCATGAACCAATTTTGAATAGGGCTCTGCGATGTATTTATTTTAGGAATTAACTCATTTATATGTTTAAAAGAATTTGTTACTGTTGTGTCATCGGCAAATAGTACAAAGTTAACATCTAAAGTAACACTTGGTAAGTCATTTATATAGATTAAGAAAGTGTCGGACCTAACACTGATCCTTGACGAACTCCATATTTTATAGCAAGAAAATTTGATTTTGTATTTTGACAAGAAACGAACTGTAAATAATCTGTTAAATAAGAATTAAGCAGGTCAGAGTTGTTATTACTAATACCGTAAAAATTTAATTTATTAATTAAAATGACATGTGATACACAGTCAAAAACTTTTGTTAGATAAAAAAATTATGAGAACGTGAACAAACCGTCTTCAAAGCCTTGATTGATGAGTTTAATTAAAGAATTAATAACTTGAGTTGTAGACTGTTTAGCCCTAAAACCGAATTGATGTGGGTTAAATAAATTATTTTGCAAAAAAAAGGGATAATGACAATTGGGCGATAGTTTGATGATTTGTTATATTACTAGTCAGTGTTGATATAATTGAAACAAAAAATGATATGTATTTATTTAGATCTGTCTTAAAGGTTGTTTACTTAAAAGAGAAATTTTTAACAGTACAATTTACCAAATAAGTTAGGTTAGGTTAGGTTATTGTGAGTGGTCCTTGCGGACCCTCCAGTGCGGCCATTAGCAGGCCTATTGTGGCTCACTCCTAATTATATTTCACCCAATTAGTTCAATCTCTTAATAAAACTGATAACTTCATTGGGTGACAATGTGTCCAGATCCTCTAGCAACAGTTGCCTTTTGCCAGCGGGACAGGTGCATAAGACGTGGTCTACCTTCTCATCATCATTCAAGCATAGTCAGCACTCGGCGTTTTCCGCTAGGCCAAGTTCATGCAGATGATAGTTTAGTCGGCAGTGCCCGGTATATTGGCCTGTTAGAATTTTCAGGTTTACCCTGTTTAATTCTAAAAGTTTCTTAGTTCTTGATTTCAAACCGTATTTTATAAACGCCTTCGAATAAACTAATCCTGGTCACTTGCCAATACTGGAGAGTTTTTCTTTCAGCCCAAGTTGATATAGCCATCTTAGCTGTACTTGAAGATATGCCAAGTATCGGTTCTGGTTCGATGTGTCGTGATCCTGCTCCTTCTCTGGCCAAGGAGTCGACTATTTCGTTACTTTCCATACCAGAGTGGCCGGGTATCCAGACCAGAGTCACTTTGTTGTTTTTGCTCAAATGATTTAGAGCCTTCCGACAGTTCCATACTGTTTTGGAGTTACAGCGGTAGGAGCCAAGAGCTTTTATATCTGAAAAATTTTAATTGACCTGCGTGTAAGATGCATATATTCCAGCCTTCGCACACATAGTCCAATGGCCTGAAAAATAGTTGCATTAGTACCTATGCTTAAGGATATCCTCACTTTTGGTCTGTAGCTATGTACTCCGGCTCCTGTTCAGGAGTTTTGCAGCCGTCTGTAAACCAGCAACTGTCTGCCCTCAGTAGGTCGGTTTTATTCCGATCTCAGTCATCTCTTTCCGGAAAAAGGATGTTGAAGATCAGCTCGCAGTTTGTCATGGTAGGCATAGTATCCCAGCATGCTGCGACCCTCTATGTCATCCAGCAACCTGTTCCGCTCCATGATACTAGTCTGCGGTATATTAATGGCAGCTTGTTGCCCACCTGGCCTCTCTCTCTCCAAATATATATGAAGAGGGGATAAGTCCAGGAGTATTTCCATTGCAGCTGACGGTGTGGTGCTAATTGCCCCCATTACGGTCAACCATGCTAATCTCTGTAATCCAGAGAGTTTGGCTTTGGCCGTCTGTTGTGATCCTTTCGGCCACCAAACGATAGATCTGTATGCTATCATTGGTTTGATGACCGTGACATAGATCCAGTAAATTTGTTGGGGACCCACGCCCCAGGATTTACCACAAATACAACGACATGTCCATAAGGACAGTTTTGCTTTGTGGATTACCTTTTCCAGACGGGAGTTCGAATTTAGTGATTTATCTAGAGTGATTCCTAGATATTTCACCTCTGCAAATGGAAGACTTTCACTCGTTAAGGAGGGCGGTCTTAAGTCCTCCAGATTCCTTTTCCGAGTGAAAGGTACTATTACTGTTTTTGAGGGTTCCCTGTCACACCAGTTACCCACTGGATCTAGTGTCTCTTGTAGGGGATTAGATATTACTACTTCAGAGTTTCCTCTGACTAGTATGACTATCAGCATATGTTAGAACCTCAACCTCCCATAGTGTGAGAATGGCCAGTAAGTCGTCCACAAGATGTGACCACAAAAGGGCGGAAAGGACCTCACCCTGCGGGCATTCTCTTGTGGCTCTAAAGCTGATTGTTTCTCTTTGTAGAGACGTCGTGATAGTTCTGTTTAATAGCATAGCACGAATCTAGTCTCCTATAGTCGGTTCAATTCGTCTGGCGGCTTCTGCTGTATATAAGGAGTCGGGCGGTGCATTGTTAAATGATCCCTCAATGTCGATAAAAGCTCCCACCGCCATTTCCTTCATTTGAAGGAATTGGGTGATCTTCTCGACTAGGCTGTTGAGTGCTAGTTCTGTTGACTTTCCTGTCTGATAGGCATACTGATGGGTATTGAGGAGGTGATGGTTCAAGATGTCTGATATATCCGTCCAGCATCTTCTCCAGGCCTTTCAGCAGAAAAGGTGCCAGGGTAATTGGTCTACGAGATTTAGGGCTGGGTTCTTCCCTACCCATTTTTGGTATATATACTACCAAACGTGTACACTAATTTTTTTCAAATATTTTATTATTCCGCATGATGCTTTATACATATTGTGAATGTATACTTGAAATTTTGTCCGCACTCTAATAATAACCAATTGTATCAAGCCCATTTGTTAGGTATAGTTTTTAATACTTATTTATTTTAATGCAACTACGAAAAAAATTAATTATTATAATTTATGCATTCATATCTACAATATTTTCTCTTATCATAACGCCTTACTTTCCGTTAATATAATAAGCAGTATATTATCAGACTTATTTTAATAAACTTCATATTTTCTTTGGCTAAAAATAAAAGTTGTTCGTTGAAACTGATATTATATTTGGCCGGATATTCAGTTATGGTTATTTGCGTTGAAGAACTGCTATTTTTAGGTAATTGGTGAGATTACTGAATATATGTTTGACCCTGGATAACATGAATGGTCAATAAATAAATTTCACACAATTACTAAATTCTTATGTCACAAAATTGATATTGTCTGAACGTTATTTGTGGCATTCTCAAAATTTTTCTGCTCATTTCTTGGGGCTTACTAGGTATCACATGTATAATTCTTAGTTATCTAAAAAATATAATTAGTTGCCCAATATCATATTGGGTAACTAATTGGAAAAGTAAGCCTCTGCCCTTGTGACTTTATGTCAAAAGATCGGTCAGAGGGTGTTTTTTGACACTAATATAAGGCAAAATAATAATAATAATAATAATAATAATAAATGTCCTTTATTTACAAATAAGCCTTAGTTACAAATTAACGGTTGTTATTTCCGTTTATTTATTTCTTTATTGGAAGGAGACGATATTCAGCTCACACTGAGTAATTTTTTATCTAAATTTAATACATTACTGCCGGGAAATAAATAACAATTTCAAACATTGTAATAAATCTTAAGTAGCTTTATCCATAAAACTGGCCATTAGTAAGAAAACTGTGGCAAAAAATCTAGTTTTCATTAACATTTGTGATGACCTTCCTCTAAATATTTCAACAAATTTAAGTTCTATACATGAAGTCGTTCTAGACATATCTCTGCAAATGGCACAAGGAAGTACTCCAGTAAAACTACAAACACTTTGTACAAACATCTCACGAAATATGCGATTTAAATAACAGTACTGAACTTAGTTAACTTTTCGTAATTAGTTAATATGAAATCCGTATCTAAAAAAACTCTGCAGGTTTTAATGGTGTACCTTGTTCGCTGCTTGTACATATTAGTGAATATATTGCCGAACCACTGTGTAAATTAATTAATCTTTCTTTTATTGAGCCACTTTTCCTTCCAGCTTAAAAAAAAAGCAATATTGGTACCTATACACAAAAAAAACGATAAGGAACTAATATCAAACTACAGAGCAATATCTCTACTCTCAGTCTTTTTGAAGCTTTTCGAACTAGCAAATACTCGTCAACTTAAAGTTTATTTAAATAAAAATAATATTATATCTTCTAGTCAATATAGGTTCAGGGAGGGATACTGTACACAAGATGCAGTAAATTCGCTCTACACTTTTTTGCTTGAAAATATTGACAAGAAGAAAAAGTGAGAATGTTTGTTTTTTGATGTCTAGAGCATTTGACACAGTGAACCACGAAATGCCGCTCAGTAAATTGAATGCCTATGGTAAAAGAGGGGTACCTAATTCCTGGATCATGTTTTGAGTAATCGTACTCAGAGAGTAATACTAAAAGTTGATGGCGAATCACTTCAATCCGATGATAAGTTAGTTCCAACTGGTGTTCCTCAGGGCAGTACCCTAGGCCCAATTCTTTTTCTGATTTTCATCAATAACCTATTTGAAAGTGACGAATAAATTACACGTTATTTAATTTGCTGATGATGTGGCAATGCATCTGTGGCAAACAATGTTTCAGATCTATCGCGAAATGCAAACATTTATACCTCAGTAATGGACAGATATTGTAATGACTTTGGTTTAAAACTTAACGGGTCAAAAACTCAAATGTTAATGTTTACCCATATTACTATTGATTTTAGTTTATTAGCTAAAATTGATCATTTAACTATAAAAAATAGTGACTCAGTTAAATTGCTAGGTATATTAGTGGAACTTAAATTGGTTAGATCACATTGACTCTAATAAAAAAATGTGTACCAGAAGCTATGTTCTTTGGCAGCTTCGCTCTTATGTAAATTTAGACGTGCTTAAAATGTATTACTTTGGACATGTGCATTCATTATTAAATTATAGCATTTTATGCTGGGGCAATTCTAGTAAAATGAATGATGTATTCCTAATGCAAAAAAAAATCATCAGAACCATGATGTTCAAGCATTCTACCTATTCATGTAGGGACCTGTTTCCCTCTCTCAAAATTCCTACGCTACAAACTTTATACATCTTATCGTGTTGTCTGTTTGTTAAATCTAATATTAATAAGTTCACTTTGTTTACAGATCGTAACATAAATTACAGTCTAAGAGGTACCAATAACATTCTGTTACCAAAACATAAATTGTCTGTTGTTGCTAATGGTGTAACTATTATGCCCATTAAAATATACAATCATCTACCCAACTACATGAAGGATGTATCTTGTTTAAAGTTATTTAATTCAAAATTTAATATACATATTGTTAAATTATTTATTATACGCATCTCATATTTTGTAAATGTGTTTTTGATTTTTTACTGACTTGGGTTATCAATAACTCTTTTTCTGATAACTTCCTACTTATTTTGACGTTTTTCTATACGTGTAATGCATGTCTACTGAAAAATAAGGAGATTATTTATTTATTTATTTATTTATTTATAGAAATTATCATAGTATAGTAATTTTTTCGCCGTGTTAGTTTGGCACTTACGTGGTTAATCCGGGCCTGCAAATACATGTTTTGGAATGTTCATGTTTCCATTCATAAACAACTTTCTGGTGTTCAAAAGTGACGTTTTTTCGGAATTTTTTTACATAACAAGCTGTCGGAGACTTTGTGCTTCTGGTTGCTTATTATTACGAACCATGTTTAATCAAGTTATTCGGTGATTACTGATTAATAAAAAATTTGCAGGAAGTTTCCGGTGACACAATTAAATCGTCTAGACTGGAATGACTCTGCTATATATTCGCTAATGGTAAATTAATCAGTTGTGAACTGACTCTTTATTTATTGAAACTAGAGATAGTTAAATTTTAACAATTTAAATAATATTATATGTTACTGGGTTGGTGCATACTGTCAAAGGATGGTAGTTATTTAATTCGCAAATTAAATAGTTTATCGAAAATTGCCATGGCGTTCCACAGAATTTTCTTACTGGAGGTGCTCCCACTAATAGTCTTACTAAGACATGGTAAAAAATATTAGTCCTTCCTCTCCTTCCCCTTTTTTTTTCAGTTAACCCAAATCTTTCTATTTGCCTTTGAAGAGAGCATATTTTTCTCTATCTGATATTAGAAGATTCGCAAAAAAATCAATGAGAAAATTTATAATACTAATAAAATCATTTTATTTTTATTTGAAAACAGACGCAACTCTAACGCTGATAAAAACGTTACACTTTTAAAAGACTAGAATATTTCTGGATTAATATCACCTTTACTAAAACAATGCTAAATAGCAGTATTGAAATGCAATAATAATGGCGGTATATGCGCAAAATATACGATCATTCCATACTTTAACGGGGAGATGTAACCTATGATCTTCACACATCTAACCACGCATCTAATCAGTGCTGCCAGACATACCATTTTCATGGTATTTATACCATTATTTTCCCTTGTGTACCTGCACTTTTTTTAAGTAATAAAGTTATTATTTAAAAATTTCTACCATTTTACACCAATTAGCAAAAGTTAATAAAAAAGTCAAATTTAGGTCGTCAGCCCCAACCTCGGTCAGTTCTTTCATTAAAAAAAGAGTAAACTAAATTAAATTTTATACCGTGTACGTAGATCTTTATAAATCGGAACATCGCGTAAACAGCGCCAGTTGTGTAAGCCCAAATAAATAATAGTCTTTTTATGTTTTCTGTTGTTTCTGTTGCGATGGTAAGACCCGTTTTTTCAATGCTCAGTTAACTAAATTAACCGTCAGTTAGGTCAATAGAAATTTTTTTGAAAAACATCATGATTTATTTATAATGAAATTTATAACCTATGTGAAAATCTCATACATCTGGCAACACTACACCCCATGTAAAAATCAGTGTTATTGATAGTTCGCGAATGTTCGCGTACCTGTCTGCATTAGCATTTACAAAAATGTGTTTAATGCCGTTATTTAGTTTCTTGTGATTAAATTTGTGATTCGAAGTTTTGAGTTACTATGTTACCGAAATTTATTATTTATAATTTGTTCTTTTGGTGGTTCATTTTGTGAAAAGTAGTGATTAACCATAGCGAATAATATTATTATCCTAATGCTGGATATGTTAAAGGCATATTTTCAGATAGATGAAAATGCTAGACAAGCAAAACGGCTATGGATTGTTATCCAAACGTCAAGCCCATATGATATGTTCATGTAGTAACTGTTGTAATAGGTAAGTAAACAGATCTGCTTTTCTGTTCTTTTCAAGTAAATGCGTCTTTTTAAAATGATTATTTTCAACTTTGATTCATTTTTAGAAATGAGCCATATTAAACTTAAACCATAAATTAGAGACAATAATAATAATTTAAAATACACAGCAAAAGTATTGCATATTTTTAATATTTGGTGCTTACGTGACGAGTTCTGTTTATTTATAAAAAAAGTGTCAGGATTACCTTATTTTAAAAGGAAAAATAGATAAACAAATACTTTTACCACCTTTTATTTTAAGAGCAAGTGACAAGTGTCGCTTTCCACAAAGGACTAATCAATCACGCCTTGATCGCCTTGAGGTTTATTTCTTATTTTCGGCCAGTGCGTACAGTTATCATCCTTTCTTAAAAAAAGCTCAATGTTTTATAAACTATTACATTTGTTTTGGTGAGGCGTCTCCACTAATATTAAATAAGTCCAATATTGTCTCACAAAATGTCCTTGACAAAGGGGTAATAATTTTTTAAAAATTCAAAATTTACAATTCATGAGTTAGGATAATTGTGATGACGAACTCTGGCAGTGGCAACACTGACTTCAGTTACGTTATTTCTCTGAACGGCGTTTACAAAGTTATCCAGTGACTATTAAAATTCAGTTGCTGGAGGACGAAAAAATTATTAGAAATTAAAATTCTTTTTTTTGTCAAAAAAATTTTTTTGACGACGAAATATATTGAGGGTTAAAATATAACTACGCATTTAAAACTCACCCTGTATGTAGGGTCCCATAAGAGAAGTTAAATAATTATTTAATCACCAGAGATTCACAATAACTGGCAAAATGCCGAAGATAAGAGGAAACGTTTTGGGAAATTTTCAATTAATTCCACACAGACGAATAACTATTATAGTAGGTATTTTCTTTTTTTTTTTTTTATTGCTAGTTTCTTTTTGCGTTTATACCAATTCTACTTGTTTGTATTCATATATATCTATACATATTACAAATTTAGACAAAAGTCTTCGATCAATTATTAGCCAATTGGTTTCTCCAATAAAGACGTATTATTATTATGTGTCGACAAGTGATCGAAAATGCTCAAATCGTTCTTGAAAATATCTAATAAAGAAAATGGGACGGACATTTTTATTTTATTTTACGAATAATAAAAAATATTAAATGTAATACCTACCTAAATACAAGATACCAAAATTCGTAATCGTCTCACTTTATTTAACTGAAAATTAAATAAAGTGGCCACACATATTTCTTTATTACTAACATTTGTTTCTGAGATCTTCCATTTATTTCTTAAAAATATTTTACTAGTGGGCAATCGCAACTAAAGCTTAATCACTTCTCTTTGTATGATACAAATTTAAAAAATCTTTTACTTTTAGTATTTATTTGTAAATTATTCTCATCTCTCTATTGGAATACCTTGGTATTTTAATTTTTATTAAAATCAGTATTTTTATTTTATTTTATTAATTAATAACTAAACGGATATAACTTTGACTGAAGGAAAAGCTTCTATGAAATTATGAGAAATATTATAATAATCCAGAATTTATGAACAAACGTTTCTCTTCTGTTTGAATATGCAAGAAGATGGCGACCAAAGATATCCTAAAAACGATGTTAGAGCTACACTAGACAAAAAGTTTCCAAAGCTGGTAGCTGATTGGCCTTTAGCTATTGGCCTTTTGATAGAAAAAAATCACATGTTGTAACAAAAAAAAGTACAAAATAAATTCTTATTACTACCAACCTCTGTCAACCCATTTTAATCATCTTTTCAGTGACGTCTGCCCGTCTGTTCGATTATATCAGTTGTTCTGTGCAAATCTAAAACTATCAAAATTTCTAATTTAAAATGTCCGATTCCGTAGTAGGTTAGACATTACCTTTCGTGAATGTGGTACCACTCGAAGTGGTACTGTAACTGCAGAGATTTTTGAATTTTTGGGAATATCAGGACAATTTATTACACTATTCCTTGATTAAGAAAACTTCAATTACCCATAGGTTTTTCTAACACATTTTTACGATTAATTGTAAGTTAATCGTAAAATTTGGGTATTTCAATAAATCAAGTATTTAGAAATTCATATTTGACATGATATTTATCCGATAATCCGGGTGTCAGAAGATTAAAGATAAAGGAAACAACATGATATGATTTGACTTAATATATAATAAAGATTCATACTATTACACAAAAAACAAGTCTATTATTTTTGAGAATCCTGGAAACTATCGTAAAGTGTAATTTAGTATATTGATTCTAACCTAATTCAAATTAGTTTGGTTTTAGAGCTATATTCTAATCAAATGAAAATTAACTTAGGAAGTAAATTATCTAAGCTTTTGAGAATAGTAAACATGTACATGCCCAATTTCTAAACGTTTTCAAGGCTTATGCCTACATGTCACAGACCATTTTAATAGGTTTGGCAGATTTTTATAATCATGATATAAGTACCAGTAAATCGAGCAAACATTTTTTTTACCGTAGTATTAAAATTCAAATTTACCAAACGGATTACCACAGGGCTCTTTATTGGAACCGATTATATTCCGCATATATATTAATGATATAATCAGTAGCACCTATTTAGATTTCGCCCTATTTGTAGATAATACCATTATCATCTAGTCACACAAGCGCTTGCCACTTTGTGTTCTAATGTGAATAAGACGGTTAAAAATTCAGGATAGCTTGTAGCAGACCAAAAGAATGGATTTTGGCATAAGAAGCATACTTGCAAAGAATAATACTTTGTGTTACACTTTTTGGGGACTCTTAACTCTCTTGACATCAAATAGTATAAGGAACAATGTCGATGAATATATGTCGCATTAGAACAAAATGTCACACAAAAATGTCCCTGTAGATAATATTCATTGCAGTCTCCATTGTAAGTTAAAGAAAAGACTAAAACTCATATGAAATTCTATGAGAAATAGAAGCAACATTGAGATTTTTTTTTTTCTAATGGAAGAATTTACATATTGCCTTAAGAATTTTCAAGCATTTACCTAAAAATATCAAAATACCGAAATTTAAATCACTTAGGAATACTATTTAGTACCTATTACCTTTTTATATTTTTTGAGGTACCTAATCTTGTCAAAATATCATAAATTTAATATTCTCATAATGTTCATTATTATTAGTTCAGTTTCTGTTTTAAGTGATATTGTGTTAATTATGCATATTAGTTTGTATTTTACAGACATTTTCCGAGGTTCTGTGTTTGTGCCTTCTGGAATTGTGCAAATACTTTTGATGCACCTATTGGTCCTTAAAATATTTTCATTACTATTTACTTAAAATGTTATCATCCCCGATGATGCTAGCTTTATTAGCGAAATGGCGAAAGCGAGATTTATGATTATTTCAAATGATATCAAGATTCTATTAATATGTAGTACCATTATTAAAATGAATATGTCATCTATCATACAATCAAAGTTGTCTATTGCAAACACTAAAATTCAGTAAAAGCCCACTGCCTCAATTTAAAATAGTCGATATCTTGTATAATCTAGCATAGACGCCTTAAAAGACATCGAACCTCAAGCATCGAACGATAAGAAAAAGAAATAAATACACGCTATTGCCCAATGCAATTATAATCCCATAAAGAAATTATATTCGTCTGTGTAGGGCTAGTGTTTGTTATGAAGAAAGCAACCACAGCATGTTTGGTGTCTGGTAAAGATAAGCAAAAAGTTCAAAGAATTGCACTTACCGAAAACAACAACACAATAAATTGCAATAGTATGTCACTCGAGTCACTAGAAATTAATTACGCACGGCCACCGGATGCAGCGTTACATCACTGGTGCTAGTCTAGAGGCTAGACGAAGAAGTCTTAGGTGTTGGTTTTGGTGCACACGTCGGTATTTACGCGCAGAGAGCCATGTGGGACATGGTTGGGGCACGTTGTATGCAGACCGAGCATGTAAGAGGCAACCATTCGACTGATTCTACGTCCGCGGCCTTTGCAACTGTGGTCCAAAAAAACTTCTGGCGGGGAATGCATATGTGAAGCAGCGCTGCCTCGATCCGACAGGTGAGTGCACCTGCACCACGGTGCTGGTGCGGCCGGTCGCTGGTGCACCGAGCGTCTTATCGTGGCAGCTCCATCATATTGCACTCCTGCTGCAGCGGACCCTGCACACCGGATGTCAGACTCGGATGGGCTCCTCAGACTTGTTGAATTTATATGGAAACGGTATTAGAGGGAACACTCGCATTATTTCTGCAGTCTTCCTGCGATACAATGACTTACCTTTACTTTCAATTAATGATGGCAACGGCAATTCGTACGTTTTTAATCTGTTAATGTGAAAATTATATTTCTTGACTATTTGGGTAAAAATCGTACACGACTTTGATCAGTGCTGCAAAATAATATTGAATTTTATTTGAATGAAAGGTGCAAAAATTGCTTTCTTCAAAATAATTCCGCAGCGGATAAATCAACAACAAAGTGAAAGAAGACAAATTCCTTAAATTTTTTGTATATATATACATATATATATATTATATATATATATATATATATATATATATAATATATATATATATATATATATTTTTTTTTTTTTTTTTTTTTGTAAGTCTGATATGTAATGAGTAGAGTTGGCAAATCGGTCAGTCAAGGGCGGTGCCAAGTAGAGAAATACCCAATTACGTAAGCGAGACTTACTATTTTAGCAAAGACTAATATTTGATTTTAGTCTATTGTTATGCCACGTGGTGTGTACAACGTAATTTATTCCTCTCCGTTGTATTGTTGATAATTTTATTTGTTATATTTTATTCTTGATATTAATTTAATAATAAAGTAGGTCAGACCTGCTCAAGGGTAAAAAACGGTCATACGCTAACAAAGTAAATAAATGTATCAGTGAATTCCCAATTCCAATTTATTCAGCTGTATTTCCTATTTTATATACATTTCTAGTTAGAGCTACTTTTTATTCTAATTATTTCATATATAAATATATAAAAACAAACAAACAATATAACATGTGGGACAAAGTTGACAAAAAATAGTATCCAGCCAGGACGACAATACCGTCCAGGTACGGCTGGGCCCCCCTGGTTGCCGGTGTTGTGGCAGCTCATATTTTTTTTCACCTTTTATCATTCTGCATGCAGGCATTTTCCTGCACAAAAACAATGCATTATAATTATTCATAAAACATAAAAAAAATTTAATAATTAAAAAAAGTCAGTTTACAGCGAACATGTGGGTGATTGTATGTACACAGGCAAAATTCCAAAAAACTTGCTCAAAATAATGATTTCTTTATTTTGAAAATAAACATTTATTCTACAATGATGATATAATAATTTGTAAGGTGTGCGAGACAGACCTGATATGCTGGGACAAACGTGATTGTAAACGTCACGTAAATTCTGTGCGACATAAAACTCAAAAAAAAAAATTGCGTGCCTTCGACAACACAGTTTATGTTCGATTTACTTTTAATGCTAATTGCCTGTGATGTTCCGCTGCACATACTCTATAAACAACCATTTCAGGGGTTCTGGAATAAATACAATCCCAAGGTGACGTTATCAAGTCGGATAACATTGCGTAACTATGTACCAACTATAAGCGAAGACATTGTAAATAAGATCAGGTGTTTACAAAAAAGTACATGGCTGTGGTTATGTGTTAACGAGACGACAGATTGTAAAAAAATCTATTATAAATGTTATAATACGTGTCCTTGACCCTCTTAAACCGACATTTCCACTGCTACTAGCTAGCAAAAGGCTAACTGAGTGTCTGGCCAAACAATTACGCGGGTGGTGCTGGAGACGTTAGAAAAATTTGACCTATCAAAAAGTCAAGTGTGTCATGTTTGTGACCGATGGTGCCGCTACAATGCGTTTGGTAGGCCGTTCTCTTCAAGAACACGGTTGTAGGTTGGTACATGTTACGTGTAAAGTACATGCTTAAAGCCTTATAGCAGAAACTATTCGACAAGGTTTTCAAAAGATAGCTGCATTAACAGCAAATAAAAAAAAGTGTTTCTTAAATCGCCTAAACGTCCTCGCGCATTTCATAGCAAGTGTCCCGGTATCTCCAAACCTCCACAGCTGATTCTTACACGTTCGGGAACATATTTGAGGGCAGCTTTTTATCATGCTGAATATTTACAACAAATAAAATTGCGATACTATAATTCAATCTAGACGAGGCTGTAGCTATTAAGAAAAGCCAGACAACATTCGAAGATATTTCTGTTGAAACAGCTTTAAAAACTATTCACAAGAACTATAAAGGATTACATGACGCCATACAAAACTTACAAAAAGATGAACATTTTCCAAAAACTTGTCACCCATTTTTCTTGCTAAATTTTGTAAGAACAAATTACACTATAATATTTTTAACGCCTTTCCACACCATAATAATACTGGGTGATCACGAGACCAATTTTATTTATTTTTCAACATAAAAATTTTAAATTAGGGTGCATGATATTTGGCAAAAATATACATCTTTTGAACCAACCAGGCCCAAAAATGTGCTTCTGGTTTATCAGAAAGTACTAGTAACTTTTTTTATTTTAAATAGCACCCTGTATATTTTGTAATCTTATCCGATAGAGGTTTCAATTACCTTTGCAATAGTTTTTTCAAAATCAAAATCTAATCATAAATGACCTTGAAAAACGGAATTGTATATGATTACTAGGTGGTCATGAAAATCATATTATTAAAGTGTATAATAGCTAGTAAACAGCTAGGTATTAACCGATAGATATTTTTAAGCATTTTTTATCCAAAATAAATGACTTTTTTGCAAATTTAATTAATTTATGGCATTTTTTTTTAAATAAATATTTTGTAAAAAAAGAAACGGCAAACACCCTTTTTTTTAATGGCACCCTGTAAATTTTTTACGTGCTTTCGGTAGAGCTTTAAATTAGGTTTCCATCACAATTTTATAATTTAAAATCGGTCCATAAATGGACTTGAAACTGCAGTTTGAAGTTCGAGATGACACAATGATGATTTAGTATTTTTGTTAGTAATTAACAGAAAATATTAGAATGCTTTGAAATGTATAAGCAATGAACAAAACGCCTATTCAAGAATTTTCTGGAGTTCATAGAAAATGATTTGCCGGAAAGATGGATTGGTCATGGAAATGAAGCATCACTATCATAGCCCTCACGATGTCCTGTCTCTATTTTCTTGATTTTTATTTTTAAAGAGCTTTATAAGCTGCTTATGAGACAACATTTTAAACATTGTAGGTTTTTACTTCAAATCGGAAAATAGGGAATTTAGCGGATCTTATAAAAGGTGTTTCAATGAGAGCGCAAGATTTGAATTGCGCGCCAGTTAGAATTAAAAAAAAATATATCGTCAAGTATGAAGTAGATATTATATAAAATAACAGTATATAAACTACAGCACACAAAGCTAACTAAAGCAAAATGATATGAATCAATAAGTCCAGAATGATAATCTAGTTATGCCTTAAGGTCCAATAAGAAAAATTCCATAATATTATATAATGGATTGTTTATTAAAAGTGTTTTCAACTTATGCTTATACTTGTCATACTGGAGTTCTTTAATTTCTGTAGGCAAGGCATTGAAAAATTTTTATGGCATAGTATTCCGCTCCATCTCTGGATTTTAAGTCGCAAAAATTGTGAATTAGAGTTATCTGTATTTCTAGTTTGATAGTTATGAATTTATTTATGGGAAGTATATTGATTTAAATTTGATCTAATGTGCATAAGGCACTGAAATACGTAGAGATGGTAAAGTTAGAATTTTAAGTTTTCTGAAACTTTCTTTGCAATCAGTTCTATACCCCAAATTGTCGACTATTCTAATATCTCTTCTCTGCATGGAAAAAATTAATGAGCTATGTGGTGAATGTCCCTAAACTAAGAGGGCATATGATACTTTTGATTGCACCAATCCATGGTAAGCTGTCAAAAGAGTAGCCTGCGAGACTTGCTTTGACAGATTTCTGAGTAAATATATATTCTTTGAAATATCTTTACTTACAAAATTAGCATGATGTTCCCATGACAATTTATTATCAATATATACACCTAGGAATTTGACACATTCTTTTAGTTCTACGTTATTGTGGACTGGGTTGTTTTTTCAAGAGAATATCATATTTTCACTGTTTGTGTTATTTACAGTTAGTTTATTTGTCAGAAACCATTCATTAGTAAGGGATTCAGTACTGGATACGTCATCGTTTTTGTTCGTGTGTATTATAGTAGTGTCATCTGCAGATAAGACAAACTTCCCCGGACTTTGGATATGTGGTAAATCATTTATATATACAAGAAAAAAGGGGTGGGACCTAACACCGATCCCTGCGGGACACCGAACTGAATATTACGTAGCTCAGACTTGTTATTTTTATAGAAAACGTATTGTTGCCGCTCATTTAGGTAAGAAGTAATTAAATCCATAGAACAACGCATCCGGATTGTTAAACATTATTATCAAAATGGTGAAAGTTTGCCACGATTCGTAAAGTGCGTCCAATTTTCGGTCGAAATAATGTTCCTCATTCATCTACTGTGAAAAGCATAATCGAAAAATTCAAAAAGTACTGGTTTGGTTAGTGATGTGAAACACACGACACGAGCTCGTAGAAGTCGTTCAGAACGTGATGTATTCACGGCAGTTCGCGAGAGCGTGGCCGAGGACGTCGATTCGTCATCGTGCACAAGAATTGGATGTTACAACAACCACTCTTCAGCGTATTCTCACTAAAGATTTGCATCTCCATGCCTACAAAGTCCAATTGACTCAACAACTTCTGCCAACAGACCATGCACAGCGAGAGAGTTCACCTATTGGATCCTTGAACAACAAGAACTGATTGCCGATTTTGCGGACAAAATCATTTTCAGTCATGAGGCCCATTTTCACCTCGATGGCCTCGTTAATAGGCAAAACTGCCGCATTTGGGGCTCAGAAAATTCACGATTGATTCATGAGAAAGCATTGCATCCAAAACGAGTCACTGTTTGGTGTGCATTTTGGTCTGGAGGAATCATTGGGCCTTTTCTTCTTTGAAGACGAGGCAAGGATTGCAGTAACGGTGAATGGCGAACGTCATCGTGCTATGATAACCCAGTTTTTTGTGCCTCAATTGGAAGATATTGCTCTCGACGACATGTAGTTTTAGCAGGACGGTGCCACTTGCCATGCCGCCAATGAAATATTGACGGTCTTGCACGAGTCTTTTCCTGGTCGTGTCATATCTAAGCCTGGCCAAGCGATGGTAGATTCAGGGTCGGGCGCAATACAAATGCCATCGCGCGCTTGTTTACGATGACGATGTCACTTCAGTTGTTATATGTCGGTCGATGCATAGAGTACTAATAAATAATAAATAATGTTGAGCGTAAAGAGTAGAAAACGACCGTACGCTGATAAAGTGAATGAATTTATCGGTGAATTTCCGGATTTATTCTATGATGGATGTAAAATAATTTGTAAAGTTTGTGATCAAGACTTAATGTGCTGGAATAAATACGGCTGCAAAATTCATGTCAATAGTAACCGGCATAAAAATAAAAAAATGGCGTGTCTTCTTTGGAACCTCAGTTTATGTTTGATTTACTGTTAATGCTGATTGCCTGTGATGTTCTCCTGCGCATATTGGATAAACCAGCATTTCGGGAGTTCTGGAATAAATACAATCCCCAGGTGGATTTACCAAGTCGTTCATAATTACGTAGATATGTACCAAGTGTTCGTGAAGACATTGTAAATAGGAGTAAATGTTCATTAAAAATTACACGGTTGTGGTTATGTGTTGACGGGACGACAGATTGTAAAAAAAAATATCTATTTTAAATGTTATAGTACGTGTACTCGACCCTGTTAAACCAACATTTCTACTTTTACTAGCTATCAAAAGACTAACTGCGTGTACTGGCGAAACAATTACGCGGATGGTGTTGGAGACTTTCGAAAAGTTTGAACTGTCAACAAGTCAAGTGTTGATGTTTGTGACCGACGGTGCTGCGACAATGCGTTTGGTGGTCCGTTTTCTTCAAAGAGACGATTTTAGGTTTTTACATGTTACGTGTAAAGTACATGCGTTCCATCCTGTAGCAGAAACGATTTGAAAATGTTTTCCAGAGGTAGATGCAATAACAGCAAATACAAAAAAAAGTATTTCTCAAATCTCCTAAACGGCTTCGAGCATTTCACACACTGTGTCCTGATATTCCGGAACCACCAGAGCCGATTCTTCCACGTTGGGGAACGTGGTTGAAGGCAGCTTTTTATTATGCTGAATATTTTCAACAAATAAAAGCTGTGATACTACAGTTCAACCCTAACGAGGCTGCAGCTATTAAGGAAAGCCAGACAAGCTTTCAAGATGTTTCCCTTGAAACAGATTTAAAAACTATTTATAACAATTATAGAGGACTACACGACGCAATAGAAAAATTGAAAAATACTTCGTTGTCGTTAGTGGAATCGCTGCAAATAGTGGACGACGTAAATACACAGCTACAGACTATAAATGACGCAAAAAATAAGCCCGTTATTGAAAAATTCGAGAGTATATTACGGAAAGATCCTGATTTTATCAAATTAAGACAAATTTGTGATGGTGCATCTACAGCTGCGTTAAGTGAGTTCACAGAGTGTTTTACTTATGCCTGTATTACTTCCGTAGATGTCGAACGGTCTTTTTCAAAATATAAACATATTTTTTCACCACAGCGAACCTCGCTTACTGAGACAACTGTAGAAACATATCTGATGCTACACAGTTATTATAGAAGTGCTGCAGTTTGTGATAATGACAACCAAGCTACTTCGTAAATCTGCTTCAGAAGGTGAGTTTTGTACATATTTTTATAAAGTGTACCAGTGTTAATAAAATTTATTTCCATTTATTTTATTTATTTATTTATTTATTATTAGTTATCACTTAGATATACAATGTACATGTGTGAACGTCATTTAACAGTTTAATAATAATGTGCAGCACTAAGCTTACAAAATATAAGGAAATACATAAAAAAAGAGTTTAAAGAGAACGAAATAGTACAAAAACATACATCACAATATATAAAATATTTTTGTTTTTATTATTGAACTTATTCAAGTATTATGATATGATGCATACCCAGTACGTCTCTGTAGGATTAATGACCTTGACCAGGCTTAGTCATATCTCATATCAATGTATGCAATACGGTTATTCAAAATTTCGCCAAAAGAGTAAGCATGTGCCAGCAAAGCAGTGACAGCCATTTACAAGATGTGTTGTTCCATACATAACTTACAAATATCTACATTATAACTCAATAAATATTTCAATACTGCAGAAAACCATGTTTTATTGAACCTTGAAATATTGCGCTCTTATTGAAACACGCGTTATAAAGAAAAGGAATACCTAGAATTCTCTAAAGTTTTAAAAGATCCACTAAATTCCCTATGCCCTTATTTGAAACCTAAACTTTGAAAAAAAATACCCAAACTAGACGATCAATTCAAACTAGATTCAAGGAATATAAGGCTCATCTCAAATATGGTAGAACAGATAGGTCTAGTCTTGCCCAACATGCGTTTGAGAACAACCATAAAATGGATAGTAGCAATTTAAGATTAAATAGGATTGTAACAAATACTAGACAGTTGGATGCATTTGAAAGATTGGAAATTACAAAGCGTAAAAATAGTATGAATAGTGACAGAGGGCCAATCCCAGATAGTCCGCTACACTGGCTAGTGAGTCACGGTTCACTGAACCATAGTAATAGTTTAGGTATAAATATTGTTCGCATAAGATTAATTTTAATCATCTCCAGATGATGCCAACTTGGTTAGCAAAATGCGCGTCGAGTGCAGTATATGATGTTTTAATGTTTTGTGGAATATGCGTTAGCATTTTCTTCACATCAAAGGTTCCAAGCCACTATGGGTACAAAATATTAATCAATTTACTGAAGGAAATATTCAGCACATCATTTTAGAAATAGGAAAAAACTTAAAGAGATAAGCGTAATATAATGATGATGAAAATGTATTTTAGAACCCTGACATACGTGTTGTGAAATCCATTTCTGCTTCATATCTCGGTTGTTAAATAGCAACAGTTATAAGTACGTTAACAAAAACTTTTTTAAGTCATTAATGGTTATAGAGTATATTCGTGCTGTTTTAGTGATAACATAAAACGGAATTACGATTAAACTAACAAGTAACGGTAAGCCAATAAAATAAAAGTTAAAGCAATTAAAGTAACATAAGTACAATTAATTTATATACCCAATCAAAGGCGTAATTTATGGGTTAATGAGCCAATTAAAAGTGCTGAAAGAATATCATAAAAAATACTACTTGCCTAACTGCTGCATTTTGGGCAGTTAAAAATATAATTAAGACAGTAAATTTAATATAAAAATCGTTATAATAATTAACACTGTCAGTGGATGAATCAGTCGCTGCTGTTTTCAAGATTTCTTTTTGGATTTCGAGTTATATTGGTTTAATTGCTAAATATAATACAATAAATATTTTCTAATGGTTTAAATTAATTAGGTATACCAATAACATAAATTTTTACCAGTGGTAGAAAGAATGGCACAAATGCTTAGCGGAGAAGATCCCACTCAATCGAAGAAGCTTTATACACAGAAGACTCGGACAAAATATAGTTTCTGGCTATTTGCTTTCAATATTATCGCGAAAGAATTCCGAGCTTTGTCAGCCTAAAGCTGTATTAAAACAGCGACTTGTAAAACAATACGCAAACAATAGACGAATTAAATTATATTTAAATTTAGAAATAATGATAAAAGGAATAATTCACTTGAATCAAAACAATTATTTCAAACATATTTTTATTCTTGATTTTTTTTTCCTTGTTTATATTAACGTCCTGGTGAAGTTTAGCATATTGTTATTCCACATCACTCAACCAGACACACACACAACAACCATTCTCTTCGACATTTTCAGATGCCGCAGGTCAGACTCGAACTAAGGAGAGGTAGACAGTGACTATCTGTGTTCTGCCACTCAACAATGTTCTAGCCAGCTGTGCTAGCATCTCGGTATTTAAAAAACTAAAAATGTAAAAAATAAAAATATCTCAGTAGCCATGATATAACTTTAAAAGATGGGCAAAATTGCATACCAGAATCGTGTGCTCTAAGCAGATGGAGAGAACCCATAATGACCGCCTTCTGCATTTGGCCTGCCAGCCACTAGGCTGATTTTTGGTAGGCCGGTATGGATCTTCAGATCCGAGAGCAGCGTAGGCTTTATCCCACCGAGTACACCGATTATTAGGACGACCATTTTTACCGAGTAGCTTGGGTACAGCATTTGGAGATCGTACCGGAGATCGCGATATTTGGTCCGTTTCTTCTGCTTCTTCAAAGTGATGTTTTTCCGCAGGTGCCGAGAACTCGATGATATACATCACCTTGAGTTGATGGTCGAGAAGGACTAAGTCAGACTTGTTAGCTTGGATTAGCCTGACCGTCGGGAAAGATTAGTTCCAGTAAATCCGGCATTTCTCGTTCTCGATAACGGACTCAATGTCTCCGGGGATGTAAGTCAGCACTGGTGTCTGGTATACCCCGTACGAGGACCATAGATTAGAGTATATAACTCGTAACGTAGCGTTATGTCGGATGATGTAGGCCGAAATCGCTTATATGGGTCATGCAGATAGTATGTGCATGAGCGATTCCGGCGCCTGATGGCAGGTCCTGCAGTTGAAGTCAGGAACCTCTACACGCCACACGCGGCTACGATAGACCAAGTTGTTGATAACACCATCTTGGCAGGCCATAATGATTCCCTCGATCTCCAACTTAAGCCCGGTTGTCCTTAGAAAAGCGACTGTCAGTATGGTTGATAAACCCAATGTTTCTTTGTTCTTATAGAAGACACCATGCTGGGGTTTATCGACGTGCTGCCGAAACAGATTGTCATGTTCGGCAGCTCTAAATCGGACTTTCAGACGATCTGGCTGAAGTTCAGTGACTCTACGTTGGCACCTGCCTGCCACTTCAACTGGTATCGAATGCGATACCGAGTTCATCTGCGGCTCTTTTTGCTGCCTTGAACAATCCTGCTCCCACTCCTACAGTTTTGTGATGTTTTACAATTCGCAAGAGGGGATCTGAGCTCCTGTAGATGCTACATGCCATACTCAGAACTACTCTGACATGCGTACACTCTAGCCTCAAGAGTCCTCGGTCCCCCCGTTGACGTGGGAGGTACACACGAGGAACGGACGATCTAGGATGAATACTTCTGTGAATATTCATCATCTTGCGGGTATCTCTGTGTAATTGGCACAGCTGATCTACTGTCAATTTCATTACTCCAAAGGAGTGGAGCAGAAGTTCTGAAGACCAAATCTTTCGGAGTCGGTATCTGTACTTACCGCAGAGAGAATCCTTTATTTGTTTTACATCTTGGATGTGCCTTTGTTGCACACCCAGATATGTGTAGTTCTCTCCGGTATCTAGATGTCTTAGGATGCTTCCGTCTGCGAGCTGCACATCTTCAGAAAATTCCCCGTATCGTCCTTTCTTTAGATGGACGACTGCACATTTGTCCAATCCAATTCCATACCAATTGCCCGCGTGTATTCATCGACTATCTTAAGACCGTTTTGTAGTTCGCGCTTATCGGAGGCATAAAGTTTAAGGTCATCCATATAAAATAGATGGGTGACCTTATGCTTCCGGTCACTGGGTGGTCCACATTGATATCCGCGGGTTTGGCGGAGCCCAACAGACAACGGCAGCAATGAGATGCAGCTGTTCTATGCATCTCACTAGCGGTGCTGGTACCGCAAGACATTCGAGCAAGTGTGACAATTACTCGCGCGATGTTGTGTCAAATGCCTTACGGTAATCAATTTAGGCCATCGATAGATTTCGCTTGTATTGTACAGAACCATGTGTACTATAGCGGTCTATCAGCAGGCTGTCTTAGCAGAAGTTGAGGTAAGTGATCAGCCTATAGTTCTTGAGGTCGGAGAGATCCCTCTTTCTGTGGATTAGCACAGTACTTCCCTCGACAAACCAATCCGGAATCTGCTGCCCCTCGTTCAACCATGTATTGAAATACAATTTCCTTCTTCTAAAAATAATCTAATATCTATACCCCGTTAAGTACACCGATTATTTTTAACGGTTTTTTGTTTCAAGGAGAAATATAAATTGTGTATTTTAACTTTGTTTACATTCATAAGTTAATTGAAAAAAGATGTAAATTTAGGAGTGCGAGTTAAGTAAACAATTTTTTTATGATTTTGTTTCAAACAATGCGCTTGAAAACAATCAAGGATATTGGTATTCTGTAGATTTTTAGAGTTCTTTAACAAATTTAAATTAACTTCCAAGTTTTGAGTGAAGCAATGAGAAAAGTTGTTACATATATGGTACATACTAAGCATATATAGTAAATGATAATTTTCGGCATTTTTCTATAGGATGTAGTACATCCCCCAAAACAAATATTCCTGATTTAAGTTTTCTTTTCAGAACGTTTTAACATATTATTAAAATTTATTTTTATAAAGTTGATTTTTTCCTAAGCATAGGTTTATTACTAGTATTCTCATTTAACCACCTCGTCGAAGGAATATATAGTATTTAGTGATTTTCCTGAACTGTCAAAAAGCGTAGCGGTCTCTTCCGTTTGTGGACGCCTAATTTTGGGTTAGTCATGATTAGGAAATCCTAAATTGGGAACTTTCACAGAGTATCTCAAGAAACATTGGATAATTTTTTATAGTGTTATAGGATAGTAATAGCAAGTAAATATTATTAAATTGAATGTGTTGGAGTGTTTAAAGACAATCAAAGAATCCGTTGAACAAAGTTACCTACGAGTTGCATTTGAAAATTTCTGCTATTGCTACCAATAGAAAATCTCTTCAAATTGAAGTAAATAACTTAAAATTCATATCCACTTAACTTGGAAATTGTGAGATTGTCGAAATTTCATCGAAAGCTGCTTAAACTATCAATTTTTGGTCACCGACATGACCATTTCGACAAAAAATAAAATAGCGCATTATTTCCCCATATTTTGTGTATAATTGAATTTTTTTGTGAATTTTACAAAAATTTTAGAAACGCTTTGTTCTAGATTTGTGAAAACATACATAATTCTGACATTATTATGAAACACTTCAACTATTCTATGTAATATGCCTCATCATAATTATTATCTGGTGATTGACTAACTTATTAGGTCATTGACCTTAGAGAAAACTACAGCCCTTGCTATTAAAATGAGATACTGTATTTACAAAATAAATACAAATATAACTACTAATCTTATCACACTAAATGCAAGTAAAGCATTCTAATAGATGCAAAATAATAATAATTATTAATGTCAATTACCTTGAATTGCTTTTCTTTTCACTTAAATTTTTCTCAATCGTCATATAGCAAATCAGCATTAAACACAAATTTACATTAATAAAAAATATCTGATGTGGCCAGCACATAACTTTCTTATACCAGTAAAAATCATCTAGATCTAAAAAAATCATTCAATTTAATTCTTCACTTACTTCAATTAAATTTTAATAGCGTACCTTGAAATGTTTCATGAACATTTTTTAATAATTTATTATCAGCGTCATTCGATACTGCTAATAATAATTTATATCATCTATTTTAATAATTTTTTGTTGTTGACATTGACATTTTTGTAACTAAATTTGGCCTTTCAAACGTCAAACTGTTTAATTTATCCCAACCCCATTTTACGAGGCCAAATGTGTAAAATATTTCAGTTTACATCAGCTTTATTTAAGTACTTGGAAAATATATTTTATTCGCTTGATACAGTAGACATGATTTATAATCTGACATCAAGAATATATTTTATTGTAGTCAAATGCAAAAAAGTTTGGGTCCCGTGGACCCCCTTTCAGCTGGCCAGTTTTGCTCATTATCGAATCGTTCATTGTCTTTGGCCTTTAGAACAAGTGTACCAAATTTGAAAGCTTTATCTCAAAAACTGTGGCTGCTATCGCGATACTACAGACATGCGGATAGATTATTTTTCATAAAGTAATGTTTTTTCATTATAATTCGTCGAGATTCGTCCAGAAATGCAATAAAAATTTTTTAGTTTTTTTCCCGAAAGTGTACCTTTTTTCTTCTTTCATTCATTATGTCTCTTCTGGTGGTACCACATTCACCAAATTTAATGTCACCTAAAATGTTGTTGACAATCTTAACTGCCAAATTTGGTAAGTCTTCCGTTAGTATTTTTTGAGTTATCCCGGATACACATACACACACACACATATCCACACACACGCACCGACAGACATCATTCGGAAAATAGAATGGATTCAGAAGGGTTCAAAACGTATATGTCAATCAAAATCTCGAGATCGAAAATAATCACGATTACAATAATTCCTTATATTAGTTATAAGAAAGTGAAAAAAATACAATGTGAAAAAGTCGCTTTACATGAACATTTTATAGACAATAATATGTGTCATAGAAAATTTTAGACAAACTCAATAGAAAAAATTGCCAATACTTATGGAAATAAAAGCGATATTCACTTTTTCCAAGGCCTACGTTTCTTTCGTGAATACTTTTGACTATAATCAGACAAACTCAGATTTCTAGACAGAAATGTTATATTTAAGTGGATTAAAACAAATCTCTGTTTATCTGTATACAAGGTGAAACAATAAAATTAGTCCAGGGATTATAATTTTTTCTTAAATCAAATTTTCAAATGAGGAGGTTGCGAATATTAACTTAACAGCATTATAGGAAAAAAGATCGTCTAAATATTGCTATAGCGTGATTTGGCATTATAAGAATTTGACAATGCCTAATATCACGGTTGTGAATTTCATCCCTAGACAACAACTTTTTTCGTAAATATGTAGGCGTAGATGTTACTAGCAAATGATGTACAAAGGTAAGTAAATGACATTTATAATTATTATCCATATTTAACCAGTTTAATTGCTGAAATTTGTCTGATGTGATCAAATTTCCTAAGACTATTAATGAATCTACAGCATGTGTTCTGTACTTTTTGAATGCTACTTTTGGTAGCAGAAATCAAGCACGTGTAATATACAATATCGGCATAAAAGAATATTGGAAGTACAATTAATTCACATAATTTCTTCTTTTTTATAATTAAGAATTTGTTTATTTGCGTATAGTAGTTTTAAACTTTATAAGATTTTTTTATTAAATTGTTGATATGGTCGATAAATCTTAAGTAAATATCAATTACAACACCCAAATTTCTGGATTTTTCAACAAATAGTAACAATTAATTACAATATTTAATCTTGATTGACAAAACAACATTATAGATGTTTTCTGTGAGTTCAGTTTTAAATGTTTATTACAAATCGAAATAATTTTGCTAAGATTCTCGTTAATATTTTTAGATGCTAACTCATATTCTTGGTTATTAAATTTTGTGTAGATAAATTGACTATTATCTGCATAACAATAAACCTCTGAAAACTCAGTAACATTAAAAATGTCAGATGTGTATACAAGAAATAGAAATGGACCCAATATTGAGCCCTGTGAAACTCCAAATGACACTAACTCAGAGCATGACATGCCTAGATCTGTACGGACAATTTGATGATGATTTTCCAAATATGAACTAAAAAACAACAGTGTTGTGTCACCTAAACCATAATATTTTAATGTTGCCGTCAATATGAAAAATTAATATATCAATATTATGGAAAATAACAAATTTAACGATTTTGTGGAAAAATATAAATCAATCACAACAAAACCTGAACAGATGTCGTTTCATTTTCCTACAGTCTGAGAACTGTGACGTCACGCACACGCGACCTATATATTTGATGATGTATCACTCGGTAGCATTTGTTTTTAAATATGTCATAAACTATTTTTTGTACCAATGAGAAAAAACAGTATTTTACTGCCTCAAAACAGGGAGAAAAACGAGCGTTTATTCCCTGAGGGATTTAAAGTCGCCATGGAAACCAATGAACAATACAAACATAACGCAACATCAACATTTTTATTATGTAAAACTTTTAATGCTAGAAAGAACAAAAAGAATCAAACATATAAACTTTTCAATCAATAAAATATTTAACAATAAGAATTTTGCAAGTAAACCATGGAAACAGAATAAACTACTTTTAATATTCCATATTCAAAACGATCTATTTAATAATAAATATGATTTGAAGGAAATAACTACTCAGCGGGCAAATACCCCGACCTGCATTGGATTACATCTTCAAATCATGATAGATCGATCTGTTTAAAATTAATAATCGTATTCTAGTTGGAGAATTCGATTGAAGAGAAAGTAATAATCCCCTGGACTAATTTGATTGTTTCACCTCGCACACAGAAAAGAGAAATTTGCTTCAATCCACAAATGTGTTATTTTTGTCCAAAGAACTTTGATTTATCTAGTTATGTTAAAAAATATTCAAAAATGTAGGCGTTGGAAAAAATGGATATCACTTTCATATTCGTAATTATTGCATTGGCAAATTTGTCGATTAAGTTGGTCTAAAATTTTCTGTGGCGTATATTATTGTGCATAAAATTTTCGTGTAAAATGACTTTTTCACATTGTAGTTGTTTTTTATTAGTGTAATTTTGTGGTTAATGCAAATCTGCTATTACGACGACTGGAAAAGAAGTTATACGAAAATGAAAACAATTGAAGGTAACAGACCACATTAGTTGTGACGTCATATAATTAATAATAATTATGCAACCTACGTGAGAGTCATGACACACTGGTTGCCTGTATG
Source organism: Rhamnusium bicolor (assembly GCA_029963845.1). Lineage (NCBI taxonomy): Eukaryota > Metazoa > Arthropoda > Insecta > Coleoptera > Cerambycidae > Rhamnusium > Rhamnusium bicolor. The sequence continues at coordinate 170,778 of JANEYF010005298.1, read as the reverse complement.
TAACACTGAAACTTGACCCTTATGCTCATGAACACAAAGATTATATTTTTGACAGTTAGAATACAGCACAGATTTTTTCTCGCTGAAAAGGAATAATTAAGAACTTTTGCTTGCCATCCACCATGCACAAAATATGTTAGAATATATACAAGCATAGCGCATTACAGTAACTTTATTTTTATCATTAATAACAAAATTTCTATATAGTCCAATCACATTAGAGGTTTCACCTCGGAATGAGAGATAATAAGCTGTAAACTTGTATAAACCTTTATTTTGGCGTTCTAAAAGTTGTCTCAAAAGTCTCATAAAATCTCATGTCCGCGTCTTAAGATATTCAAGGTCAAAGGTCACAAAAAATCGGTTTTTTGCAAATATCTCGCTTCCTATGGTTTTAATGTCATTTGCATTTATTACAAAAATTGTAGAGAGTAAAATTCTTTACAACTTTTGTCCCCAACATTTTTTTTATATACTCAACTATTTTTGAGATAGAGGGCGGAGAGCGCCGCGCTTACCTATTCACAGCATAATGCAAGGTCAACCGTAAGTCCCGGTAAATAATACGCCGTATAAATTCTATAAATCATTAAAAAATATATAATTATGAATAATTTGCATTGTTTATTAATTAATACATTATATTTAATGATATTTTTCATTTATCGAATATATATTTGTTTAATATTACTTACCTTTCCGTGTAATCAAAAAATTGTTGAGTGGAATACTTTAAGTAAGTATATTTTAATTATTTTCTAATATATATGTTAATTATATTTTAAGTAGAAAAAGAATATAGAGTAAATACATTTTAATTATATCTTTATTTAGAAATACTTTTTCATATATGTATTTATTACAGTTGAAGTTCAAATGTGGGGAAGTTTTTCAAAAAAGTTTTATAATTAGAAGGACTTGAGTCTTAATTTTCTTTTTCTTCTTCTTCATCGTCTTCCAGTCGCTCGAAAATTTCCAATTCAATATCATCATTATCGTTGTCAAGGATATTTGTCTGTAGATCTTCGAGAATTTTGGGGTCAAATGTACTATCTTCATCGAGATCGCTTTGAGACGGTGCAGCATTGAGGCACGCTTGCCCATTACACTGGCCACAAGCTAAAGAACATTGCAAACCCGATTTCCTGCATCCACAGCGTGAACCACAACCATTCTTGCAGTTGATTACATGGAAAGGTAAGTAATATTAAACAAATATATATTCGATAAATGAAAAATATTATTAAATATAATGTATTAATTAATAAACAATGCAAGTTATTCATAATTATATATTTTTTTAATGATTTATAGACTTTATACGACGTATTATTTACCGGGACTTACGGTCGACCTTGCATTATGCTGTGAATAGGTAAGCGCGTCGCACTCTTCGCCCTCTATCTCAAAAACGGTTGAGTATATAAAAAATGTTTGGAACAAAAGTTGTAGAGAATTTTATTCTCTATAATTTTTATAATAAACGCAAATGGCATTAAAACCATAGGAAGCGAGATATTTGCAAAAAACCGATATTTGTGACCTTTGACCTTGAATATCTTAAGACGCGGACACGAGATTTTATGAGACTTTTGAGACAACTTTTAGAACGCCAAAATAAAGGTTTATACAAGTTTACAGCTTATTATCTCTCATTCCGAGGTTGACCCTCTTTTTTGGCTTAAGTGACTGGATTAATAGTGGACAATCACATTTTCAAACTTTTTGACAATTCTGATTCTCAATTTTTTTAAACGGCAGATTTTAATTTTAATTGTCGTCTTAGATACCATTTTATTGTTAAAACCCAACAATTACTACAATTGCCAATATTATTTGAATTTAAACCAAAATAATTACCGCTATTTGCAGTTTTTTTTATTATAATATTTATATTCGCAATAGCCGCTAGTTACTGTTAAGAAATGTAGCAAAAACATAAACTTGAAATATAATGCGATATAATGGCGAATGCGCTGATGGTAACGAACCCATAAATTTAAACAACATATCAATATCAGTCCGGTTATTTCCTTGACGGCTGTCGTTTCAATATTATCAAAAAACAAACATGTAAATAAATCGTAAACTCATAATTATAATTGATAGTGTTCAATAGTGAACGCAAATACATTAAGAATTGTAAGATGAAAGTCATATTGGTACGACGCGACACCAAGAACTACGTGTCAATATAGTCTATTTATTAATAATGGAATTACTTTTCTGACTAGTTAGCATGGAATATTTTGACGCAAGATTATATCGGCTTATTGTTTGCCTTGAAGAATGTTGTACAGAGTAAAAAATTTTTCAATATTTAACATAATACCATTAATAATAATAATTATAATACTTTATTGCCCTTAATGAACAAAATACCAAAATTGTTAGTCTATCGCAAGTAACTGAATTTTTTTATAACGTGAACGAATGTTGTTTCGGAGTCTTTACATTAACTGTGACGCCGGCCTACGTGACGTTTAACTGGTGTTAAAGCATTACTGTTAAATAAAAGACAATTTCTAAAGTCAATGTTCAAATAATAACAATTGGCCTTTTTCACTTCCAGGTTAAACTTTTCACTGCACTTCAGTCTGTATTTTTCCTTGCACAACAGTCCCTGTTCTATCCTCTTTTTCAGCATAAATTTTCCATTTTGGGAAGGATATTCTTCTGTCTCTTGCAATCGTTGATTTTTTTTCCATTGGTTTGGATTTCGTAGCAGTTTTCTAGAAACTTTCTCTTTTAGATCAAAAATTTTCTTTCTAACGTTTCCATCTAAAACTAAATCGTTTTTGGCTATGACAGGATAATTTATTTTCAAGGTAATCATTCAGTAGTCTTCATTTACAAGTTTTTCAAAAATTTTCTCAGCAATTTCACATTTATCACTATTTCCTTCTTCATCACTTGAGAGAACCTGTGCACTTCCAGAGCAAACATTTTCATTACTAGATATATTTTGTGATATTCGAAATTTACTAGAACCAATATTCATACAAGATCGCCGAAAAAAGAGGTTATACAAATTTGAATATGATTTTGAAGACATTCTTTGAAAGCATCTAGGGATCCAGTTTTATTTGTAAGAAAAGTTGATTTTATTTTGTTGCTTTGTTTTTAGAATCTGTTTTTTGAATTTTTTTATAAATCTGCTTATACAGTTTTTTCTCCCGTCTTTTGTTATAATGAATAGTAACTAACATGATAATAAAGTGTTGAAAATATAGTTTTCGTTTTATCCGATTTTATTTTTAAAATCTATGTTTTAAGTTTATATAATGCTTTTTACAAATAATAATAAACGTCTTTAATACTAATAATAAACGTCTTTATTTAGGGCTTAAGGTAATATAATTATAAGAACAGTGTAAGAGAGTTGGCGGCGTTCGATCGCTCGTTCTTCCACGCAACCATCTATATAATATAAAAACTAAATTAAATAAATATCTAAATACATAAATAAATATATCAGACCACAATATGGATACAATATATGACAACATGACAACATAGATTTATTGCAATAAGGTATTTGAGAACAAAAAATTTAATTATAATCTTTGTTCAACTATATATTTTTTTTACGTTTTTTCAAAACATCAACAGGCTGAGAGAGTCTTTGTTGTTTAGGGGGAAGTTTATTATAATTCTTTGCAGTATTATAAGAAAAACACATTTGAAACTCTGGAGTTCTGTGTTTGGGACAGTATATAAACCACAATGTCTAGTATTGCAACTATGAACGCTGGAACCTCTTAAAAATTTATCAAACAGATCTGTCGGTTCATGGTATAAATTTATCCTAAAAGTTGGACATGACAAATGCAACATAAATCTTTCATGTAACTTAAGCCACCCTGACTCCGCAATTTTATTAGATACATAATCGAAATTCCTTAAATTAAAACAGAAGCGAATGCAGGAATTTTTGACCCGACCGCAGTCTTAGAAATACTGCTTACCTACCACCACTACACCTAGTGGTGAAGAATGAGGCGCTAATGGCAGCATACAGGCTGAAAACAACTGGGTATGGGACCATCCCAAGGAGAGGATACCATACTGAAGTATTCCAACTTGTAGGAAAAAATCGTCTACTCGATATGCAGTCAGACAGAATCAGCACAACCTAAAACTTCACAAAAACTTTCAGGGTAAAAATACCTGAAAGGGATGGAGAAGGAGGCAGGATGCAAAGACAACCAAGTGATACCATCTGGTATACTGACTGATCAAAAACGTCAAGCAGTACCGGAGCAGGAGTTGCGGGAGAACAACCAGGGACGGACATCAGCCTGAACCATGGAAGTATCGGTACGGAGGCATACAAAAATAAGATAATCCGCATCATCACTGACAGCCAAGCAGCCCTCAGAGTTCTGGAAGCAGTAGAAATACGATCTAAAACAGTAAAAGACTGCCTGGAGTCCCTGGAGAAACTTACAGAACACAACAGTTTACAAATGGAGTGGACACGAGGACACCAGGGAAATACGGGAAACGAAAAAGCAGACATGCTAGCCAGAAAAGGCGCTAAATCAATTCTAACAGATCTCGAACCGATCTGCGGGGTATCTTATAGCACGCGAAAGGATCGGTAAAGGAACTATTAAGACAGAAACACTACTCGCACTGGATAGAGATGCTGGGAATGAGGCAGTCACGCTTGTTCATCGGAGAAATATCTAGAGCAAGGACCAACGAAATGCTAAAGCTGAGCAGAAAACAGCTGAGGTGTGCAGTGGGAATATTAACAGGACACTGCACACTAAACAAACACCTAACCAATATGAGGGTGAAAGACAATCCAGATTGTAGGATGTGTGGTGAAGAGGAAGAAACTCCCCACCACATCTTATGCCCTAACGGCAATGAGACTAACACACTTCGAGGGACCACTTGTAACCCCGGAAGAGATAGCCTGAGCTCCCATAACTTTATGTATATTCGCCTTCTGGAATAGAACGGGTCTTATGGAGTAATGAGACTATGGGGTACATACAATAAGCTTAAGCTTCAGTACAGCGGGCAGTCAAAACCGCAACCCGTAAGGAAAAAAAAGCTTAACTTATCTCTCTGCTCCTGCTTAGGAGTTAACAGTTGGCCATTTAAGGAAATATTAAATAAGGGATTATTTATTAGTAAAGTGTTGTCTTTTCCAAACACCAACAAATCAGTTTTCTTTTCATTCAGAACCAACGTGTGAGTTCTCGATACCTCAGAAATTATTTTTAAATCAGAATTAATGGAATCTAGATGCAGCTAATTAACTAGTGTCAAAAGAAATATAAACTTGAGTGTCAACTGCATATTGATGAACGTTACACATTTGTAGAAAATCGCTAAAATCGGAGGTATAAATAGAAAACAAAAGTGGACCTAAAATGCTGCCTTGTGGAACACCGACAGTAACAGATTTAAAGCTAGATATTTGACCATTGTTTACTATACGCTGATTCTGTTTCAGGTAGTTTTGGAAAAATAAAAGAGCACTGCCATTCACTCACAATATTGAAGCTTTTTCATAAAATTTATCCAAGGTATCAAATGCTTTACTAAAGTCTAGAGGATTAAGCTGGTATTGCGATTTTTATCATTCGCTCTAAAGATGTGTCTGATCGTGTAATAAAGCAGTGGTGGTGCTATGGTTAGCTCTGAAACATGACTGAGTAGATGGTATTATATGTTTAGAAGATAAATAGTTATTTAATTGAGCGGTAACTATTCTCTCAAGTACTTTCGATAATATCGGCAGAATGCTAATTGGTCTGAACTGGGAAAGTTCAGTAGGGTTACAGTTTCTAGGGATGGGCAATACATTAGCCTTCTTCCAGGCATCTGGAAAGATACCGTTTACTAAACATGTATTTAGAATATGCGTAAAATAAGTAGTCAAGTGAGGGAAAATTAGGTTTAACATTTTTAGTTGTCCGAGCCAATAGCATTCGATTTCAGATTATGTATAATACACTTTAATTCGTGGGTGGACCTTGGTTAAAGAAAAACTTCATCAATATTGGGGTGTTTTCTATTTTCATATTTTTTAAGAATATCAGGATTGGAGTGGAGACTACTAGATGATAACTGAGTTGCCTGGTTAAGAAAAAGTCGTTTATAGCCTCAACTTCAGTCAGATCAGTAGACTCTGGCCGTTAGAGTTAATATTCAAATAACTTACAGAGTGCCAAAAGTGATGTGTGTAAAATTTTCGAAATATAGTTAAAATATGATTTTTTTCACATTTTACTGAACGATTGACTATGTTCCTAATTTCTTTATATTCATTCCAAAGTTGTGCAGTTTTGTTTTTTGTATATTTAACATGAGCTTTTTCTCTAATCTTCATCATGAGTTTTAGGTTATCTGTTAACCAGGGCGCCGGAGGTCTCGTAACTTTAACGGTTTTGCAAGGTGCATGGATATTAAACAGTTCAATGATACGGCAATTGCAAAAATATATCATGTCATTAACATCATCAGTTTAAAAAATTATATTCCACTCGATAGAGTTTAAGTCATTAAGAAAGTTATTGTAATTAAATTTTTTATAATCTTTATAAGTAACAATTTTTGGTTTAAATTTTTCTTTTTGTGTTAGGTGTAATATCATTATTCGACGCAACTATATAATTGATAAGGGTACTGGAAATACCCTTTGTATATGCCAAGTAGGACTAGAAGTTAATTGACCAAGATTATATTTAGTAAAGAATGAATTAATCTGTCTAGAATTAGAGCTGTTAAAATTTAAAATGTCGACATTAAAATCACCTCCAAAAATTATGTAATCATATTCTGTTAAGTAGGTTGGCAAGTAAGTTTCCAACTCTTCAAGGAACGCATCTAGATTAGTATTAGGTGGTCTATATAATGTATCAAAGCAAACCTATTTACCAGAAATATTGAAACATATTCAGAGATGTTCTAAGGGGCTGGTGACAGGCCCAAGTGATTCTAGTACCTTAAACTTCAAAGAGTAATTTATGTAGAAGGCAACGCCGCCACCCCCAGTACTGCGGTCACGGCGAACTAGTTTATAACCATCAATACATAGTGCTGAATAGTCCACTGTAGAATTTAACCACGTTTCAGATAATCCCAGAACATCAGGCATCTCTAGCTTTCACAAATTCAGATAATAAATCGACCCTGAAAAAATTGATCTTATATTAAAATGAGAAAATTGTACCCATTTATTCTGTGGCAAATCTATGCATGCCAAAAAAGTTCTAAATGAAGAAATTAATCTCTTTTAACAAAGTATTAACAAGCATTTTGCTTTACCTGTCTCTGAAGGCATTTTAGATGAGATTGTTGCAAGTGTTGAAAGTTTAATTCAATACCTTCCTGATTCCTCTAAAGGATTTGTCAGAGAAGCTTGCAGAAACCATATCTCGACAAATATTGTCACTAAAGTAAATAAAAAGTCAAAAACTATAAAAGACAGAAAAATTTTCAAGCGGTTGCGTGAAAAAGATTGTTTTTATTTAAAAGCTGATTAGGGCAATAAAGTTGTTATTTTAGGTAAAGAGGATTATTATGAAAGGGTAGACAATCTGATTAGTAATGGTCCTTATCTAGAAATCCATTACCAAAAATGGTTACTGAAGTAAGAAATGTACTTAAATCCTGCAACAATCTTATTACTCCAGCTTTAAATAGGAAATTACATGTATCTAACCCAAGTATACCTAGATTGTACTGCTTCCCTAAGATACATAAACCAGGAAAGTCGGTACGTCCTATTGTTTCAGCAATCGGATCGCCGACTTACCACCAATCAAAATGGTTAACAGAAGAGTTCGCAACTTAACCTATTGCACCACCTAGTTTCTCTGAGATTAATTCCAACGATTTCATTAATAAGGTGAAAAATATTCAGTTGCAAGAAGGTAAAATTTTGATCTCCTTTGACGTTTGTTTATTGTTTCCAAGTATTCCGATACCTCAGACCTTGGACTACCTTAAGGATCTACCCGAATTAAACAATCTCAGTCAAGATGTAGTAAAAGAATATCTTAAACTCACTAAACTTTGCATGAAACAAAATTGTTTTCGATTCAACGATAATTTCTTCGAACAACATGAAGGAACAGCAATGGGTAATTCTTTGTCACCATTGGCAGTCTCTTCATGAACAGATTTGAGACGGAAGTAAAAGAAGAAATCGAGTATTTCCCCAGGGTTTGGCTTAGGTATGTGGATGATATTTTTGCAGTGTTCGATACAAAAGTCGCTGATATTGATAACTTTATATCTAAATTAAACAGTCGTTTCGCGTCAGTTACATTCACATATGAAACTGAAAACTCTACAACTTTTTAAATGTATTAATAATTAGAAATAGTGAAAATAAGTTAGAATTTGACATATACAGAAAAGATAGCAGTACTCTAAGATATATCCCTAAGGACTTTCACCACTGTGTTCAACACAAAGTTGCGAGTTTTAATTTTCTAGTCCATCGACTGTTAAGCTTCCCCTTCAATAAGGAGAGGTTTGAAAAAGAAAACGCATTGATTAAGGATATAGCTGCGAGTAATGGATATTCTGTATGTTTAATTGATAAAATAATTAGGAAATGAAAGTTTAAAGAGTCGCTTCGATATTCCTCGACCTTTCAAAATGAAAGAGAAAATCCAAAATTTGTATCGATTCCGTTCGATCTTCGATTCACCCGTGGTATTGGTAAGATTTTTAAAGATGTAGGTATGACAGTGATTCATGCATAGGGAAACAAACTACAACAACTTTTAGGCAATCCAAAAGACAAAACTGAAACAAACGAAAAGTCGGGGATTTACGAAATTAGCTGTAAGGATTGTAATCAAAAATATGTTGGACAGACTAGACAATCAAATCAAACTAGATTCAAAGAGCATATGGCCAACCTTAAATATGGTAGAACAAATAAGTCTAGTGTAGCCCAACATGCGTTTGAGAACAACCATAAAATAGATATTAGCAATTTAAGTTTAATTAGGAATGTAACAAATACTAGACAGCTGGATGTATTTGAAAGCTTGGAAATCATAAAGTGTAAAAATAGTATGGATAGTGACAGAGGGCCTTCCCAAATAGCCCGCTTTATTGGTTAGTGGGTCACGGTTCACCGAACAATAGTTTAGGTATAAATCATCTCCAGATGATGCCAACTTGGTTGGCGAAATACGCGACGAGTGTAGTATATAGTGTTTTGGTGTTTCGTGGAAAACTACGTTAGTGTCATAATACATAATAAAAAATTTTCATTTCCGTCTGAAAAAATATATGTACCTTTGGGATACCCTTGGAATTCCATAGAATTACTCGGAATTCCTTGGAGTTCCGTGGATTTCTTTGGAATTCCCTAGAATTCCTTGCCATAATAGTGAAAGTACTTCGGAAGTAGAAGTTTGATGTACCTACAGATTTTGGTCAACAGGTTTACACCTCGCTGCAAGCAATCTACATGTTGCCAAATTACATAAAAACATAAAATTGGTTCAAATTTAAAGACTGACGAAATCGTTAAATTATTCTGACTTTTAGCGGACAAATTGTAGGTTATGTTTTTACTCTTTTTCACCTGTCAACGAGTAACGCTTTTTTAAATCTGGACGTCATTTCAGCAAGCATGAATTTGACTGATTTGGTTCATATGAATTATAACGATGACGTAACGGCAATCTTTCATGATTTCGATATTATGCAATTCGCATTTTATTAAATAAAATTTAATTACAAGATAAATTAAATTATAACATAGATTGTAGTTAAAATAATGTGCATTTCCGATTCCGCCATATTTCACAGACATTGTAAAAAATAATACAACTAAATGATTTATTTGTACCATACCAAAAGGTATAAAACTGTTCTTGTTGCCTAATTTATTTATCAAAACAGTTTATGTAAAATAAAACAGGGGTTGATGAATCTAGTAACATACATAATATATTAAATGACAGCTTGACTTGTTAGACAAAGGATATGCAGCCTTAGAAACCGTCCGTTATACTTTTCAGTGTCTAGTCTGCACAATTTCTCTTACTCAGCCACCATTTGAGAAAAGATCCTATGCATATGAAGATTGATTGCATAAAAAGAATAAGGAAGTTATAGTGCATTCATTGTTGATAGCGTCTGGCTCCAAGTAGTTAATAAACTTAGCTAGACTTCATACATCAAGCAAGCGACACGGCGCTATTGTATACTTTGCAACTATATTAGAGTCATTATACGTATAAAAGGTGCATTAAAAGTTGTCAATGTACTTTCGTAAATGATTTTATATTGCAATAGAGTTTTCCTTTTTATTATACAAAAGCATATTGTCATAGAGTACATTTTTAATCAACTTAGCTCTGTCGTCTCCAGACATCGGTACACTTTCTTTTGTTATTTTTGCACAGAAATTCTCTTGACAACGCCCTGAACTGAGAAATTTGTGTATCTAGAAAAGTGTACCTATGTAATATAATAATGTAGTAATAGTAAACACCACATAAGTTGTCTAAAACGGGGTTATATAGAAGAAAATCGCTTGTGACGGGACGTGCGGGGCTACAGAACGCAGAGCCGCATTTATCTGTATTGAACGCCAGCAAATAAACATATACATATAAAATAATTATTACTTATAATATTACACATTCTCCTACAACGCACTGCTAAACAAATCGATAATAAAACTAAGTGCGAGCCTGAATTATCACAGAATGTAAGTGAAACTCCGCCTCGGTCACGTGCCAGCAAAAACAACAATTATCTTTCTCGTTTTAATGTAAACGGTGTAAAAGCCGAAAGATGACATGTATTAGACACATCCCGCCCTCACGTCTCGTCTTACCCCGTACAGCCCGGCACTAAAGCGATTTCTCCTACTGTACTCACAAAAACGGGGACTTATTATAATCATTCCAACCGACGTGACATTGCCAGTATTAGTGGTGGAATTCATACCCACAGCTACGAAAGACTGACTTCTAGTCACACTTACTATCGTACGCTCTAACCAACTACACTACTGAGCCGGTATACTTAAATAAAAATTCAAATAGGGTAGGCGATAAATGTCGATATATCAAATAAAACACTATACAGATTGTTAATCAATTATATACCAAAATTTCAGGAGGTTATTCCTTACAATATTTCAAGACGAAAGGTTCCTATTAGCATATGTCCTAAAATGCATCGTTACTGAGATACAGGATGTTGAATTTTCAATTTTCTTTTGTTTTTTTCCATGTTTTTATATATTTTTAAAGATAATTTATTCAAATTTGGTGTGCATCCTATTTGTTACAATCTCTACAAAACATATTTACTGATATTTGCAACAATCTACAGGGTGATACTCTTTTAGGAGTCATGAACCCCTTAATATCCCTGGAACTTATTTTTACGGCGGCACTGTTTTTTTTCTTAGTTGACTTCCTTGTTCTTTTCTTAAACTTTTTTTGGTATTTTACTTGTTTTTTTCGTATTGTGCACCGTTTAGGATTTATTTAGCAAAATAACTTCATATTTTTTTTGGCCTAAAGTACAAAAATATTTTGCTGCAATAATAAGTAATTCAAATTTAGTAGGCCGATAATTTTGTTTATTTGTTATATCATACATACATGTTTAATTGTTGAATTATTTACCGTTCCATCATAAGTTTTAAGAGTTATTTTCGAGTGAGTTTTTCACCAAATAATTATAAGAAGTTAAAAATAATTATTAGATTGTACTGATTCTGCGGTTGGCTCCTTGTGAAACATTATTAAATATTTTAAATAAACAAAGAAAATTTGCTTTTAAATGTTTCAAAATTACATTTTCACTATACACTTGTTTCGGCTTTTTAGGCCCTTTTCAAGAGTACAGATGAGAGGTACTAAATTATAATTTGTGTTCCTTGCTTATAAATTGAATGTTACATCTGGCAACTTATATTAAAAAAAATGGTTTGAAATATTTGGAATTTTTAGAAAAGTTAAATTACAAAATGTGGTGACCTACGAATATTTGTTGTTCATTTGTAGCCGTTTATTTTATTTTTGGAAGCTTTCTTAATTTCTAATATTTCTAGTAAGTCTAATTTTTTGCTTTTCTTTTCGGAATGAGGTAGTTCTACATTATCCATATTTATAAAGTGATTGTTTTCTATACAGTGTGTTGACATGCCGGTGCTATATACGTTGTTTACAATAGACTTTTTATGCTCTTCAAGTCGCTTTTTTATGTTACATCCAGTCTGGCCAATGTATATAGCGTCGCAGTCACTACATTTTAGTTCAGATACTTCTATCTTTTGTAGTTTTTTCTGTTTTATCCTTATTGTTTATTAACATTTTTCCTAGGGTATTTTTATTTACAGATATTGTTTTGCAACCTAATTTACTTAGTTTATTGATGACTTTATCACTAATTCCAGGTCTATAATTACTACATTTATGGATGATATTGGCGTCTTGTACAGAACCAGCATAAAACTCCTTATACATATTTTTCTTTTGTTTTGTTTTTATTAAATTATCTATGTTACTTTCTTTGTATCCATTATTCCTTGCTATTTGTTTTATTGTGTTGACTTCTTTTTTCAAAATTGTTTGGACTTAAAGGAAAGGTTAGCAGACGGTGAACAAAACTATGAAACGATGACATTTTTATTTGGAAAGACTGGTTAGAACTATTGTGTATCTTTTAGGTACCGTAAACCTACCTGTACAGATATAGTTCTATATAGTTCTAACCAATGATTTTGGTTTGCCAACGTGGTAACTGGTTATACAAAGAAATAATAATTGCTTACTTAGTTAAAACACTCTGTGTGTCATATCAGGCTTAAGTGAAAAAAAAGGACAAAATAAAGTCTCTAAAAGTCAAAAATAATCAGTTATCTATTGCTGTATATAATTAAAAATAAATCAAGGAATGGATCCGATCCACCCTGTATAAAATCAGTGAAACTTAAAGCGAAAATTTAAGAAGCAGAGTAGAACAATGTTCTTCTTAACATTACTGGTAGATACTGTTGATAATTCTTTTTGTCTCAATAATATGTTTTATCTTGCAAAAAAAAAACAAAAAAAGAAATGGAAAACTATGAATTTCTAACGAAATTATGTTATAAACTAAATTAGATAAATATAACAGGCTATACCTGGTTGAGTAGTGTCCTTACGTAAACCAATTTAAACTTATTAGATCAAAGTAAGTTTACATACATTTACATTTTCAAAAAAAAAATTACTAAGGAAGTTTTCAATTTATTTAAACGTAACACTCTTATCTGTATTCTTTTTTCTTCTTTCCTGGCGAGTCCGTCGGTTCCAGATAGGTAGCAACTCCAGAATCGTCGGCGTCGGGGACAGTCGGTGAACCAAGTCCAACCAAAAAAAGAATGGTCCACGAAGGAAAAAGGTTTCCCCCAAAATTTCACTTTCCTAGCCACAGTCTCACTTAGTGGCAACGAACGACGGAAGTTCCGTCACAATCAGCCCTCCACTAACAATCTTAGAAAACGAAATAAAAAAAATAAGTACCTAATTATTTAGCCAAAAGAAAAAAAAAGTAACTTTTGACATACCTTGAAGGGTGTTTCACTATATTCCACGAAAATATTAGATGGCTAAAAGAATCAACTATTTTGCAGGAGCACAGCCTACAGTGAGAACTCCAGATATTGAGAAAGCCTTTTTTAAGCGCAGTTGAAGAACATCCTGAAACAAGTACAAGAGAAATTTCGTTAACACTGAATATTAGTCATGTGCTTGTTTGGAAAAGTCTCGTTGAGAGTCTGTTGTACCCCTATCACATTCAAAGAGTCCAAGCACTACTCCTTCGTGACTTTGCATTACGTATGAACTTCTGCCAGTGGTTTCTTCAAATACTTGCTGAAAATCACTTATTTGATCGTCAAATATTATTTACCGATAATTCTAATTTTTCTCGAAACGATATTAGAAATTTCCACAATAATCATTTATGGGCAGATGAAAACTCGCATGTAATTATGGACTATGGAGTCACATTTACAGGAGCAATTTTCAGTGAATGTGTGGGTTGAAACTGTTGGGGATTACCTTATAGGGCCCTTTTTTTCTTCCAAGGAGATTTAATAATAATAAGAATAAGAATCACAGGAAAACGAGTAAAACACTACTATGTTTTTTACCACTATATTTGCACAGAATTGTGACTGCAGTTTCGATAGTTACGTCATTATCAAACAATTATTCAGATACGAATGAGATACATAGCATATTGTTAACCTTAATATTAAATAGGTAGGTAAATCTCTTCTAAGGATTGTTAATATAATAATAAATAATTATGGGGGTTTTCCGGACATGAATGAATGCGGTATTTTTCCAGGAAGGGTCCGAGGGTTAGTTTCTTTTTGCGGCGGTGAACAAAGTTGAGTACATTATATATAGAATAATTGTTTGATAATGACGTAACTGTCGAAACTGCAGTCACAATTCTGTGCAAATATAGTGGTAAAAAACATAGTGTTTTACTCGTTTTCCTGTGATAATGAACTACCACATAGTAACGGCTTCCTCAATCAACTTTAAGAATAAGAATATTTATTGATTGAATAGGTAATTCCTTATATACATACGATGAACGGTAGTTGTGAATATAACATTTTATAATACATAATAAAAATAAAAAGAGAAAAAAATATGACAAAGTATAACTAGGTAACATTGTTAAACAAAAAATGTATACTATATGTGAATTATTTCTGATAAAGATATATGAACCTATAAAAATAACTATATCTCTTAAATAAAACTGACCTAAGTTCTATATACTATAATGTATAACAATCTACTAAATCACCTTGACCTAATGTACTCACTAATTTTAGATTTAAATTCCTGAAGAGTTACTGAATTTTTTTTCAGAGATAGGAAGTTTATTATAATCATCTAAACCTTTATAAAACAACATCTTTGTAGTATTAGCAAAATTAGCTCTAGGTACATATAAGTTGTTTCTATTTTTTGTTGAATAGTCATGTATTTGGAAATTAAAGGTAATAAATTCTTGTAAATAATTTGGAGTCAAATTATTTAATACTTTGAAGATACAAGTCATAGATACACAAAATAATCTATGAAGGGCTGATATTTTACTTTCATTAAAGGAGTACATTAGACTAGCACAATAATCAAAGTGAGGTAATATGATTGTGTTATAAACAGTAACAGCAGAGTAGGGAGATAAATCACAGGATACTCTAGTAAAAAAGTATAATTTTTTTGATATTTTTTTGTATACATAATTATAATGAGCATTAAATGATAAGTAATTATCCAGCACAAAACCAAGATACTTGAATTCAGTTACAAATTCAACTGTATTAGTATTTATTCTAATTGTATTATTTTGAAAATCACTGGTATTATATTTAAAAGAAGTTGTTAATATCATGGCCTAAGTCTTTGCTACATTTAGCTTCAGCTTATTAGTATTTAAATATTTTTGAATTAGATCAAGAGACTTATTCATTTTGTTTATTGCCATACTTAAATCCTTACTGGATACTGATAAGAGAGTGTCATCTGCAAAAAGATGTATAAAGACACATTCATGGTGTGTCTTTATATCATTGATGTAAATTAAAAATAATAAAGGTCCTAGCACACTGCCCTGTGGTATACCGAAGTCATTAATTTTAGCTTCAGATAATTTATCATTTATTTTAGTTATTTGATTCCTGTCTGTTAAATAATCTTCTATCCACGACAGAACTGTATCTTGAATACCATAACTCTCTAGCTATTTTAATAATAAAGAGCGACCTATGGTATCAAATGCCCTCTTTAAGTCTAAAAAAACAGCAACAACATAATCACCTTTATCAACGTCTTGTTTCCATTTAGTTATAGTTAGTTGTAATGCCGTTTCACATGAATGTTTCTTGCGGAAACCAGATTGATTAACGATTAATAAGTTATTATTAGTAAGATATGCTGTAAGCTGTTGGTACACTACAAGCTCTAAAACCTTTTCAATACATGGCAATGTATTAATCGGGCGAAATTCCCATGATTTATTAGTATTTGAGACTTTTTGAATTGGTGTTAGTATGCTAGTTTTTAAATCATTTGGAAATATTCCTGTTTGCAGAGATGTATTAAAAAGTTAAATAATATGTGACCAATTACACCAAATATTTCTTTCAAGAATTTACCATTTAAAGTTTCGTGAACTGAGCATGTTCCATCCAAACTATTTACAATAGTACCTGATTCTTTTAAATCAATTTTTCTAAATTCAGAAAAGCTAGTTAAAACATCGTTATTATTATTCCATTCCGCGCCAGTATCAATCGTATTAATTATATCTTTTATACTATCTATAAAGTATTCATTAAATTGTTCAGCAATATTAATATCAATTTTAATTGTTCTTATTTCACCATTTATGTCAAACTGAATGCCATTATTAAAATCAGACGTATTATTTTTATTATTAATAAGTGTTTTCAGAGTTTTCCACATTTTAATGGGATAATTTTTACATATATCTATTTTATTATAACAGTATTGTTGTTTCTTTTGCTTTAGAAGATTTACAACTTCGTTACGAAGTTTTTTGTAATTTTGCCAATTTATCTCATTTTTATTATAATCAAATATTTGATAGTTTAAGACCCTTTCTCTGCACCTACTCTTCACTTCACAATCATACCAAGGTAAGCAGTTTGACTTAACACTATAAGTTTTAATAGGTGCAATGTCATCAACAATGTATTGACAGGTAACTAATAAATTATCATATAACACATTTACATCAGTGCAACAAAGTAGAAATTGGGAAGATATCAATTCAAGATTTATCTTATGTATATTTAACTCATTAAGGATTCTAAACGATTTAATAATCTCCATATATGTTCCAATTTTACCACTAAATAGATTTACAGAAATAACCGAATGGTCAGTTATTTTTGGAATATCATGAATGCTTACATGGACATTGTCAAAATTAGTGAGTACATAATCTAATATTTGTACATCTAGTGAATTCTGTGTCATGTTGTTTAATACTAAATGAATTTAACATATTTCTTAACTTTACACAGTAATAATCATGACTTAAATAATTTAAATTGAAGTCACCTATAATAATACTTCGAGTTTTGCTACAAAATATTTCATCACAGATAGTTTCAAAATTATTGCAGAAATCTGCATGACTTGCACTTGGTGAATGATATAAGCTTCCTATCAATAATTTCGTATCTCCATAATTTATTTTAACAACCTTACACCAATAATTACTTTCCAATACATATGTTTTAAAGTCAACAAAATTTATATCTATTCTAATAAATATTAATACCCCACCTGTGTGTCTCGACATAGAATCACACCTCACTAGATTATACTGATATAACTGTAGCTTTAATGGACAATCCTACACTCGCTTTCTTGAAGATCTTCCGATCTTACTTGACAATGTCCCTATTTTAAGATCTTAGATGTGGTTCATGCATGATGGTGTACCTGCACATTTTAGTGTTCTGACCCGTCAATTGTTGGATGAAACTTATAACAATCGTTGGATAGGTCGTGGAGGAACTCAGTTATGGCCCCCAAGGTCCCTTGCCCTGAATAGTTTGAACTATTGTCTGTGGGGGCACCTTAAAACTCTAGTTTACAATACTCCCATTCAAAATGAAGCAGAATTGATAAATCGCATAATAGCTTCATGCCAAACTATAAGAAACACTCCAGAAATTTTTTAAAAGGTACGTTAGTCAATAAGAAGAAGAGCTGATGCGTGCATACTACCAGGAGAACAGTTACTATGATTTTTTGACACTATTTTTTTAAGCTTAGTTCTTAGTTTTAATTGTTTTTTTCCTCTTTTTGTAATTTGACCGAAATTGGAGTTTTATTGTTTATTTAAAATCCTTTAAAAATGTTTAAACGGAATTTAAGAAAAAAATATATTTGATTTTCAAAAGTTTTTCCTTTAAATCTTATAAAAATGTCGATCTTCTCAACAGCACCATCTTGTTACCCAGGCTTTTCCGTTATTTTGCCAAATAACTCCTAAATGGTGCAAAATATGAAAAAATTGCAAGATACCAATAAGTTTAAGAAAATAACAAGGAATATAACTAAGTAAGAAAAAAATAGCATCGCTGTAAAAAGAAGTTCGAGGGGTTTTAAAGGGTTCATGACTCCTAAAACTGTATCACCTCGTAGATTGTTGCAAAACTCGAAATTCGTTTTATAGAAACTGTAACAAGTAGTATGTACGCCAAATTTGAATCAATTATCTTTAAAAATGTATAAAATACATGGAAAAACGAAAGAGAAATTAAAATTCAACTGTATCTCAGTAACGAAGCATATTAGTAGGAACTTTTCGTCTTGAAATGTTGTAAGGAATAACCTCCTGAAGGCATGTAATTAATTAACGGCCTGCATATATTTATTCATAAATGTTTTCCTTATTTCTTTCTGATTTCAAAAACATAATTTTAATAAATTTTAATAATAAATTATGTAAGTAAATGTAAATTTTATGAATAAATACTTTATTTAAACAAAAATATATTATTTTCTAATTATAACAAATGTTCAACAATTCTTCCACTCTGCTGAAAAGAATAATGAGTGCCCTACGCCGTACAGATTGAGTAAGATCCCGTAACATATCTGGATGATGCACGTTGCAAGAATTTCTCATACGCAATTTCATGTGTTATGTTGTAATTGGTTGTGCAGCATAAAACTGCATACCAAAAAATCCAGCGTTATTAAATCTGGCGAAGGTGCCGGAAACATAACGGTAGGTTGTCCATCAACTATTTGTTGATTTTCGCAGATCAAACGATGATGATGGAAGATAGTGATTAATTCTTGGATAACATAAGTGGTGGATTTACGTATAGGCTCGTGAGGCCGAGGCCTAGGGGCGCTAAACTTAAAGGGCGCCACTGAAATGCAGAAATATAAAATAAATGACCAAATACGGGAAATTTGGTTTTTTCAGCAAATAAAATTATCGCGTTCTAATAATACTAAAGTACCGCTGTTTTGATTTTAATTTATTTTCATTAGCAATGACAATGCTTGTAAGTTTTTAACTTTTTCAAGTTAACTACGATGTCGAAAGAGAAATACAGAGAATGAGATATATTTATAGAAACTATCATTACCAAATTCTAAAGAAAGAAAAAAGTGTTTTAGTTAATTTTAGTTTTATTTAAATGATAGTCTATGAGAATTGTTAACGAGTTTGTAATAATATAATATAATTAAAGAGTAACAAAGAGTATCAAAAATAAACACGAAATAAATATGTTTAATGTATGTACTAATATAATTCATTATAAATTACCCACCCCCTATCATCGTTATTATTGCTTATAGAAAAAAAAGTTTTAAATAAGAGTTGTGTGGTTATGACTGAATTTTGTTAAAATGCTATCAAATGTACAGTAGTATGCAGATTTCAGGGGATATAAAAAAATTATATATTTTTTTAAATGGAATACCCTGTATATTAATAAATTTTGGAATGATCATTTGTTCCTGATTTCAAAAATATACCACATATTACCCCTACCGTATAACGTTTTTGAGTTATTAAACGTTGAATATCTTAGTTAAACTAGTTGCTGTAAATATGGAAAAGTTAACATTATTAAAGTGAGCTAAGAAAATGACAACTATTATGTTTGACAAGTGACATTTCTTTAATGAAATAATCAAAAGGTTTACAGTGAGGAAGAAAAAGTCCAAATATTTACTTGTTATATACTAAATAACAAAAATAAACGTGCATCAAAAAGAGTATATAGGGTGTTGTATCCAAATCGTCCAACACCATCAGAAAATACGGTCAAAAATATTTACCGAAAGGTGAATAATACCTCCAGTTTTAGTAGAAAAAAGCGTATAGTTCAAGCAAACCAGGAAGAACAGCTAGATATACTGCTTCATTTCGAAGGTAAGCCCATCCATTTTTATTCACGAATAGACTTTTTTGAAACATTGTATTATTTTTTAGAAAATTCTGATTGTAGTATAAATAATGCAGTTGATCAATTAGGTAAAAGTTATTCCAAAATCCAACGTACGTTAAAAAATAACAACTGCAGACCATATAAAATTTTATCCGTACAAGTTTTAACAGAGGCTCATAAAATGAAAAAGGCTGGACTTTTGCCGCCAGATGATTCAAAATTTGGACGAAGATCCCGATTTTTTTTACTAAAATATTGTGGACTGATGATTCATCCTTTTCTACGGCAGGAATTTTTTAATATGAAAAATCGAAGGTCGTGGAAGAACAAGCACAACAGAAAAAGATTGGTAAAACAAATAAAACAATCAGGAAGAAAAACTGTTAGCGTTTGGTGTGGAATTTTCAGAAACAAAATTGTTGGGCATATATTTTACCCTACCAATTCGAGATCATTTGAATAATGTATTCCCAATATGGATAGGGAATAATGGACCTATTAAATGGCCACCTAACAGTCCGGATTTGACCCCTAATTATTTTTTTTTTGGTGGATTTTAAAACACATTGCCAATAATAATAATAATATTCAAGTCATTAAAGACAGGATTGAAATAAACAATCTAAATAATAATCCCACATGAAATTACACCTCTTTTCCCTAAGCCTTCCACTTCCGTTAACCACCCCCCTTTTGAATCCTTCCACGAGCCAAATGAATGAAGCCATTTTCGGTGCAATTATAAATATAAGAAGACGTTATCAATTATGCATTGACAGTAATGGTGGACACATCGAACATCTTTTATGAGTTACCATTTATTTATGTTTAAATCTCCTAAATAAATCTTTCTTATCTATTTTGTATAATTGATTTTTTCTTCCTCACTGTAAACCATTTTGATTATTTCATTAATTACATTTCACTTATCAAACATAATAGTTGTCATTTTCATAGCTCACTTTAATAATGTTTTCCATATTTACAATAACTAGTTTAACTAAGTTATTTGACGTTTAATAACTCAAAAACGGGATATGGTAGGGGTAACATATGGTATATTTTTGAAATCAGGAACAAAGGATCATTCCAAAAATTTAATAATATACAGGGTATTCCAATTAAAAAAATATATTATTTTTTTGCATCCCCTGAAATCTGCACGATACTGTACTTTTGATAGCATTTTAACAAAATTCATAACCACACAACTTTTTATTTAAAACTTTTTTTCTATAGACAATAATAACGATGATAAGAGGTGGGTAATTTATAATGAATAATTCTGTACATATAAATGTCCAAAAAAAAAAAAATTTATTAATGCGGCACCGTAGATGAATGTGCCTAGGGCGCAATTGTACATGAATCCGCCTCTGGATAACATTTTTGCAATTACGATGTACTCTGGCACTTTGTTGGGATATCGCTCAGAAACATTTCATTCTCCATAAATTAACAACATATTTAATAGGGCTCTCCTAGCGCTAAGTAAAACTGATGCGGCGAATGCATACGTTTTGAGCGGTGTTACGATTTTTTCGTGTTTAACAAAATATTTGTTTTTAATTTTTCAGGCACTGCAGATTTTTTTTACAAATGCGTGAGGAATTATTGATATCACAGAACAGAAAAAAGATTGATATCATTAAAATAAATTAAAAGGGCTTCTAGATTCTAGAATAAGTATTTTTTACGAAATATATAAATAAAATGTAAACTTTAAGCGTCAAATAAACATAAATCTATTTTAATAAAATAATAAAGATGACAGACTGTACTATACAGATAAACATGTAAAAAAAGCACAAACAATGCATAGAGCACATACAGATAAAACCACGAGGGAGCGGACACGCGGATGTACAATTTACGTTTGACCGTTGGCAGCAGAGGGGAATCCGCAGTCGCGTAAATATAAAAATGCAAGGCTAATGTAGGTTTCTACATTTATATGTATGAGTTACCTACCGGTCAGAAGCGTAGATAATTACACGAATTCATGCAAGGTTTCTACATGTAAATGTAGAAACCTTGCATGTATACATTAGTCTTACATGAATTCGTATAATTACGCTTCTGACCGATAGGTGGTTCATTTATGACGAGCTTCCGCTTAGAGACTGCGGATACCCCTTCGCTGCCAACGGTCAAACGTAAATTGCGCATACTAATGACCGTGTTCGCTCCTTCGTGGTTTTATCTGTATACATCCATTATAGATATCCGTAGATGTGGATATTTAATCGACGTCAAATGAATATCCATTAGACGTCCCTATGTGTCACAAAATGTCTAATGGATGTATGTGTGCTGTGTGGTAATGTTATACATCAGCTTCTCAATTTCAGGATTTACTGAATAAACGCACAAAGCACAAATTATATAATTTAAATTAATACATTATTAGTTTATGGCTTCCATTGTAGTATCTGAAAAATATTGAATAAATATATTAAATGGTAATGGTACTGTAGCTAGTAGTTGGATGGGTAACAATTAAACCTGTTGTACAAACAAAATTGTACAAAAATTTAATTACCTCGAAAAAATAATGTTACCAAAAAATCACCCAGATCACACAATCATTAGAAACATTCAAAAAATGCCCAAGACCGTAATTACACGGGTTTAAAATATCATATATCACACCACTTTTTTTCAGCAAATTAGATAAAGAAGAAAAAACCATATTCAAAACTACAAACCGCAATTTTTTCTCTCAATTCTCCGATTTTTAAAAGTCGAAATAGTAAAATTAGTTTTCATTAAAAAACCGCTCCGCAGTATAAGCGCGACGGCAAGTGCCGCGGGAGCAATTACAAACATTAAAATGACCAAAACTCATAAAGACGTTCATAAGCAATAATTACAAACCGGTCTGAACTATTTTATTGCGATCCGAAAGTCCTCAAAAAATGTTAATTTCAGTGGTCGACAGAAGCAAATAATTATTAGCGGCCAAAGCCATCATAAAATGGTAAAAGATAAATTTCTGTATTTCTATATATAAATTTTAAAATATGCTAGTCGCACACACCTAAAAATTAATTTTTACAAAGTCAATTAAATAAATAACAACTAATATCAAAGTAAAATAGTTTAAGATAAAATAATAATAATACTTTCAGGCAACAAATTGTTTCCACCGCGTTTCATTAACCGCTAGATTTATTTATATGAGAATTAAACTTGTAAAATTGGAGTTTGGTACACCATGTAGTAGACCATTCAGACAGACAAGCCGTATCGGGAGCTTTTACCAAATCGGAGCTTTTGAGCCGGGTAGATTTTATTTTTAGTACGCGCTTTCTAAACATGACATCATATTAACATCGCAATAGATGACGACATAACACCTATAAATACAAAATTTTAGACGTTGAGACAATTCAACCACTCCACTCTAAAGAGCAAGCATCGTAGTACAAAATTCATTTTTTTAAGTATAAATTTTTCACTTTTGCATTCATATAGACTCCGCGAACGTCAGCTAATTAACTTAAAACCGGTTAAAAACTCCATTATTAAACACCAACTGATCTAGAGCCCTTAGAACAGACTTTCGTTGACAGTTTCACAGGTAATAGATCTCACACGGGTCTCAGAAGTCGTAAAATAGGCACCAAGAAATTTCTCCACGCACCAGGCCGGGTTATTTTTTGGTATTCAAGACACGAAGATGGCGTCCACCACATATAAAGTAACTTTACAACATTCACCGCAGAAAACCAGAAGCACTTCTTCGACAGATTTTATCATTCGTGAATTTTGGCTTGAGGAGTCTTCCGTCATCAGATTTTACTGTAAAACTCTACGTTGTTTTTCATTTATTAAACTTAAAAAACCACAAAAACAGGCTCCTACGGATGTAGGTTGTCTAAGAAGAAAAAATTAAACGTTTATGCAAAGGAACATCATCGTCTGAGATCTCCGAGGACAAGGTAAGGAAGTGACTTACATACTTAGACAGAATTATTTTTCAAAATTATTTTTCGCGAGGTTAGGTTTGTTAAGATAAATTCTTGAACCTCAGTTTTATATTAGAAAATTTAACTTGTTTTAAAATCAAAGCTTCACTTGACTTAAAATTCATTTATTCAACAAAATTTGGTTAGTTCTAAGTTTCCCGGGTGTTTACTGCCATAAAAGTTTTAGAGTTTTTTGAAATTTTTTGAGTTTTAAGGATCGACAGCCAAAATTTTTGCAAAAAATATCAATAAAATAATATTAAACATAAAAAGATACACTGCTCAAACAAATTTTTTTCGAATCCGATTTAGAAAAATTTTACTAAAAATTTTTTTTTGGTTTTACAAATCGTTCATTATAAAGAAAAGTTGTGAGGTCTTGCGCGACCTTTTAGGCAGGCTAGTAGTATCCGAGTTGTAGGTCAACTTGCCGTCCAGTCTGTTAAATTTCAACAATTTTTCAAGAATTTTTTTTGAGTGTTTTGTGATTGTGAATTTTACGGTCATCTAAAGGACTCCCTGTCCAATTTTATTTTTGGTCTTAACTTAGTCAAATAAATTTTACACTCACAAATCACCTGATCTCACTAGTAAAATTCAATTTTGTAAGGAACCCTCTGATCAAATTATTTTTTTGGCCTTCAGTGACTGAAAAATAAATGTTATAGTTCTAAAAGCATTCGCAGGGAAGTAAAAAAGACAGTTTTGCACAGACCCCCCTGTTAAATTTTATTTTTACATACAAGTTAACTAAAAAAAATATTTTCAGTATTTCATAGTCATTTTCAGTCATGTTTTTTTGCCCTAATAAATAAATAAAAAGCATACGCCGCCTGTATAAATCCTTCAGCTACAAAGTCTGAGGTAGAAACAGATTCCTTAAGCCAGGACCGCCGAAGAGGAGTTGCTGAAGTCTTGTTCAGCTCTGCTAGCATAGCCAAAGGCACACCGAAAATTCAACGAGGGTAAGAACAGGCTACCTTACCTCTCTGCCTGCAGGCAAACCCGAGATTTTGTGACGGAGCCGAACAAATCGAGATCGGCCTGGTTGCTGGGACGGAGTCGTAAAACTCTGAATCTCTTAATCGGTGCTCTGACAGGCCACTGCAGGCTTAGGAGGCATCTATCATTGATAGGTATTGAGGAAGACCCTACATGTCCAAGATGCGGGAGTGATGAAGAGACATCTTACCACAATGTGAAGCGTTTGGGCGCCTGAAACACAGTATCTTCGGTTCTGAGGCGCTTCTAAGGGAGGAGATGAGCTCTCTCGTAATAAGTGACATCCTGACCTTCATCAGAAGGTCGAAAAGATTCGATAAGGGAGCAAGAGAAGCACATGGCTGAGGGAACAGCTGGGGGTTGGTAAAAAGGCGCCGTCTGTGGCCTACTTGCCAGGCGTCAGCCTCCCCCACCATTACCATTACCATTACCTCTCTGTACAATCAAATACCACGGCAACAAAACCAAAATTATTTTCGTGGCAGCAAGTTACGTGGCGTCCAACTTAATTAAAAAGAGAAAAAACCCAGCTAGGGAGAAATCAAAGAAACAATTCTTCCATAAAACACAAATAAAAAGAAAACTTCCTTGTTGTATTTGTGACAGACCAGCAGAACATATAGCGGTCTCGCCTCAGTATTTTTGTGGCTTGTATATCAGCCTAAGACGCAGAAGCTGTGCAATCTTAGGCGAGATTGTGTAGTGGATATACCATCCTTCGAAGGGGATGTAAAGCAATCGGGCCCTTGTCTATTAGATGTTAAACAAGTAAAAACTATACACACTCTTGAATAGAGAAGAGGTTCACCAAATTTCCAGGTAACTCGTATCTCTAGCGTCGGTGATTGGCCCTACTAGCGGAAATAGGCCGACGTTGTTTGATTATATACTATTAACTGGTAGATGATGTCAATGTACCGTCTTGTTCATATGAACGATTCTTCGTGAACGGGTCATTTGAGTGAGCAAACTGGTATGATCTGGTTTAGTCTTACCCTTATTTCTTTTACACATTACTAAAGTTTATGTCTCGGAAACTGAACCACTCTGTATACCGTGTGTAAAACGACTAATGTGGCAGTGGCTAACTGTTAAGACAGATTTGAACATGTGAAATGGACGTAACTGTGTGAGGGTTTTGTTGAAGGCTGGTGGGACGTACACTGAGCCTGTCTCTATACAGACTACCTGTGGTCTCTATGTTCGTTAGGTGTGTCTTATTCCATCAAATTTCATCCTAGTTCACAGCTATCACTCGTATTCTTTTTCTAACTGGCCACACTTAGCGCTATGCAAATGTTATACGTCTTCAGTGGTCAAAGAGCTTCAAGCCTTTTAAGACAACTTCATCCTTCCAAAAAGCTTAAAGTCTCTTGAAAACGGCTTGTATTTCTTTTATTTATATTTTAATAATTCCTTGAGCACATGTTAGGACTTGAGAATTTGGCCAGGTCTGTGTAGGTTAGGTTAGGTTTTGTTGTGAGTGGGTCTCAGTAGATCCTCCACTGCGGCCATCAGCAGGCCTATTGTGGCTCACGCCTAATTATATTTCACCCAATAAGTTCATTCTCTTAATGAACCTGATAACTTTATTGGGTGAGAAAGTGTCCACATCCTCTGGCAGCAGTTGCCTTTTGCCAAATATTGAGAATCGGATCCTCTCCACAGCGGATAGGTGCATAAGATGTGGTCTGCTTTCTCATCATCCTCCAGGCATAGACGGCACTCGGCGTTTTCCGCTAGGCCGAGTTTATCCAGATGATAGTTTAGTCGGCAGTGCCCGGTATATAGGCCTGTTAGAGTTTTCAGGTTTACCCTGTTTAACTCTAAAAGTTTCTTAGCTCTTGATTTCAAAGGGTATTTTATAAACGCCTTCGAATGAACTAATCCTGGTAACTCTTGCCAATACTGGAGAGTTTGCCTTTCAGCCAAGGTTGAGATAGCCATCTTGGCAGTACTTGAGGATATGCCAAATATTGGTTCTGGTCCGATAAATCGTGATCCCGCTCCTTCTGTGGCTAAGGAGTCCGCTATTTGGTTACCTTCCATACCAGAGTGGCCGGGTATCCAGACTAGAGTCACTTTGTTGTTTTTGCTCAAATGATTTAGAGCTTTCTGACAATTCCATGCTATTTTGGAGTTACACCAGCAGGAGCCAAGAGCTTTTACAGCTGCTTGGTTATCTGAGAAAATTTTTATTAATCTGCGTGTAAGTTGCATATATTCCAGCCTTCGTACACACAGTTCAATGGCATGAACCTCAGCCTGAAAAACAGTTGCATGAGTACCTAGGTTTGAGACTATCCTCACCCTTGATCTGTAGCTGTGTACTCCAGCTCCTGTTCCCTCGGGAGTCTTGGAGCCGTCTGTAAACCAACATCTGTCTGCCTTCAGTAGGTCGGCTTTATTCCGATCCCACTCATCTCTTTCTGGAGAAAGGATGTTGAAGGTCAGCTCGTAGTTGGTCATGGTAGGCATAGTATCCGAGGGCATTCACAGGATGCTGTGATGTCAGCCAGCAACCTGTTCCGCTCCATGATACTAGTCTGTGGCATATTAATGGCCGCTTGTTGCAGTCTGTAGGTTGCCCACCTGGCCTCTCTCTCCAGATATATATGAAGAGGGGGTAAATCCAGGAGGATTTCCATTGCAGCTGACGGTGTGGTGCTAATTGCTCCCGTTACGGTCATGCATGCTAATCTCTGCAGTCCAGAGAGTTTGGATTTGGCCGTCCGTTGTGATCCTTTCGGCCACCAAACAATGGATCCGTATGTTATCATTGGTCTGATGACCGTGATATAGATCCAGTAAATTTGTTGGGGACCCATGCCACAGGATTTGCCAAAAATACGACGGCATGTCCATAAGGACAGCTTTACTTTGTGGATTACCTTTTCCAGATGGGAGTTCCAATTCAGTGATCTATCCAGAATGATTCCTAGATATTTCACCTCCTCCACAAATGGAATAGTTTCACCCATTAAGGCGGGAGGTCTTAAGTCCTCCAGCTTCCTTTGCCGAGTGAATGGTACTATTACTGTCTTTTGAGGGTTTACAGACATCTGTTCCCCGTCACACCAGTTACTCACTGCATCCAGTGTCTCTTGAAGGGTATTTGATATTACTCCTTCAGAGTTTCCTCTGACTAGTATGACTAGATCATCTGCATATGCTAGAATCTCAACCTCCCACAGTGTGAGAATAGCCAGTAGGTTGTCCACAAGAAGTGACCACAAAAGGGGGGAGAGAACCCCACCATGCGGGCATCCTCTCGTGGCTCTAAACCTGTTTCTCCCTGTAGAGACGTTGTTATGGTTCCGTTTGATATGTGCACTTGTGACGCCTTCTCTTTTTAATGCATAAAATTTGTTTTGAGTATATATCTTATTCTTTCTAAATATACGAAGTACCAAAGTTCCTATGTTAAATCAACAATTTGGCAGAAAGTAATAGCTCAATACGTGAGCTATTGTGAGTGAGCTCATAAATTAAAAAAAAAATGCAATGAATTAACATAACTTTTATTTACATTACCAATGTGCACAATAAAGTAATGCAACATACTTCCAGAATTGTGTTTTATTTTTCCTAATATCCCAATTAAATATATAAATAATGTATCGTCAAATATTTATAAACATGTTAAAAATATATACAATTAGAATAATTATAATTACAATCTAACAATATTATTCGTAAATGGTTCAAATTTATAAAAAAAAAATACACTTATATACTCGCAATAAATATATATTTCACATATTAAATTAGTCTCACGTAATGTATATGCTTTTAATCTTCGGAGTCTTCGTCAAACGCTGTGTTACTATCAGGTAATTTTTGGAACCTTTCCTGCGCTTTCTTCCAAATATTCTGTTTCTCACTCGGTATCAACGATTCTACAACTCCTTCATTGCAACCAATACCGGTTGTTCCTTTATTAGACACCAATTTTATCTACAAAAAAAAGTCACAGTAAATGTTAATTAATTAAATTAGAATATATAATTCTTGCATCCAGAATAATAAAAAAAACGTGCAATATTTCTTAAAACATTCTGTATAAGGAAAAAAGCAAAGAGGATTTTCAAAATAAACTTTTTATAAGAATTACTTTTTTTCGAAAAATTGAAAAATATAAAATTTTGAATTATTGTGAAATCTATTCGGGGACACACTGTTGTTCTATACCTCATTTCCAGCCTAACACAAAATTACGTTCTTATGAAATGTAACTTTGATTTTAAAGTAATCTGTCCACGTAGCAATGAAGTTGTAAAATGTAAGAAGTTCTATCGTTTTTGCATAAATTTATATTTACAAGATTTATAGGCACAAATTGGGTTAGGTGTATCAAGGGTTGCCTGGTGACTCCGGAGCGCTCTTAATAAAAAAGACAGAAAATCCAGTGTCCACCTTAAGCATATCACTCTATACTTAAGGATCGCCCCGTATAATAAAATTTTTCTATTACTGTCCTATTATCTTCAGGTAAATATTTATAAAAGTTTTCACTTGAAGAGAAAAATTTAAAAGAACAAAAACCATCTTATAACAACCCAAAGAATAATATACTCTACTTACTGGTTCTAGCATTCCTTCTCCATCTTTTCCTAAGGATTGGCCTTCTTTCCATCCCATCTTAGATAATAGTTTGAATCCTTTATTTTCTGAAGATATTGATCTAGAGGAAGATTCAATGAAAATATATTAAATATAGAAATGATCAATAAGATATTTATGTCTTAAATAAGCTCTGGGCTCTCTGGCTTCATTTTTGAATGGGTGATTTTTTACCCAATAAGTACACGAGAGTCCAGAACATTCTTGAATTTTTGCACTCACTTTTAAAACACCCGTATATGCAATGACAACAATAATATTAATGAGAGATCACCATGTTACAAACAGCAAAATTATAAATAAAAAAAAATGAATTGATACAGGAAATTGGGAGGAAATCAAAAAACAACTCTTGCGATTTAATTATCATAAAATATAAACTAAAATAAAAATCGAAATACTTAAAAAAAAATCAGATTTAAATTATAAGAAAACATTAATACTTACTCATCAAGGGAGGCCATTTTGGTCTTTTCATGGGGATTCTGGCTGCCGACTGTCTCTCTTCGTTTTTGGGCTCTGTCGGTGTACCCACTGGCCAACTTAGGATCCTCCTCAAAATTCACCAGCCCACACATTTTTCTTAAGTTCTTTAATTCGTTTTTGTGTCTCTCAGCTCTGCTAGTCTTAACGACTTTGTCAGCTTCTGCCACTAAAATTAAATTATTTCAGCAAGGATAGGCGCAAGGACCCCAATAGTGTAATAAAATTTTGTTTTAGTCAAAATCCATTTAAAAATCACAACATTTTTTGCCCATCATGACCAGACTAAGTTTTGCATTATTAATATACATTTATTACTCTTTCTCAATAAGAAATGCACTATAGGAGATATTTTTTACAGATATTTTCATTCTAAGAAGCAACTTTTTTTACTGGATGAAACTTTTACAACATCAATTAATTGAAGAAAAACTTTTTAAACAATGTTACAATAAAAAATATTATACAATATTAAATTTGCCCCTGGAATGTCGAAAAAATCTTCTTACAAGCTTTTTTAACATAATTTGATTTTTCTGTGTAGTTTTGATATATTTTATTAATTTTTTGCAATTTACCTTTTGGAACTTGAATCAATCCTGGTTCACAATGGCCGCATGTTTGATTTCCCTCATGAATATGACATAAAAGTGTCGTAGAACCAATCTGGATTTTACTGCCATGCGTAATCTTCATCGGCTCACTTTCTTGCTTAGATGGTGATAAACGTCTACCGTTTAAAAGGGTACCATTCCTTGAACCCAAGTCGGTCACCAAATAATGACTAGATTCTTTGTCAAAAGTGAATTTCAGATGGTGCTTACTTGTGTTTATGTCTGGTATTAAAATGGAATGACCACCTTCTCGGCCTACACTTCCCCCATCACATGTTATTATGTGCAAGGAACCAATTTTTACTTTTGGAACATCTGAGCTTTCAACAATTATACGCATACAAGGAGGCCATTGCTTCGATATATCTGAAAGAATAAATAAGGTTGGATAAAGCAATACGATACAAATACAAAATAATTTAACTATAATTTCTAAACTGTATGTTTCAAATCAGTTTAAGCTCCCTCTTAACGCTGGTGTACATGCATCACAGAAATTTTTTCCATCACGGCAATGTCTACATTACAGAATTTAAATTTCAATTTTCTTTTAGGGTCTTTGCAATTTTTCAGTTAATTGCATAGAACATCTCGCAGTCTATGGCCAACCAAATATTTACTCTCATAAATTTTATGTGTGAAACAAAAAAAAACAAATAAATAAGTACCACTTGTGTCTGATTTAGCATCTTCATCAGAACAACTTTCATCACTCTCTGAACATTCGCCTTCTTCAACGTCTTTTGCGGGAGAACGTAATCCTTCCTCCTCACGTTGTCGTTTAGTGTCCTAGAAACAACATTGTGTTACTGATTTATACGTACCAAGGGCCATTGATCGTAGTTTATTTATGTTCATTTTATTGAAGGAATGCGTTAGGTCCTCCAAATCGGAAGAATTCTTTACCTGAAAGAAAATAAACATAATTATTTCTCCTTCCTAATAAACTAAAAAAAAAAGTAATTCAAAGGGTCTGGTCGAGTTTAGGTACACCCGAATTTTAAAATTTTCTTTTTGACAATAAGTAGTACAACATGTTCAGAACACAATAAAAAAGAAAAAACTGAGGATGAACATAAATTTTGAAGAAAAAAATAAGGCATTTTCGGGACCGAGGTGGGAAATGTGGTGCTGACGATTAATGACCTAAAATGGTGTGGTGACAAGATTGAGGATCACATAAGTAAAATGGAATCAACTGATGATGATATTATTCGCAGAAAAACAATGAAGCTATCCAAGCATGATGAATTTCAGGTAGTTTTTTATTGGTTTGCCCAACAGCGATGTCAGGGTATTCCATTATCAGGACCTATTATTCAGCAGAAGGCATTAGATTTTAATAAAAAAATACAATCATGTGATCCCTCATTCAAAGTTAGTACTGGTTGGCTGGATAAATTCAAAAATTGTCATGGAATTAGCGCTAATAGTGCTGTTGTGTCAGAATATGTTAATAAACTTCAGGCAGAAATTAAAAATTGGAACTTAACACGAAGTCAGGTATACAATTGTGATGAAACTGGATTAAAATGGAAGGCTTTCCTCAAAGAACTTTGGCCTCATCCTCAGAGAAGACAGCACCTGGTTACAAAGCTCAGAAAGAGCGAATAACTGTTATGGTTTGCGCCAATGCCAGTGGTGAACACAGACTTCCACTTTTTGGTCATTGGAAAAGCAAAAAAAACCTCGACTTTCAAGAATATGGACTTCGGTTTGTTGCCAGTGAAATACTGTGCCCAAAAAAGTGCCTGGATGAGTCAGGTTATTTTCATTTGACTGGTTTAATCGTTTTCTTCCTGAAGTCAGCAAATATCTTCGCAAAAATAATTTACCTGAAAAAGCTATGCTTTTATGGATAATACGCCAACTCATCCAATTGAAGAGCTGAGATCTGAAGATGGTAAAATAACGTGATACTTTTTACCAGCATATACTACGTCCTTAGTTCAACCTATGGATCAGGGCGTGAAAGAAAGTACCAAGAGAAAGACTTTTATCGAATGCCTTAGTTCCGAGGCAGAATTAGATTTGAAAAATCATTGGAAAATGTTCAGTATCAAAGCAATATACAATGCCGCTGAAGCTTGGAATAATATTCCAGAGATCTCTTCAGAAGTGTTGGCATAAACTGTGGCCTGAAGAAAATGCACCCAAACAAACTGAATGAAAAGACATTACAGCCTCTTCTAAGCAACAAACAATTTCAATTCTTTCTGGATACGGAAAAATCTCTGGAAATGATGTTAGTAGCTGGCTGGAAGTTGGCAAAGACGATTTGGGTTATGAGATCTTGTCTGATGATGAACGTATCACTCATGTGTTAAATTCTGATGAAACGAATGAAATTGAAGCTTGCATAATTTGCATAACATGAAGCATTTATGTGTTGTATTTTGAACATAATAATGAATACAAGATTATTTAGCGACTTTCTATTATCCGTCTATTTCTATATCTGTCACCTCCCTGTCCCGACCACTGACGGATAATAGAGGTTCTACTGTAGTATAATAAAAAAGAAAATGAAATGCAATTAACGTTACTATCGCTTCTCAACCCCTGACACAGATCAATAGTGTAGAAAGAATAAAAGTAAATTTATGAGAATGTATATTTTTCAGGAATTTGTAAAATAATATTACGGAAATGGTCAGAAACTGTAGGACCATAAATTTCAAACCACATGGAACATATACATATACATTGCAATTAATGGAGATTGCATAACACCATGTCTTCTTAAAAATTGCTTCAACCATGACCGATAAACTTTAACTTGATTCGTGCACACACCAGTGATAGGATCACAAAAATTTTGAGAATGGTTGACAATTCTATGAATATGGGCGATACCCTTCTAAAATGGCTAGATCTGAATATCCCCTCCAACAATCCGTACAAATTTCAGATCCTGGCAAGACATAATTTTTAATGTGCATCAAGAGAGTGTTGATACTGCGATTAGGGGATAAAAACAATGAAGCCACGCTTAGCTGTAATATCGTATATGCTGAAAATCCATTTTTGTGGCACAATGTGACCTACATTATTCTCGCTTTCCGTTATCACTGATTCATCTATCTGAATGATGTGATCCTCACCCCCTAAGGAAAATATAAAAAAATTGAGAAATAAGTACCACATTAATAAATGTTTACCTAAAAGAAACAAATTGTGATGCTGTAACAACTTCCACGAACATATGTACCTTATAAATTTATATTGTTGATTAACATTCTCCTTTGTGATCCCCAAGGACATTGTCACATGACTAACCCGAACTTCACACACCCAGTGCCATATAATATAAATTATTTGTTTTACAATGGAAATTGTCCCTTATTAACTGTGCTTGTTGTACAATTAGCAAATGCGTCTCATCATTTATGATTCGTAATTGTCATAATATCCAATAAATTTGTTTATTTTTTACAAATTTAGTAACAGCAGTATAGAACTTATTAATTCATATCTAACAAATCGCTTTCAATTTGTTTTAATAGGTAATAATAAATCAGAGCCTCGTAGTATAAAGGATGGAGTCTCTCAAGGATCGGTACTAGGGCCGACGCTTTTTTTTATTTATATAAATGATTTCCCAAATATTACCCCAAGTGCTGATTTTGTCCTCTTTGCTGATGATTACTCTTGTATCAAAAAATAACAGTTGTTAGCTCAAAACTGGTGCCTGACAAACAAAATGCCCTTAAATACATCCAAAACAGAGAATATGAATTATTATTATTATTATTATTATTTGCGGTTGCCCGACGCTGGACAGTCCTCCCGTGGCCTCCGACGCCTCACGGGAGTCGCGCCAGCACATTAATCTCAGCCACTCCCCATATCCCGCAGGGTTAGTGACTGTAGGCTCCGGAATCGTGTGCCCTACGCAGACGGAGAGAACCAAGAATGACCGCCTTCTGCATTTGGCCTAACAGCCACTCAGCTGATTTTTGGCAGGCCGGTATGATCTTCAGTTCCGAGAGCAGCGTAGGCTTTATCCCTCCGAGTACACCGATAATAAGGACGACCATTTTGACCGAGTAGCCTGGGTACAGCACTTGGAGCTCGTGATATTTGGTCCGTTTCTCCTCCTCCTTCAAGGCGATGTTTTTCTCCACAGGTGCCGAGAACTCGATGACATACATCACCTTGAGTTGATGGTCGAGGAGGACTATGTCAGGCTTGTTGGCTTGGATTAGCCTGACAGTCGGGAACGAGTAGTTCCAGTAAATCCGGCATTTCGTTCTCGACAACGGACTCAATATCTCCGGGGGACGTAAGGCAGCACTGGTGTCTGGTCTACCCCGTACAAGTGCCTTAGATGGTAGTATAGCACTCGTAAAGCCGAGTTATGTCGGTGGATGTATTATTATTATTATTATTATTATGTAACACCATCCATTTTAACGACACAAAATAACAAATTAAATAAGATAATACTGGCTAAAGATTCAAAATACTGAAACAACTCGTAATGAGAACATGCGTAGTTGTCACTGTCACGAAAAATT
The DNA here is from genome assembly GCA_029963845.1 of Rhamnusium bicolor. NCBI lineage: Eukaryota > Metazoa > Arthropoda > Insecta > Coleoptera > Cerambycidae > Rhamnusium > Rhamnusium bicolor. Next base: position 135,584 of record JANEYF010005298.1, on the reverse strand, counting down.
ATATAATGCCAGCTTTACATGTCAAAGTAAGCAAGCTCATGATGACGATCGTATTTATTGAACATGACTTTTTGTATGTTTAAAGATGATTTTATGTAAATATCCTTACCTAAATCAATTCGTAAGTAACCATAGAATATAATAATATTAAAATGAACAGAAAAATGTAGTTATCTAGGCGTGCCTAAATCCGACCATCACCTAATTCAAAATATTATAATCAATTGAAATTTAAATATAGAACAATAATCATTTTTCTTACTTTTGTGTTGTGCCCATTTGTACTTTTGTTTTTTCTTTTTCTTACAACCTTCTTCTTATCCTCTTTGTGTGGCTGTTGAGTTGTTTGCACTTGAGAGTGAAAGTCATAAGAGTTTGTTTCTTGGTTGTATTTTAAATAGGTTCCCGTAGTACCTTCATAATATAATCCATATTCCTAAAAACATTTTGTGTTGAAAAAGTTATTACTAAAAACTTAATTTAGTTACTAAAAAATTAAATCAAGATGTTTCAAACATACATTTTCCATTAACTTGTTTACCTACCGCATTATAATAATACCCTGTATTGTAATCATAATACATTCCAGATGTCTCCTCATAAACAAATCCAGAATTTTGCATGGCCATTTCTGCAGCTTCCTTAATGTCATCTGCCAAACTTTTGGCATCCTCTTTGGTATCAACAGTTTCATTTAATTTTTGATTATTACTAGCAGTTACATTTACATCAGTATCTGTTTGGGTATAAGCATCTTTGGGTTTTTGCAATTTCTAAAATTATTGTATTAATACATTGCATTGTAGCCTACTTTGGTATACTTTTTACAATAATGAAAACGGTGATCTAAATACTAAATACCCACCTTTATTCTTGTTTTCCACTTATCAATCTTCTTTAATTGCTTCTTAATTAGTTTATGCAATCTTTCTATATAATCTAATGCTTCTGGTATTTCTTTCAGTTTTTCTTTTAGTGAAGGAGTTATTTCATATTTAACCTTTTTTGGTGTTTCTGTTTCACTAACTGCGACTTCCTCACAAGAACTATCAGATATTTTTTAAAGCTTTTTTATTAACTACTTCTGCCATTTTTAGTTTGTAAAATGTTCATTTCCACCAAAAATTAACTAATAATAAAACGCACCTTCACTACCTCACAGCTTTTTGACGTTTCTTTAATTGACCTTAGTTAAGTTGATTTGTCATTTGTTTATAACATAACCTAAAGGGCATAGGCGTACCAAATATTAGGAGTAGAATTATGTATAATTTATTCTAACAAATGTGAAATTAAGATATTACTAAAAAAGAGTGAATTTGAAATCCAAATAGAGTGTAGCAGTCCATTTACTTCGTCCAGTGATTCCGCTAACGAAAACGCACTGTTTTGTATGGCGTCATGTAATCTTTTATAGTTCTTTTAAATAGGTTTTAAAGCCATTTCAAAATTTGTTTAGCTTTCCTTAATAGCTCCAGCCTCGTCTGGATTGAATTGTAGTATCACAGCTTTTAATTTGTTGTAAATATTCAACATAATAAAAAGCTGCCTTTAACCGTGTTCCCTAGCGTGTAAGAATGGGTTGTGGTGTTTCGGAAATACCGGGACACTTGCTATGAAATGCGCGAAGACGTTTAGGAGATTTAAGAAACACTTTTTTTGTACTTGCTATCACAAAATATATAAATTTGTCAGGATTTTATTATACTGTGCCGGAGAAAACTAAGCACATTCTAGTCGACGACATGATGAAAACAGTAAACAAATAAAAGGAACCAGATAGATACGTTGAGAGGTGAGCACGTCTGATAAAAGCAGAGAGAATTGTGGATTATAAAATTATTTTACCACACCTCTCGTAATGCAGCACCTTGGTTATTCTGCGATATCAATCCATCTGTGGCTGCGCAACTATCTAGTATCATTGCATAATATTGGTTTGTTGTTGTGTTTTTCGTGAATTATACATTGAAAATTGAGCCCAAAAACTTTGATAGTCGATTGAACAATGTTGAGACAGTGCCAAGTGTCCAAGAAATCCAGTTAGTGGTAACCAAATTTATCTTTTCACCTGTAAGTGTTTACATCACTTTCGGTTAACTAGTGGCTCTGCCGAATTAGACTCATGTACTCATGTTCACGCGTTTGGCATTTATTGCCCGACCGTTTCGATTTGTTATTGGAAATCATGATACACTTACAATAGTATGCCTACGCGTATGTGTGTAGCATACCGTTGTAAGTAGGGTCCGTTCTTGGTTTACACTTTGTGCACAGTATTGTAATTCTCATTTATGATTGGTTTAGAAAGTTACTTCAATTTATCTAAACCAATCACAAATGAGAATTATAAAACTGTATAAGAAGTGTAGACCAAAAGAACGAACTTAGTGTATCGTATTAGAAATGAATACTTCTCATGTATACTCGCCAGTTCAACGTATTTTGACAGTAGATTGTTAATTCAAATAAATTGTATTTCTGTAAAGTAATTTTTGAATTTATATAAAGACGCGGAGCAATTAAAAAAATTGTTTTATTCACCTTCTTGCTGGATCTTATGAATTATAATTTAACCCTGAATTTAACATTTTTAACCAAATAACTCATTCTCAAACGCAAATATAAGTCGGTGTCAGAGTATTAAAAGAGTATTTAACTGATGCATTATTCAAACAGCAGTTTTACAACATCTGTGACGTCATAGTAATTTCATCTGCAAAATGAATATATTATTGTTTATAATTATTCAAACTGTGTGTGACGTCAGATGCAGTTGCTCTATATTAGGATTTGAAGTTGTCAGCGCACTCTAGAATTCATAAACAGGACTATTAATTTTATTTGTCTGAAATTCAAAAGTAATGTAATATAATACATGTGTTTATTAAGCCAGTAAGATACATAATGATATGATTTACTTACATTGGCGAGTCAGATTTTACTAATATAAACAATTTATAAACTAAAAAATGTTTCTAAATATTTTAATTTGAAAAAATAATATAAAGTTAAACAAAGTATTCAACAACACAATTCAAATCTTTATTTGCATATCCAATTACTTTAATTAAACAGTGTTAACCCTCAAGTCAATATTTTATTTGATTCTAACGATTCTTTGAAAAAGGCCAAATAATAAATGTTAAAATAGTTATTTTTTAAAGAAATTTAGAGAATAATTATTTTTTTAACCATTATAATCATGATAGACAAACCAGTATGTTACGCCCATGGAGTCACAATGTTAGTTGCAGGCTTTCTGGCGTTAACTGATTTGTAAACGTGTAAACTAAATACGTTTGTTTACACGGGATGATACGATGTTACTAGATGACAGTTTAGCCGGTTTTGGATTATTTAACGAATTGAGGTTAAATTAGTAAATGGGTAGGGGTTTGGCCTGGCCTAAGTTATTATTGGAATGTTTCACGAGTGGTGGCTACGGAAATTATTTAACACTACCTCAGAGATTATTTGTTAGTTGTCGTCCGAAGCGAATAGTGAAAATAGGTAACCTAGTTTACCTATATTAATTTAATAAGTTCAATATGAGTTTGTGGCCTCAAGACGTAGGAATATTAGCCCTAGAGTTAGTATTTCCTTCACAATATGTAGACCAGGCAGAATTGGAACAATTTGATGGTGTGTCTGCAGGAAAATACACAATTGGCTTGGGTCAACAAAAAATGGGTTTTTTGTTCGGACAGAGAGGACATTAATTCCCTGTGTCTTACAGTAGTGCAGAAATTAATGGAAAAACATAATATCAAACCTAGTGAAATCGGACGTTTGGAAGTGGGTACCGAAACTATTGTTGACAAATCAAAAAGTGTTAAAACGGTGTTGATGCAACTTTTTGAACCTCATGGTATTACAGACATAGAAGGTGTTGATACCACAAACGCCTGCTATGGTGGAACTGCAGCTTTGTTTAATGCTATCTCTTGGGTGGAATCCTCGGCTTGGAATGGACGTTATGCGCTGGTAGTTGCAGGAGATATTGCCATCTACGCAAAAGGACCTGCCAGACCAACAGGCGGAGCCGGAGCAATTGCAATGTTAATCGGTCCAAATGCCCCACTGGTTTTTGACAGAGGTATTCGTGCTACATATGTTAAACATGTATATGACTTCTACAAACCTGACTTGACATCCGAATATCCTGTAGTAGATGGTAAATTATCTATCCAATGTTACCTGAGTGCCCCAGATCATTGTTACCAGCTGTATTGTAAAAAATTATGCCAAGAAACTAAATGCTCAAGTAGACTTGAGTCTGTTTGATGCTGTGCTGTTTGTCTCGCCATTTTATAGAACTTGTCGAAAAATCATTGGCACGTTAGCTTTAAATGATTTCCTTTCAAACTCCTGGTGATCTGAGGGCTCAGAAATTCCCCAGCTAGAGAAATTTTAATAACGTTACTCTTGAAGAAAGCTATTTCGACCGAGATGTTGGAGAAAGCCTTCCCTAACTTACAGTAAGGGCATGTTTGCTAAGAAAACCAGCCCCTTCCCTTCTTATCGCCAGTCAAGTAGGTGATATGTACACCCCATCGTTGTATGGGGTTTAGTATCTCTATTACAAGTAAGAATTTATCGGAATTAGCTGGTAATAAAATTGCTTTTGTTTTCTTATGGCTCGGGTTTGGCAGCTTTATTCTCCATTACGGTAACAAAGAATTGTGGTGTGAATTCCATTACACACTTTAGTATCTAATCTGAATTATATTAACCTCTTTTGGCCCAGAGAAGTAAAGTTGAGCCACAAAAATTCGAGTCGACTTTAGACCTAAGGCAAAAAACCTGTCACAAAGCACCCTATGAACCTACCGGTAGTATAGAAAGTTTCTTTCCAGGTACATACTATCTTACAAAATTGACGAGGCTTATAGAAGGTTTTATGATAGGATTCCAATGGCTGCTAATGGGCATGCTTAACGTTGGATTTGGTCCATATTTAGTTTATTCTAGTTTTAATAAAGAGCAGGGAACATTGTGTAGGTTAAAACCAATTTATCAAGCTCAAATTTCTATAAAGTGCCTCCAGAATAATCATTAGAAATTTACCTAACATAATTAAATTTGTGAAAGTTATCTAAGCTTTTTTTATGAATTTTACATTTAAAGTGTGATGTTTTGCCTAAATATGTTATAAAGTATAAAAAATTATAGATCAGGTATTGGACAGGGTGACTGAGAATTACAGGCATTAATTACCTAGTTAATAATGTTTTCAGTTATTATTTTTGATTACTGAATTTTGTTTATATAAAAATAATTAAGGTATTCTTATTAATTATTATACACAATGGTTTTTGGAACAAAGTGCAATTACTCTAGTAGGTCATGTCATAACATAACATGCGAAATTGATAAGCCAAAGTATTCACGTCTCCGATTTTATTAATTTTTGGTGAGAGGTTGAGCCCCTGGTTGTGTATATTGGTCTTGTAAATATACCTAAATATTGAAGTATTTTTTTCAATTGATTTCTGCAAACAATATTGATTTTAAAAATCACAAAATTCTGTGAGACATAAAATAAAACGTAAAAAGGACAACTAAAGATAAAAAATTTATTATTTTTGGTGTCTTTTTATATCACTGAATTCGAAGTAAATTAAGCAGTGGAAAATGTAGAACCGGGATTTTGCATATGAAAGTTTTAACCAGTTAATTAATTGTGCAATGTTTTTTATCTATGATCCATTTTTGTTCTGTTTTTCAAGTGTAACAGAATTAACGGATGCACGTTTAGGAAAACGGACTGAGCACTAGAAATGTATTGCATTGTACTATTTGAAACCGCGCTTCATACTTTCTACGAAACTGCGCTGCATTCCCTTCCCGTATTATACAAAAAACATTAAACGAAAAAATATGTTTAATTTACATAAATCATTGTTTTCTTTATACAAAATAATTTTTAAAATCTCATTTAAAATTACGATTATTTAATTAGTTTTTAAAATTACTTGTTATTTAGTTTGAACTTTGAATATATTGACAAAAAAAGGTTACATAACAATATGATTTTTTTTGAGCAATTGTCTTCAGAACAAAGAAATATGTTAATTTAACCTCTTGATCTTGACATTCCAGCATTCAGTGAATACTCGTATATTTATAACTTATTACAAAAAAATAATACATATATCAAGGAAAAGAAAATTTGGAAAGGGTCTAGCCGGATAAGTACGTTAAAAATGCCTCGAAGAAAATTACACGAAGTGAGCGTGAGTATTTTATTAGTTATAAAAAAATATTTGCTAGAGTATTATTCCAAAACTCCAAGCGGGGCTGAACTTTTGAAAAAAGGTAATTATTTTTTAAAAAATATGTTGCAATCTCTACATAATGGTAAAAATTTTGAAAAAATTCTCGAACATAGAGATCTACCAAACAAACTCAGAAAATTATTATGCCGTATTTGGCGCGAAATTCAAATTTTTTTTTTAAAAATTAACAAAAATTAAAAAACGCCCTTTTCACCTTTTTTTTGAAAAGGTGCTACCATGATTTTTTTCTAACAGATGTACCTTTGTATTACGAATACTCCCTTAATTTTTTCAGAATTTTGATTTGTGTGGCACATGCTGAAAAAAAAATAAAAACTTCACCTCACAGCCCCACAAAAAAAAAATTTTGACCTAGCAACGAGACGAGTATATCCTATGTATTTTTGATCGCTGATTCCAATCCAGGGGTCAAAAAAAGACGTACACCCCTCCTTTTAAAAATTTTAGAGCCAAAAAACACCCCCGAATCGTTTTGTTTAATATTTTCGGGAAAATTGAATGTATTACGATAAAAATAAGGTGAATTGCAGCGTTCACCCTATCGTCCCCCTTTAAATTTATAAGTGACTGAAAACCATCTAAAAATGTTTAAGTTTAGTTAAGTTTGCAATAACCTGATGCTGAACTCACAATACTCCCAAAACTACCTTCATATCGTTTCATACCGATAGGGTGAACGCTGTACTTACCTTTATTTTTATCGTAATACATTCAATTTTTCCCGAAAATATGAAACAAAACGATTGATTAAAATGATAACATGATAACAACAATAAAGGTATATTACAGCGTTCACCCTATCGGTATGAAACGCTATAGGGGTAGTTTTTGGGTATTACGTGAATTCTACATCAATTTATTTAAACCTAACGAAACTTAAACATTCTTAAATGTTTTTCAGTCATTGTCGTTATCAATTGGTTTGGTGGCAGCTGAGGGTGGTTCTCACCTCTATGGGGTGCGTTTCATACCGATAGGTGAACGCTGTAATTTACCTTTATTTTTATCGTAATACATTCTTTTTTTCCCCGAAAATATTAAACAAAACGATTGATTAAATGATAACATCATTTTCAGAGCTGTTATCTCATATTCAGGTAGTGTTTTTTGCCTCTAAAATTTTTTTTTGGGGTGTACGACTTTTTTGACTGCGGATTCGAATCAGGGATCAAAAATACATAAGGATATACTCGTCTCATGGTTAGGTCAGAATTTTTCTTTTTTTTGTGGGGGCTGTGAGGTGAAGTTTTTATTTTTTTTCAGCATGTGCCACCAAACGTCTTGAATTCTGAAAAATTAGGGGTATTAGTAATGTAAAGGCACATCCGTTAGAAAAAAATCATGGTAGCACCTTTTTAAAAAAAGGTGAAAAGGGCGTTTTTAATTTTAGTTAATTTTTTAAAATTCGGAATTTCGCGCCAAAACACGGCATAATAATTTTTACTGAGTTCGTTTGGTAGATCTCTATGTTCGAGAATTTTTTTCAAAATTTTTCATCCATTATGTAAGTTGCAACATATTTTTAAAAATAATTACCTTTTTTGAAAAAAAGTCCATTCCCCCTTGATTTCTTTTTTTTGGAATAATTCCTAGCTAACAGTATTTATATAACTAATAAAAATACTTTAACGCTCATTTCGTGTAATTTCCTTTAAGGGCATTTTTAACATGCTTATCCGGCTAGACCCTTTGTTTTGAATTAGAGCATGCATTGCTTTTTGCTTTCTCAAGTCAATTATTTTATTTTGTATATATATACATACATATAAGTATAAAATATATAAATTTTCTTGCCGCTAAAAAATTTTTTCCTTATAATTAGAGTTGGCAAATCAGTGTGCAAGACATGGGCGGTGCCAGGTAGATAAATTTTCAAATACGTAAACTAAACTTGTTTACTATTTTAGCAAAGACTAACATTTGATTTTAGTCTATTGTTATGCCACGTGGTGTGTACAACTTAATTTATTCATCTCCGTTGTATTGTTGATAATTTTATGTTGTATTTTATGCTTGATATTAATTTAATAATAAAGTATGTCAGACCTGCCCAAGGGTAAAAAACTGCCATATTCTGAAAAAAATTAATAAATTTTTCGGTGAATTCCCAATTCCAATTCCAGGCTACTTTTTTATTTTATTTACTTCATATATAAATATATAAAAAACAATCAAACAATATAACATGAAGGACAAGTTGAAAAAGTGGTATCCGCTAGAACGACAATAACGTCCAGATACGGCTGGGCCTTCCTGGTTGCAGGTGTTGTGTCATGTTGTGTCATTTTTCACCTTTCATCATTCTGCATGGAAGCGTTTTCCTGCACAGAAACAAATAATGCATTATACCTAATTCATAAAACATAAAAAAAATTTTAATACTTAAAAAAGTCAGTTTACAGAGAACATGTGGGTGATTGTATGTACACAGGAAAAATTCCAAAAAATCTGCTCAAAATAATGATTCTCTTATTTTGAAAATAAATATGACTTTACGTCCGCAGTGGGGTATGGAGTAGGGAAGGTGTGTCTACGCATTGTAAGGCGTGATTTGTCGGATTTATTCTACAATGATGCTATAATAATTTGTAAGGTGTGCGAGACGGATTTGATGTGCTGGGACAAACGTGATTGTAAACGTCACGTACATTCTGTGCAACATAAAAAAAATGGCGTGCCTTCGACAACGCTGTTTATGTTCGATTTACTCTTAATGCTAATTGCCTGTGACGTTCCGCTGCACATACTCGATAAACAACCATTTCTGAGTTCTGGAATAAATATAATCCCAAGGTGACGTTACCAAGTCGCACAACGTTGCGTAAACTATATACCTACTGTAAGCGAACACATTGTAAATAAGATCGAATGTGTACTAAGAAATACACGACTAGTAGTTATGTGTTGACGAGACGACAGATTGTAAAAAATCAATTTTAAATATTACACCGGCACACAAAAAAGTTGATTGTACATTTGACGCCACCTACCTCCCGACATGTATTTCGACCCGCTGAATTCGAATTTGAAGTCAGTTTGGACCGTACACCCTCAAATATCGAGTAAATTGAAAAACCGTAAAAAATAGCGAAAATTGGGTGTTTCGGTAATAAAAAATTTTGTGGATCTAAACCAAGCCTAATTTTTATGTATTTCGATCCGCTAAATACGAATCTAAAGTATATTTAGACCATAAGCCGTTTTAAATCTAAGTAAATTGTAAAACCCTCGAAAATTGCTAAAAAATGGCAAAAAATTGTGATTATGTTGATGAAAAAAATTTTGTAGACCCGGTTCGAAGAGGATTTTTATGTATTTTGATCTGCTGAATCCGAATCTGAAATATATTTGGCCCATTAATCCCTCAAAATCTCAACAAATCGCGAAAACCGATAAAATAGCAAAAAATTGCAGTTGAAAATTTTGAAAAGAATCTATGAAACACGATTAAGTACGCTTCTTGTATTTTTTTATGCATAAAATACAAGTTTAGAATCTGAAAATGTGAAAAATTGTAAAATCTATAAAAAAATTTTTCATCAACATAATCACAATTTTTTGCCATTTTTAGCAATTTTCGAGGGTTTCTTACAATTTCTTCTTCTTCTTTTCTGGCGTTACAGCCCATTGTGGGGCCTTCTTAGATTTAAAACGACTTATGGTCTAAATATACTTTAGATTCGTTTTCAGCGGGTCGAACTACATAAAAATTAGGCTTGGTTTAGATCCACAAAATTTATTTTAATACCGAAACACCCAATTTTCGCTATTTTTTTACGGTTTTTTTAATTTACTCGATATTTGAGGGTGTACAATCCAAACTGACTTTAATTCGGATTCAGCGGGTCGAAATACATGTCGGGAGGTAGGTGGCATCAAATGTACAAAACAACTTTTTTTTTGTGTGCCGGTGTTATAGTACGTACTGATCCTCTTAAACCGACATTTCCACTGTTACTAGCTAGCAAGAGACTAACTGAGTATACTGGCCAAACAATTACGCGGGTGGTGCTGGAGTCGTTAGTAAAAATTTGAAGGTCAAAAGTCAAGTGTTTGCGACTGATGGTACCGCGATAATCCGTTTGGTAGGTCGTTCTCTTCAAGAACACGGTTGTAGGTTGGTACATGTAACGCGTAAAGTACATGCATTACACCTTGTGGCAGATATTCTGACAAGGTCTTCCAGAGATAGATGCATTAATAGCAAGTACAAAAGAGTGTTTCTTAAATCTCCTAAACGTCTTCGCGTATTTCATAGCATACGCTGCAAAGTTTTTACAGATCTTTTCCAGTTTGTGAGAACCAAGCTAGTTAAGAGGTTAAGTTTGCTTATATTGTTATAAATTGTAACAATTTATGCTTTTGTTACTAGTTGATTTCTTTTATTACACTTATTATGATGCGTACTGAGGCAAATTTTTTCCAAATCTACTTAAAATTCTTTCTAAATTTAAGTATAATATAATTTGTCTAAATATGCCTGCATATGAAATAAATTTAAAAATAAAGTTAAATTAACGTATTTATTTGCTTCAAATAAGACAATCATCGTTTCATTAAATACGTTGTGTATTAGTAATTAGATATGTAATGATTTAATATTTTCATTTTGAAATATTTGTATCAAAAGAGTTTTTCTTGCATAATTTGCCTGCGATGAATCCAAATTGATTGAAATAAGTGTTAGAATCCACCGAGTTGTCTAGCAAGTCGCTGGTTTAATACAGCTCTACACTGACAATCTTTCGCCATAGTTTGAATCTAGTGATGGGTCTGTGGAATGATTTCAACTATCGAATAATTACTGAATGAATGATTCCAACTATCGAATGAATTCAATCGAATATATTCATTCAATTAGAACTTATTAGAACATTATCTGAATGATATTGTTAACTTGCCAATTAATGCTGCTGAATCTCACCCTCATAAAAAATGGGTCTTTAGAATCAGAACCGACATAGCCTTGTATCAATCACATATTTTCAGTTGGTTGGCGTTTTTTTTTTTTTTTGTTTACACTGTTTATCGTATCACATAATAAAATGTGTCTCTTCAACTATGAATAAAATACCGTCTCCGTCTATGCATATTCATAACATCCATTCTTAAATCCAAAAATTTTTAAAATTCATTCATTCGTAATTCAACTTCGATAGTTCCCATCACTAGAGATTTGTTAACTAAATAATATGCCCGATAATATGCATTTCCGTTTTTAAGATATGATTCGCCGCTATTAAAAAGTTAAATTTCTTTTCTTGAATAGTAATTTTATTGACAGACTTAACTAAATCGTAATGTGAATTTATAATATGTGCGACTTGTAGATGACAGTCTAAACGCTCGATACTGTGATGATGATGATGATTATTTATTTCTCGGAACAAATTTAACTTTGATCGGTAAACATATTTTCTTACATAGAGAATAAATGTATTTGCCTAGGTATATGTAATATGTAATGAAATGTTTATTTAAATGAAAAATATTTTATTTGATTTAAAATATTTTTTTGTGTGTGTAGAAGACTAATAAACTTTGGCTGAGGTGTTATACTCGTGTAGTATAGTAGCCTTAGGGAGTCTGACGAGCGCCCTCTAATTTACAGATTTTTTGAGATAATGTTTCATATGAAATCTATTTGAAATACTAATATTAATTTAACGACCACTGTGTAAACTATACCTTTTCAAGATTATTAACTATGAGCGTTGCTAGAAGTTATAAAAATTTGAAGATATTAATGACAATAATAAGCTGAGAGACCCTTCTCGACTGATATATTTTTTTCAGTATTAAATGCAAAAAGTAAAATCATCAATATCAAAATCTTGATCTCGATCTTGATTAAACGAGCCGCAGTAGCTCAAAAACGCGATTTTCACACTTGAAATAGCTACAAAAGCATTTCAATTTTCATTAACAAAGTTGTACTTTTTGAAACTTTATGTATATATGTACCTATAATAGTTGTTGCTGTGATATGGTTTACCCATTTTTTATATTTTTTGACAATTATATTCAACGGCAATTCGTAAACATCAGTTAATTTGATGCAAAAAATATGTATATCGTTTTCAGTTTCACCAAAATAAAGTCAAATTTCAAATTTCATTTATGATATCCTGTATATTTTTACATCTTTGGATAGAGAATTAAATTATGAGTTCGCCATAGTCAGATGGAGCTCTATTGTTTCGTCTTTGGCTGTTCTGGTTTATACAGAGATATTAATTTAGTTTATTTTTAAGGATTATAATTACAAATAGGTACCTAATTCTGTCATTGATATAAAGTTCAGTTTTACATAATATTGAGTATTGATCATCTACTTGTTGACCAGAGAGAAAAGTAGTTGTCATGGTAACCCGTTTTCTCGCCTGCTAGGCAAATAATGATGTACAGGGTGAGCCACTTAAGGTGGACACTGAATTTTCTGGCTTTATTACTAAAATAGTAAGATGCACTTTTTTGTGGTAAGTAGCGAATCCGCTGAGAAAACTTTTGGCAGATTTTAAATATGCGAGGGGTGGTTAAAAAACATTTTCTACAAATTTTGACACCCCGTATATTATGCATGGAATTGATAGTGCTATCCAGTAGTCATGCGAAACATAAGCACTTCCGGTTCTGATTTCCGTTAACCGGAAACGGCATCGATTTTTAATTTTTTTAAACTTTCTCCTATTTGTTTGCGAGATATTGCCTATTAAACTTTTATTCTATGAGTATATATGCTAAGTATTAAAGATTGGAAAATTTACGAGCATTAAAAGTAAACATAACACTAGATTTATTTTGTCAATTTTCTTAAAACTACAATGATGCTAATATTAAGTTTTAGACATTGCACTAATACAGGATAACAGGATAATTCAAAAGAATTAAGAAATCGGTGTTGCTTCGGTTAAACCGGAGCAGGAGGTCTGATCCGGAGGTGCTTATGTTTCATGTATCTATTGGATGTAGGTACTATCGATTCCATACATAATATAGAGGATGTGAAAATTTGGAGAAAACGATTTTTTGACCACCCCTCGTATATTTAAAGTCTGACAAAAGTTTTCTCTGTGTTAGATATTTACGGTAAAAAGGGTTATGTTGCTAGTTTTTGAAATTTTCATTTATCTAATAAATAATATAATAATAATAAATAATATCTATGTATCTATCTATCTATTTAAAGCCAGAAAATCCAGTGTTCACCTTAAGTGGATCACTCTGTACGTATTAAATAATATTTAAGAAGTTTCGGAATGAGAGAAATTATTAAAACTGCCTAAAATTTAATATTCAGTATAATATGCAAATACAAAATTAGGTTTACATATAGGTATGTGAAATATGCATATATTATTTGTAGATAACTTTCCATTATACAGGGTGGAGCAATAGTGAGTTCGACCTCGATATGCCGATTTCTATGATAGCTAGAAACTTAATTTAAAAACATGAATAAACTAGACAAAAAAAGTCTATAACAGGAAATTATTTTTGAATATACAGGGTAAGCCAAGACGATTACAGGGTCAACTATCATTTTTTAAATGGAATGCCATGTATATCTGAAAATTTTTTGAAACCTCTTTGTAGCCTCCCACTCCTGTATTAATATTGACTTTTTATTTTATTATTGTTCAATAAATCGAAAATGGTTACAAATAGCCATAGGGACGTACGTACAAAAAATGTTCGTTTTTCAAGCTTACATCACATCGTCCCAAAATATACAGGGTGTTCCATTTGAAAAATTGAGAAAATTCAGTTCAAATAGTTGTAAATTTAAAAATTATTTTTTGGCCGACCTGTATACTTTTAAGAAGTGAAAATGGCTGAGTGTCATCACACAGATGTCTCATAACTGGTACTAACAACATGTTTTTTCTTAAAATCGATAGTTGTGATTGTTGTGATATTTTTAATATACACGTGTAAATGGTGCAATTTCAACAAAAAAATCATTACATCCAAGTGGTTGGGAGAAAGGCAATAATAATACAGGAGTGAAAGGAGGCCACAAAGAGGTTTCAAAAAATGTTATTTGACCCTGTAAAATCGTCTTGGTTCACCCTGTATGTTCGAAAACAATTTCCGGTTATAGAATGTTTTGTCTCGTTTAATGATGTTTTTAAATCAAGTTTCTGGCTATCATAGAACTCTAGATATCGAAGTCGGACACACTATTGTCCCACCCTGCAGAACGCTTAAAAAAATGTTCCTTATAAAATTGAAAAAAAAACATCTAATTCGAAGTCTTTATACTTATCTTTGTACACAACCATAATAAAATATCAATAGGGAAACAATAGAGCACATTTGAAAGAAATATTTAAAATTTTTACGTTATGTACTGCATTTAAAATATCCATTCGCATTGTCGTTAACGTGTTAAAATTATGACAGTTGCGACTTGAAATGAACCGATATTGGTAATTTGGAACTCATTGATATTTTCATTTTTCACTTCGGATTATGCCTGAATGGTGTTAAGTTTTTAATTTAACAAGCAACCTTGATATGTTTGACATAAAAAATAAATTTTTAAAATGTTTTAAAAATACACTTATATTGCCTATAATTATTTATTTGTTCCATTTTATATAGTTTTCCCGCACTTTTTGTGGGAATGAAGCCACAATGATTAAAAAAGAAAATAATGAAAATAAAAAATAAAAGTCAATGAGTGTTTTATTAATAAACATAATCAAGGCAATCTCGAATTGAAAAGGAGAAAATTTTTTCTGATGTCAAACCAGTTTATAAGACTCATACTATACATATAACACTGACGTAGTTTTCCACGAAACACCAAAACACCATATACTGCACTTGACGCGCGTTTTATACATCTCCAGATGATGTCAACAGAATATGATGTTTTGGGTGTTTTGTGGAATACTACGTCAGGTTCTAACCCACTTCACATATAGTACAATTATTTAAAATATGTCAGGTTTGCTGAATTAAATAAAAAAGTTGGTATCACTTTCGGCGTGATACAGAAAAAATACATTAAGGTGATTCTGATTCAACAGCAGCGAGAAATTTCATAAATTTGAATGCGTTATCAACATTTTAAAAAGACCTTTAACTTAAAGGGAGTTTTAGTGACCAGAAAACAAACAAAATATACATAAATACGAGATAGCAATTCTATGATTTAAATAAAAAAGGTTTAATGGCATTCGTATATCTCGATACCTAATTTGCTGGAATTGTTGATAATACATTTTCTTGTCACTAAAACTCTCTTTAGGCTAAAGGTTCCTTTAAAATGTTGATAATGCCGGGGTAACTGTGATAATGTGGGGGTGTATTTCAAGTGGGCACGTTGTATATTAGATAGGTACTAAATATTTTATGATTTCGAAGTAAAGTATTTAAAAATTCTATGGGTTGTTGAAATTTTTATACTAATTGTATTATACAGGGTGATATAGGTATATTACTTAGTACATTTGGGTAAGGTTTTTGTGAATATAAAATAGGTGCATAGTCTGGTGAGGAGACATTTTAAAAATTAATTATAGAAGCTGTAAGTTTGAAAATTGTCTACTATTTGTTTTTAATATTCTAACCCCTACTTTTTAATTTGTAGGGTATGCAGCTATTTGCGTAATAGGTCAGTGTTATTGTAAATATATATATACAGCCCGACTTATCGAAGTAACATAGTCGTGTTGAATTAAAAAGAAACCTTGAAATTCTAAGACAAATCGCATGATTTGTGTCTTTGATCCGCACATGTCACATGAGGCAGTCCGGCTCGAATGCCCAAACAATTTTTAATGGTGTTTAATGGCATTTCTTTGTTTTTTTGTAGTAAATATGGTTAAGGTATATTATCGATAAGTTGGACTGTAGTTTAATTAAGTCATTAATTGTTTGTAAGTTTTGTTTATTGAATGTAAGCCTATAGATGAACAGCAATATAATATTCTCTCTCGATAATATTACTATCACAATTTACCAAATATTGTTTACGTTGTAAGTCCTTTATACTTATTTATTTATTGTTTATCAATCAATTTTATTTATGAATATTTTGTTTTTGGTTTTAACTATTTAATATATTATATTAAAGTTGTTCAAAATATATTTTTGTTTCATTTTATAACCGATTACAATTTCTGAAAGAAATGTGCCCATAGCAGGAATCCAGGATCTGTGTCGAGTTTCCATTTATTTTCATAAATATAAATATTAAGTTTTTAATGGCCAATGTTCGTCTTATATCAGGTGTCATTTATGAAATTATGTTGGACAGGGGATTCGTAACTACTTCAGGGGCCGATAGTAGACAAAAAAAAAGTTTATTTTAGTATATAGACCATAGTCTGATACCGCATAATAAAGGTGATACAAGCCCCCAAAAAGAAAGTAACTTTTTTGACGATTACTTCTAACCGGCTTGAAGTATAAATTTTTTATTTTAGGCAGGAATAAAATGTAAAAGAACCCATTTTTGGATGTACGTCCTGGAATTGTCCAATCCTTTTTAAGTTTTTTTTTTGAGGAACGGTTCCGCCTTTTCCACCCTAACTTTTTTTATTTTCAACTTTTGAGATAAAAAATTGACAAGGAGAATATTCATTGGCCTAATAGGCTCAAAGAAGGTATTGGCCCCGCAGAAAAATATGTATGCCACAAAATAATCTTATTTCGTCGACTGTTAAAATTTTCGGTATTAAAAGTGAATCCCGTATAACAAAATCCAATTTATTTGTGTTTTATTGACCCCTGAAGTGTAATTACGAATCACCCTATATATGTGTAATACATAAAAACCTACTGGCTATTCTCACACTGTGGGAGGTTGAGGTTCTAGCATATGCAGATGATCTAGTCATACTAGTCAGAGAAAACTCTGAAGGAGTAATATCAAATACTCTTCAAGAGACACTGGATGCAGTAACTGGTGTGACAGGTAACAGATGTCTGTAAATCCTCAAAAAACAGTAATAGTACCATTCACCCGGAAAAGGAAGCTGGAGGACTTAAGACCTCCCACCTTAATGGGTCAAACTATTCCATTTGCGGAGGAGGTGAAATATCTAGGAATCACTCTGGATAGATCACTTAATTGGAACTCCCATCTGAAAAAGGTAATCCACAAAGCAAAGCTGTCCTTATGGACATGCCGTCGTATTTGTGGCAAATCCTGGGGCATGGGTCCCCAACAAATTTACTGGATCTATATCACGGTCATCAGACCAATGATAACATACGGATCCATTGTTTGGTGGCCGAAAGGATCACAACAGATAACAGATGACTAAATCCAAACTCTCTGGACTGCAGAGACTAGCATGCATGACCGTAACGGGAGCAATTAGCACCACATTGTCAGCTGTAATGGAAATCCTCCTGGATTTACCCCCTCTTCATATATATCTGGAGAGAGAGGCCAAGTGGGCAACCTACAGACTGCAACAAGCGGCCATTAATATGCCGCAGACTAGTATCATGGAGCGGAACAGGTTGCTGGATGACATAGAGAATCACAGCATCCTGGGAATGCCCTCGGATACTATGCCTACCATGACCAACTACGAGCTGACCTTCAACATCCTTTCTCCAAAAAGAGATGAGTAGGATCGGAATAAAGCAGACCTACTGAAGGCAAACAGTTGCTAGTTTACAGACGGCTCCAAAACTCCTGAGGGAACAGGAGCCGGAGTACATAGCTACAGACCAAGGGTGAGGATATTCTCAAGCCTAGGTACTCATGCAACTGTTTTTCAGGCTGAAGTTCATGCCATTGAACTGTGTGTACGAAGGCTGGAATATATGCATCTTACACGCAGATCAATAAAAATTTTCTCAGATAGTCAAGCAGCTATAAAAGCTCTTGGCTCCTACCGGTGTAACTCCAAAACGGTATGGAATTGTTAGAAAGCTCTAAATCATTTGAGCAAAAACAACAAAGTGACTCTGGTCTGGATACCCGGCCACTCTGGTATGGAAGGTAACGAAATAGCGGACTCCTTAGCCAGAGAAGGAGCGGGATCACGATTCATCGGACCAGAACCAATACTTGACATTTCCTCAAGTACTGCCAAGATGGCTATCTCAACCTGGGCTGAAACGAAAACTCTCCAGTATTGGCAAGAGTTACCAGGATTAGTTTATTCGAAGGCGTTCATAAAATACCCTTTGAAATCAAGAGCTAAGAAACTTTTGAAGGTAAACAGGGTAAACCTGAAAACTCTAACAGGCCTATATACCGGGCACTGCCGACTAAACTATCATCTGCATAAACTCGGCCTAGCAGAAAACGCCGAGTGCCGTCTATGCCTGGAGGATGATGAGAAGGCAGACCATATCTTATGCACCTGTCCCGCTGTGGAGAGGATCCGACTCTCAATATTTGGCAAAGGGCAACTGCTGCCAGAGGATCTGGACACATTCTCACCCAATAAAGTTATCAGTTTCATTAAGAGACTGAACTTATTGGGTGAAATATAATTAGGCGTGAGCCACAATAGGCCTGCTGATGGCCGCAGTGGAGGGTCTACTGAGACCCACTCACAACAAACCTAACCTAACCTAATACATAAAAAGATCGCTCATGTAAACAAAAAACATTGCTTCCGGTTTCACCGAAAATAAAATGAAAAGAATCTGCATCTCTTAAGACTCCAAATACGTAATAAATAATCATACTTATTTACACATTGGCAAGTCTTTGTTGCAAAAATGTATAAAAAAATATAATTTTTCCACATAAACATAGACATATCCTTGAAAATGGCGATTCCGGACACAGACTAAATTTTTGTTTATGGATGAAAATTTTATTTAGTGATGTAGCTACATTTTCGACTTACGACCATATGTCGTCACAGAACTCACGATATTGGGCTAGGGATAATCCAAATTTCATAAATCAAGAAGCCAGCGATGTAAGAAAATTAATGTTGTGTGTAATTTTTTACGATAAAATTATTGGCCCTTTATAGAGGAAAACTTGAATTAACATGTTTAATTGTATGATTATTTTAGAAAGCTAATTATTGTCAACTTTGGAAGAGCTGGATGAGGAATTCAGAACAGATCTATATTTTTAGTAGGATGGGTATTCTGCTCATTCCATTAGTTCGGGAATGGTTGGATAGGTACACATGTTGAGGGAAAATAGATAGGGCGCTTTGGTCCTGTTGAATGGCCTGCCAGATCACCCGATCTAACGGCCATGCATTTTTTCTGTGGGGTTATCTTAAATAAAGAGTTTATAAGCACGATTTGATTTGGCAATATTAAAGGGCAGAATTATAGGAAATAAATGCAATTAATGTAATAACTTTACATAAGGTTTATGGAAACTTTAAAAAATGTTAAAGAAAGTTATGTGGAATAAAACAAATGTGTTTTTAGTTATTTTTTTATTGTCATGTTTAGTACAATTTTTCTGTCATTGTTAGTTTTTTTTATTTTCGTAATGAATATTTATGTTTGATTCTTCATAATAATAGTAAATATTATTTTTATAGAATATATTTTTGTTGTTATCCCTGTAAAATTTGCCTTTTTCGACTCTGTATATATGAATTAAATTTTTTTATAGTCATTTAGGGGTTTTGAGAGAAGGAGAATATTTTACAAAAAAGAAAATTTCGTAAACATATTCTTTAAATTTTTGTTTTATTCTTGGATACACGGTATAATAAACTAAAATTCGTTTATGTATTTGGGGTATTTAAGAGATGCAGATTCTTTGATTAAGATAAAAAAAATTTCCGTAAATTACCAAACAAAGAAATTTTGACTTCATCCGTGTATAAATTTGAATAGGAATTTGAGGGTTTTAGGAGAAGCAGATTTTATTTTAAAGGTAAATTTCCTTTCGTAAATCACTAAATAAAAAAAGTTTTAAAGCTTTTTCCTCTTCATCTTCAACCGTGACACGACATCCTATAAGTTCTTACACGTTTGTTAATTCTGAGTTAGGCAATGTGACATCCCTTTCGATAGATGGTGACGCGAGCAGGAGAGTATTCACTAAAACCTCATCGACTTGGTTCAGCCTGGATTTGAACCCGGGTCGTCTGAGTAGAATAATACGCCAATATCCATCAAATATATTGCTTGACGAATTTTTAAGGTCATTGATATTCAATCTGCTAATGGATAATAAATTGTATATCATATCAATTTTGATAGATTAAAATGTCACTGTTATTATTATATTTATATAAATTAGCTCCATAAAGATAAGTTTTTTTTACATACGTAAAGAAACCGTTAATAGTGACTTACTAGACACAACTGCATATGTTGCTTTTATTATTAGTAAAATATCTACTTATCTGGCTAGGTATTAATACAGTAGATAAATATAATGGGTTTAAAGTCTGCGTATCTACACTGAGTGACTACAATATTAACCGAATCGACTATACCAGGTGTCAACGAGATCATGTATGAGCCCGCCATTTTTTTTAAAAATTGGAATAAAGTGTTGAAATTTAAAACTGACATGTGAGAAGTAAATGGGCTTATTTTGTCGAACATATATTATCAATACCACTTCCGGTTTCACCGGAAGTGTCATCAATTTTGAATTTTTATATAATAATTCAAAATTTTTGACATTACCTCTAATACCCCAAAATTCATAATTAATAATTGAAACTGTATAATGAAATTTTTTTAAGTAAGCATTGGATATCATAATATGGTTCATTTTTGATATTTGGGTGCAATATGAATATTTTTTATTACAATGAAATTATTTGAAAAAAATTCATATTAATTTTTTCCTGACTTGGCGACAATTACTATTATTTTTTTTAAATAGTAACTATTTTTTCCTTCGGAATCGGCATAATTTAAGCTTTAAATTGGTGTGACCGGTCCCTTTGTACCAATTCATTGAATCTCAAAATTTGCACCTAAATAGTTGGTGCATTAGGAGGTGGAGTCCCATCCTGCTGAAAAAACGGTCTATCTCTGGCCTGTGTTGGCAATTCATTTTACAATCATTGTTAATATTAGTCAAACATTGCAGATATCTCACGGAAGTCTGCCTGGCAAAAAAAGAAACTCGTTCATATATCCAAATATTTAGAAATAATTTTTTTATAACCATTCACATAGTTTCATAAATAATAAATAGTACTGCTCCAAAAACAAAACCTTGAGGCACGCCAAATTAATATCTGTCAGATACGATAGAATTAAAGTACTGTCCGAAAAATTATAAATTTACTTGCTAAGATATTGTGTGACATGCAATCAACAGCTTTACGTAAGTCTAATAATTGGACATGAACTAATTTTTTACACTCAAAACCATTATTTATTATATTTATTAAACAGTTAATTGCTAAGTTCGTGGATGATTTTGATCTGTAACCATACTGGCAGTAAACAATTTACAACTTTCAAAATAATCAATTGTTTGTATCTTAAGTACTACTTTAACATTTTTTTAAATAATTGACACAATGGAAATGGGTGGTGAGAAGAATGATAATATATTTAATTTAGTTTAGTATTTACATGCTAAAGTCATAATTATTATGCATTCTTAGTTTTTGTATTTGTCAGATTATTGATTATATCGGACAGTTGAATATAAGACGTACAAATTTAAATTCGTCGCGTGAAAGACTTGTAGTAGGGTTTTGTAAATCATTTGTTAACACCTGGTGGTATTGAATTAATTAAATTTTGAGCAGTATTATTAAATATGATTTGAAGAAAATAACTACTCATCGGGCAAATACCCCGACCTGCATTGGATTACACCTTCAAATCATGATAGATCGATAGCCCATATCATTTGTCAATTCCTAACCGGACATAGACCGGTTTCGAACTTATTTGTTCTCCTCAGTATGCCATAGGTTATGGAACTGACAAATGATAGTGGCCAACCTGCTAGTCATATACTAACTAAGGTAAATTGAGTAGTGGTGAGAGGTATGAAACTTCTCGTATGGTCTAAATGCTACTATCCGACCAACATCATAGATGTCTCTGTGGCGGATATGGACTTGCGAAGCAAGTACCGAGAGCGGCGACCTCTAGCCCAGGTGGACTAAACTACTGTTATTAATGCAGGTCGGGGTATTTGCACGCTGAGTAGTTGTTTCCTTCAAATGATATTTAATAACAGTGGTTTAGTCCACTTGGGCTAGAGGTCGCCGCTCTCGGTACTTGCTTCGCAAGTCGCTATCCACCACAAAGACATCTATGATGCTGGTCGGATAGTAGCATAGATAAGATATAATATATTATAATATATTTTCTATGGATAGTAGCATTTAGACCATACGAGAAGTTTCATACCTCTCACCACTACTTGAGCAGTATTAGCAAAGTAGTTATTAAATTCATTTGGGTCAAGAGATTCTGCGAAAGATTTTCTGTAATATTATTGTTTTTCTTGATCAAGTTCCACATTGCTTTTTGTCGATTTCTATTTCGCTCAATGCAATTATTATTCGCAATTTTCTTAGCTTTTTTCAAGTTCACTTTTGTAGATATGATTTTTGCTTTTGATTAATTCTTTCAAATCACTTGAAGGCTTTGTTTTGTACAAAATGTAGTGACTCTCTCATTTGTCGAGGTTTGTCATTGTGTAAAATTTTATATTTTATGAGCAGAGGTAATATTTTGTAAAAACATTCTGTTTAGGCATCAGTGTCCAAATCATCAACAAATCCATAAAGTTAAATCCTGGGAATAACCTTTTTATTAAGTATTTGTAAAGGTTTGTTTGTAGTTGTTAATGCTTAAATTTATACCATCATGGTCAGATAATTTTGGATCAATTGTTTTTGATATACAACCATCTAACGAAAATTTTATAAATATGTTATCAAGGCAGTTGCCTTGACGGGTTGAAAAAATATATGCCGTAAACCGTAAGAACTAAATAAATTAATAAGTATTTGTTAGGATTATGAAACTGATAAACTGATGTTTTTATTTTTCTAATGATATAAAATGCAAAGTATTTGAAACATCGAGCATCGACCTATGTAAGCTCTGGGTTTCATTTGCATGGGCAAATTGACGTCGTTTTTTTCGAAGACTGAAGACTCGTTACTGGTAATGTAATGATATGATAAGTTTGTGGTAAATAAATTTAACATTGGTTTTCACTTATAATGATGTGATGAATGTAAATAATGAGGAAATTGCGCTTATTGCATCTAGTTCTAGATCAAACGTCTGATTTGATTGTGTATTCAAGGTTTGTGTTTGTTTACAATAGTTGCGTGTTTGTTGTGCTGTGTTAATTTATGAAAGTGGCGTGACCTATCGATATAAACCGATGTACCCCACAAATATTAACGATTTGTGAATCTATTTTCACATATTCGTCATAATATGTAAATAACTTGTCAATACTTTGAAAAGAGCAGTCCAGATCTTATGCATGAAAAATACATTTTGTACTACTACTGTTGACATTGAAAAATTGATGTAATTTCAATAATTAAAAAATAAATATAGTTTAAAAAAACTAAAAAATACGCTTTTAAAGCACATCAAACTAAAAAGTGAAAAATAATTATTAATATAAACTGAAAACAATAATGAACGAAAAAATACTAGTATTATTGTGAAAAAAGCGTGGGTTGCTCGATATACGAAAAATATGGCACAAAGCGCCCCACGCTTTTTTCACAATAATACTAGTATTTTTCGTTCATTATTGTTTTCAGTTTATATTAATAATTATTTTTCACTTTTTTAGTTTGATGTGCTTTAAAAGCGTGTTTTTTAGTTTTTTTAAACTATATTTATTTTTCACTTTTTAGTTTGATGTGCTATGAAAGCGTGTTTTTTTTTAAACTATATTTATATTGCTTATTGATACTGATATTATAACATATTACGATCCAACAGATATTTCTGAAAAAAAAAATATTTTTTTATTTCAGCCATGGGATTTGAACTCACGCACGACCAACGACCGAACTGAGAATCACGGAATATACTTACAATATTAAGCCTCTTGCTCTCACGCAGAGGATACGTGAGGAAAGGACTGGTGATCCTGATCAGGATAATGATATAAACTTATCAAATTATTGTATTGTTACCGGTTCTTCGTAAGTGTACAAAGTTTCAATTAAATCTGTCCGTTTAAAGTGGATCAAAATCGAGTCCAAAGAGTCGGTTACAAACAAACAAACAAACATACAAGTGAAGCTAATATAAAAGCGTGTTAAAAAAAAGTATTCTTAACGCATCGAAATAACCCCCAAAATATCTAGGATCTTGTGTATATGTACGTATATTGAAAAAGAGTTTTCTGTGAAGTTCGAACCACAATTAAATTACTTCATCAGAATCATATTTTTGGTGTTAGGCAGAGAAATTGCGAGGTAGTTCTAGGGGTGATCCGCTGACGAAAAACATACAATAATTTCAAGATTCAACGAGATTTCAAGATTTCAGTGAAACTTCGTTAATGATTTTAGAAAGATTTCAATGATTACAACTTAATTCAAAGATTTCAAAAAGATTGCAAGTAAAATTTCAAGTCAAACATACACAGATTTCACCAGCAACCGGCGCGGTCCCTCGAGATAATTATACTGAAATAGTTCTACTCTGCTGATATGTTACAACAGGTGGTCTAATGAACACATATGTGGTACATACAGAGAGTACACCAATATCGGCCTTATTTAGTAGAGTTGGCAAGTCGTGCGACTATTCAGTGGTGCAACAGCAGGTAGATGGATATCTGGTGAGGCAATGACCGGCTGGCTGACAAATCGAAGGGAGCCACATTGTTGTATGTCGTACACGCTAATTTATTCCACTCCGGTGTATTTTATGTTGTTGTATTGTAGATAATTTTATGTGTTGTATTTTATTGTTGATATTAATCTAATAATAAAATATGTCAGACGTGCGCTAGGGTAAAAAACGGCCATACGCAGACAAAGTAAATACATTTATCAGTGAATTCCCGGATTTATTCTATAATGGTGCTACAATAATTTGTAAGGTGTGCGAGACAGATCTGATGTGCTGGGATAAATATGCCTGCCTTAGAAAACATAGTTTATGTTCGATTTACTGTTAATTCTGATTGCCTGAGATGTTCCGCTGCACATACTCAATAACCATTTCGGAAATTCTGGAATAAATACAATCCCCAGGTGACGTTACCAAGTCGGACAATGTTGCGTAACTATGTAGCAACTGTTATGTGTTGACGAAACGACAGATCGTAAAAAAATTCTATTGTAAATGTTATAGTACGTGTACAGGACTCTCTTTTCCACTATTACTAACTAGCAAAAGACTAACTGAGTGTACTGGCAAAACAGTTACGCGGGTGGTGCTGGAGACGTTAGAAAAATTTGAACTGTCAACAAGTCAAGTGTTCATGTTTGTGACCGATGCGATGGTGCCGCGCCAATGCGTTTGGTAGGCCGTTCTCTTCAAGAACACGGTTGTAGGTTGGTACATGTTACGTGTAAAGTGCATACTTTACATTTTTTGACAGGAACTATTCGACAAAGTTTTCCAGAGATAGATGCATTAATAGCAAGTACAAAAAAGTGTTCCTTAAGTCTCCTAAACGTCTTTGTGCATTTCACAGCAAGTGTCCCTGTATTCCCGAATCACCACAGCCGATTCTTACACATTTGGGGAACATGGTTGAAGGCAGCTTTTTATTATGTTGAATATTTACAACAAATAAAAACTGTGATACTACAATTCAATCTTGACGAGGCTGCAGCTATTAAGGAGAGCCAGACAAAATTCGAAGATATTTCCGTTGAAACATCTTTAAAAACTATTCACAAGAACTATAAAAGACTACATGACGCCACAGAAAACTTACAAAACAGTACGTTGTCGTTAGCGGAGTCACTGCAAATAGTGGACGAAGTAAATCGACTGCTACACTCTATAGGTGACGCAAAAAATGAGCCCGTTAGAGAAAAGTTCGCATATGTGTTAAAACAAGACACCGGTTTTACCAGATTAAGACAAATTTGTGGTGGTACTGATGGTACAACCCCAGATCTGTTAAGTGCGTTCAAAGACTATTTTCAGTATGCCTGTATTACATCAATAGATGTCGAACAGTCGTTCTTAAAATGGAGGCATATTTTTTCATCACATTGAACATTACTCACGGAGACAACCATAGAAACATACCCGATGCTGTAAAGCTTTTACAGATCTTCTCCAATTTGTGTTAACCAAGCCAGTTCATTATGCTAGTTAAGAGGGTAAGGTATGCGTACATTGTTATAAATTGTAACAGTTTATTGCTTTGTTACTAATTAATTTCTTTTATTACGCCTATGTCCCGCCGGAAATTTCTGCCGACTCTATTTATTAGAAGACTTTGGAAAATTATTTTTTTTTATGGAAGTGGTATAGCGTCAAAAGGCGCATGTTTTAATATATTTTGAAATATCGAGGGTAACTGGCTATTGGAGAGCATCTTCGAGATCTATATATTTTTACCCTAAATATTTTTTTGGTTTTTGATGTGGCATTACTGAGTTATTTAAAAGAAATGTGAAAATTTTCATTGGAGCAAAGTTAAACAAATTAATTCGTTGTGCGTGTATTACTAGTAATTAAGAAAATTAATTTTGCAGTTATGTAACCCAAAGATGTACTTCAACGACACAACCACCAAATATTGATTATTATTGAACCCCCCCCCCCATTTTCCCGTACGCCCGTAGTAACAAAATTATTTGAACTGATTTTTAGATAGGTATTTACTACCTATTATTTTAAAATCGAGTTATTAATGGACTCTGAGTAAATAACCCGTTTACTTTAACAAACAGCTTTACTTGACGCAATTATAATATGCATTAATATACATATATTAATATTTTTGACTTCTGATCGTTGAAAATTTGTAAAATGCAGCTAGAAAACTGGTGCTTTCTTATAGACATTAAAAAAAAAACTATTAATATTTTATGATATATTAGTGCATGTATGTGTACATATTATAAAATAGCAAAAAATAATTTGAAACGTAATTCATAACAAAAAATTGTAACAATAAATAGCATTGTTGTGTAAAATATCTAATTCAATATCATATTATACTGACGTTGATAGCAAATGAATTAGGAATAGCCTGGAACAAAGCCCCACCTGCAAAAAATAAATTATGCATTAATATAAATGGCAGGACAAAATTAAAAGACGGAGAACAAATTTATACCTAAAACTAATTTCTGAATTTTGGAAGCCCGAAAATTAAGCTGGATTTCTTAGCATGCTGTTGTGAAGTGTCTTACGGTTATTACTTCTGCAGGTATATTATAGTCTGTTTATTAATGAGAAATAGTAATTAATGCTTCTTAATAATACAAAATATAGTACGGTTGTGATTGGCAAAAAAATCTGGTAATTTTAATTGAGTAAACAGATTTCATTCATTATAAGGGGATATTACGGTCCTTGCATAAATAACGATGGAGCTTTTCGGGTGTAGAAATAGTATTAACCAGGTTGTACCACATTGTATTCTGTTTGGATGAATTTAAAATTAAGATTATTTACGCTGAACTGAATCTACGGTTGGCTGCTTGTGAAACATTATTAAAATTATTAAAAATAAAGAAACTTTTTGCTTTTAAATGTTTCAAAAAATATTTAATTAAAACTCTACACGTGCACGTGTTTCGGCTTTTTAAGCCTTTCTGAAGAATACAGATGATACTAGATTTTAAATCCTGTTCTTTACTTATATTATAACATCTCGGCAGTACAATACAATTATTGTAAAGTATTAAACTTTATGGTATGAAACGATGAGAATTTCTTTAACTTACACTATTTTGTCTAAAATGTCGTGACCGGTAAAAATTATTTGATAATTTGTTATGTTCTTATTATTCTTACTCCTCTTTTAATTTTTAATATTTCTAATAAATCTAGTTTTTTACCTTTATTTTCTGAGTAAAGCAAGTCGATCTTATCCAAATCTATAAAATGATTACTTCCTATACAGTGCGTTGACATGCCGGTGCTATGTATATTTTTCAAAATAGATTTTTTATGTTCCTCGATCCGTTTGTTTACATTTCGACCAGTTTGTCCAATATATATAGCATCACAGTCAGAACATTTTAGCTCATATACTCCAATTGCAAACTACTGGAATATATGAGCTAAAATTTTCTGACTTTAAAGCAATGTACGTATTGGACAAACTTGAAAATGATTTCCATTGTCCTGATATCTTGATGAAATTATGTTTACAAATGAGTTTCAAGCGCTGAGTTCCTGTCTGTTGAGTGTTCCTTTAAAATCTACATCGTCAAGCAATTTTCTAATTTGAGGACCAATAAAAATGTGGTCTGTATGTTTCACGTCACTTAATTGGGGATAAAGTTCTCTTAAGTATTTAAATCGGTCACCCTCTTTGCTCATAGCCTTCACGAAATTTTTTATTAGCCCAAATTCAATATAAAGAAGTGGCAACAGAACATTTTACGGTCTACAAGGGGTACATATTTAACATTACTATTTCCTCGTTCAAATTCGTTCCTTCCTACCAAATTCTTTTCACATAATGTTGTTTTACTATACGACTGTCCCACAAACAAAGAAAATGGCAATATTTTATAAAGCCTTGAAGCGCTACTAAAATGGCTATTATTTTTAAATCCCCACATATTTACCGTTTGTATTTGTTGAAATTAATTTTATTTAAAATTGTGCTCATTGTCATAATCCTCTTTCATTCTTACTAAATGAGTATTTGCTATAGATGGTTTTAAATTTCCATTATGTAGTAATACAGATTTTAAACTGTATTTGGAGGAATCTATGAATAAGCGCCAGGGGAATGCTCGATATTAAGTTCCTGCATTAAACCATCAGTTATGTAGTTGGTATTATGTAGACAAATGAAAACACTTTCTAACAGACGTAGTTGGGCACTTGGAAGGACAAAACAAGACTGATACTGAAAATATCCAATTTCGGAAAAAAAATTAAAAATATTTTATTGCATTTCTGGACGAATCTCGACGAATTATAATGAAAAAACATAACTTTATGAAAAGAAATCTGTCCGCATGTCTGTAGTAATGCGATAGCAGCCACAGTTTTTGAGATAAAGCTTTCAAATTTGGTACACTTGTTCTAAAGGGGCCCAAACTTTGACTTTACAAAAAAACGTATTCTTGATGAAAGATTACCTATAAATCATGTCTACTACATATATCAAGCCAATAAAATATATTCTCCAAGTACTTAAATAAAGCTGATGTAAACTGAAATATTTTACACATTTGGCCTCAAAAATGGAGTTCGGATAAATTTAACAGTTTGACATTTGAAAGTTCTATTTTAGTTACAAAAATGTCAACGTCAATAATAAAAATTATTAAAATATATGACATGAATTATTATTGACAGTATCGAATGACGCTGATAATTAATTATTTAAAAATTTGAATGAAACATTTCAAGGTACACTAGTAAAATTTAATTGAGGTAAGTGAAGAATGAAATAGAATGATTTTTTTAGATCAGGATGATATATACTGATATAAGAAAGTTATTTGCTGGCCACATCAGATATTTTCATAAATGTTTTGCTAACTTAGCATTTTTACATTTTTTTTTTTAAATGTTAACAATATCTTTTTCCTTTATTATTTTTTTTGGGCAATTGACGTATGCAACTTGTTCTTCAAAATAATCAGCGAAAAAGTTATGAACAAAAATTTAGCACCACAGCTATAATCACCTCCAATTTTTATACGTAACTATATAGGAAACAGGTTCGTCTCTCTTCGAGCGGGAAATTGAAAAGTAAACAAATGAAAGTTTTATTTCACGTTCACGCTAGATTTTGTCCGAGAATACGATAATACAAAACAACCTAATTCTCCAGTAGAGTAGTGCCACAATTATTGTTTACCGTGGTAGTACGTCGTCGTTAGAATCATCATTGGAATTTTTCTAGTTGAACTTGACCTACAAAGGCAATCAAGTATTGTTAAATCTTTGGTCATTCAGGTTCATGGTAAAGGAGAAATCGTCGCACGTCTGGTGTATATAAATTAATAAATTAATGCTATTGGGAAATTGGGGAATTTATTAATGGTGTACATATAACAAAGGCGTAACAGAGGGGATTCAGAGGTGCTGATTGCACTTACACATACTTACAACACTTAAAACCAACAAGTAAATAAACATGTAACTACGATACAATTTATTGTTTTTAAAAGTGTTTAACGTCATTATTATGAAAAGTTTTGAAATGTGCGTAGTATTACATTAACACTATATTTTTCATGTTTTTTTTTAATTTGCTCATGTTGCATCCCTTGTGTAGCTGGTCCGTCGATGGATTTATAAACAAAAATCCGAATCCAGTAAGTATTTAGAAAATAAAAAAATCTTGGAGAAAAAGACTTTTATTTTATTTAATATCAACATATTATTCCTACTAGAGTAACGGAAAACTATTTAGTTTCGTTCATTCATAATTATTTTATAATTTGAATGCATTTTCTTCATTATTTATTTTTTATTATTAGAGTTGGCGCAATGCCATTCAACACAGTAGCACACGGCTGAACGGGGACTCGAGCAAGTCAAGGTCGCAACTATAGTTCATTCAACCAATATAAGCACATAAAATTCTAGCATAGGCGCGGTACGTCTTGAGTATTTATAATGCACCGCGCACCTATACTAGACATGAAGGTCGACAAAGGGTCGCTCTGCGAGCCCAGGTAAACAGTTTTTTATGTGCTCATATGAAGCGAATGGAGTATAGTTCGCGCTGACGTGGGGAACGCACGCACCGTTCTAGCTAGCGAGGAAACTTTTTCGGCGATCTTTGCTTCTTGTGCATTACGTTCTTAAATTCATAAGACGATTTCCCGATTTAACATACGATGAACCTGTGATACGATATGTTTTGTCTGCAAGTCAAGTTTGATTGGTTGGAATTCAAGTAATTGTAAGATACATATTGAAAGTAAAAGTCGTAAGAAAAACCGCCAACTACAATTTCCATATTGGGTGATTTTGTATGACTTTATTTTTATGATGACTGTTTGTAATATTTCGGAAAATTTACTTAATAAAGAATATTATCGTTTGTTTTGGAAAAAATACGTTCCTAAATGGCCATTACCAACGACAGGACAATTACGACGTCATGTTAGCGACTGAATTATTGAACAAAGAATTGTGGATAATTGTTGATGAAATCACAGACGCAAGAAATAACAAGGTGGGAAATATTTTAGTATGCGTTTTAAAACCAAATCAGCCATCGACGTCGTATTTAATCGCAAGTAGAATATTAGAAAATGCCAATTCTGAAGCAGTACAACAGCTGGTAATAAAAAGTCTTGAAAAATTTGGCAAACATAAGCATAATATGTCAATGTTCATGACCGATGGAGCTGCGTATATGCTAAAAGCAAGCTTATCAATTAACAAGTTTTGTCCTAATTTATTGCATATAACCTGTTTACTACATGCTTTTCACCTTGTGGCAAAAAAAAGTCTTTATCCCTATGTCGATAAATTAATAGCAAATGCAAAGACGATTTTTGTAAAATCTCCAAAACGTATTAAAGAATTTCACAAAGCCTGCACAAGAATTAGTGAACTTCCACAACCGACTGTTAACACGATGCGGGGCATGGTTGCAGGAAGCTTTTCATTTTAATGAATATATCCTCGAAGTTAAATCTATCGTTTTCAAATCCAACCTTAAAGAGTCCAAATCTATCAGGGAACAGCAACAGTTTGACAATCCACAAGCTGAAGCAAATTTGCGTATTTACATTTTAGTCCAGTATGTAGGGAGTTTGCCCTGCAAAAGGTTGGGTAGTAATAATTTTTAAGTTATGTTGTTCAGATCTGGGCCTTGACAAAATATCCAAGTTTTCGACCATGGGGGTGGACCGCTCTAACCGCCATCTTGAAGAAAAGGTACAAAAAATTAGTTTTGTCAAAATAACTCCTCAACGGTTGATCCAACGACGAAAATGTCTTTAACAAAGTTAAAGTAGACAAGACAGTCACATTTTTTATAAAGTCTAATATGTAACGAGTTACAGCGGCGGAAAGATGAACATTTTTCCCAAAAAAACAAAAAAAAAACTCCCCATTTTTGTGATGTTTTCGATTGTTTCTCGCTATTTATTACATAGTTATGATAATTTTGTATTTTCAAAGTATACTCATTTTAACCTCCAACAATAAATTAGTTTCCCTTTTTGAGTCCTGGTCGGTTGATGTTGACGTCTTCAGTATAATCTGCGTCCTCAATATAATCATCATCGGTGCGAGAATCCATTGTCCTTCCATTGATAATCTTCGTCATCTTCGTCCTCGCTGTCGATGCGACCTCCGGTACATTTTCGCAGACTGACCACTACAGAAGCCACACAAACAGAGCACTTCAACCCAGCTTTCCTGCAGTCACATGCTCCGCCGCATCCTTTTCGACAAGTGCATGAAATGAATTTCAATAAGTTCTCGGATGTTGGTTGCTCTGTCATTGTGAGTGGAGCGAGCCCATTGCTACCAAGTTTCCAGCCCCAGTCTTCTGGATTTTTTTGATCCCATACCATTTTTGCTTGGTGGTACGTCCTTAACGCATGAAACCGCGCAGCGTCCTTGGTTGGTGGCAAAGAAGTAAGATTGAATTTGCTTTTTATAGTAGATTTAGCGAAACGTTGGTGGCGGACTTCTTCCAAGATTTCGTCTTCCATGTTGCCGCCATACGAAGCAACGAGAAAGCGTGCTTCAGCGTCTGCGATGTGTTCTGGTGTTGCATCCTGATGTTTGAAGATGCTAATAGTGGCACTGAATCCTGCGGTTTTCTGAACAAGAGAACAAAATTTTGTTTTTCCTTGGTTGAAGATGGACGCTGTCTTATCGCAGCCACTAAACTATCTGCTACACCTGTTCTAGAAAACATCTGTTCCACAAACCAGAATAAAACTTGGATAAATATTTTCTACTAACTTATACTTATTACGCCACGTCCGTGTAAGAAAATTTATATGTAACAAGAAAAATCACTGTAATTTGAAATAGATATCGCTGTATAATGTTATTGTGGTGTGAAAAAACCATTAAAAATAAGTGTAATTTGTTCTTACTAAATTTACCGTCAAAAATGGGGAGTTGTAACTGTTTTTTGGGAAAAAAGTTTTTCTTTCCGCCACTGTAACTGTTATAGACATACAAAAAAATGTTAATAAAGAAAATGTGAGGAATTTTGCCTTTTTTTAACTTTGTTACAGACATTTTCGTCGTTGGATCAACCGCTGCGGAGTTATTTTGAGAAAAACTAATTTTTTGTACATTTTATTCAAGATGGCGGCTCGAGCGGTCCACCCCCAAGGTCGAAAACTTGGATTTTTTGTCAAGGCCCAGACCTGAACAACATAATTTAAAAATTATTACTACCCCACCTTTTGTAAGGCAAAGGCTTTTTTGGCCCCTACAGACTGGATTATATCAACACCGTCAAACATGGAATGATTCAAATGTGTTTACACGGCCAACTGTAACGTTAATTTGTCATTTCTGTCTTGTATAGGATCGTAAAAACTAAACAAAAAATCATGGCCTTCTTTACTCTTTCTTCAAAAATAAGATTGGGTGATGCAAATCTTTTGGCACTATACGTATATGAAAGCTATAAACTATCGTATATTAGCAGATGCTGTTGAACAATAATTACAAGACAATGATTTATCCTTAACTGATTCGTTTGTTATAGTGAATAACGTAAATATGATTTTACAAAATTTAATGGATAATCCTGGTATTCTAGCTGCCGCGAAATTTAATGACTAAACCTGGCCAAGCCATGGTAGATTCAGGGTCGGGCGCAATACCAATGCCATCGCGCGCTTGTTTACGATGACGATGACAAGACACACTTCAGTTGTTATCTGTCGATCGATGCATAGAGTACTAATAAATAATAAATAATGTTGAGCGTAAAGAGTAGAAAACGACCGTACGCTGATAAAGTGAATAAATTTATCGGTGAATTTCCGGATTTATTCTATGATGGATGTAAAATATTTTGTAAAGTTTGTGATCAAGACTTAATGTGCAGGAATAAATACGGCTGCAAAATTCATGTCGATAGTAACCGGCATAAAAATAAAAAAAATGACGTGTCTTCTTTGGAACCTCAGTTTATGTTTGATTTACTGTTAATGCTGATTGCCTGTAATGTTCTCCTACGCATTTTGGATAAACCAGCATTTCGGGAGTTCTGGAATAAATACAATCCCCAGGTGAATTTACCAAGTCGTTCGTCGTTACGTAGATATGTACCAAGTATTCGTGAAGACATTGTAAATAGGATTAAATGTGCATTAAAAAATACACGGCTGTGGTTATGTGTTGACGAGACGACAGATTGTAAAAAAAATTCTATTTTAAAT
The DNA here is from genome assembly GCA_029963845.1 of Rhamnusium bicolor. NCBI lineage: Eukaryota > Metazoa > Arthropoda > Insecta > Coleoptera > Cerambycidae > Rhamnusium > Rhamnusium bicolor. Next base: position 100,858 of record JANEYF010005298.1, on the reverse strand, counting down.
GTTATAGTACGTGTACTCGACCCTGTTAAACCAACATTTCCACTTTTACTAGCTAGCAAAAGACTAACTGCATGTACTGGCGAAACAATTACGCGGGTGGTGTTGGAGACTTTCGAAAAATTTGAACTGTCAACAAGTCAAGTGTTGATGTTTGTGACCGACGGTGCTGCGACAATGCGTTTGTTGGACCGTTTTCTTCAAAGAGACGAGTGTAGGTATTTACATGTTACGAGTAAATTACATGCGTTCCATCTTGTAGCAGAAACGATTCGAAAATATTTTCCAGAGGTAGATGCATTAATAGCAAAAACAAAAGAAGTATTTCTCAAATCTCCTATACGGCTTCGAGCATTTCACACACTGTCTCCTGGTATTCCAGAATCACCAGAGCCGATTCTTACACGTTGGGAACGTGGTTGAAGGCAGCTTTTTATTATGCTGAATATTTTCAACAAATAAAAGCTGTGATACTACAGTTCAACCCTAACGAGGCTGCAGCTATTAAGGAAAGCCAGACAAGCTTTCAAGATGTTTCCCTTGAAACAGATTCAAAAACTATTTATAACAATTATAGAGGACTACACGACGCAATAGAAAAATTGCAAAATACTTCGTTGTCGTTAGTGGTATCGCTGCAAATAGTGGACGATGTAAATATACAGCTACAGACTATAAATGACGCAAAAAATAAGCCTCTATTGAAAAATTCAAGAGTGTATTACAGAAAGATCCTGATTTTACCAAATTAATACAAATTTGTGATGTTGCATCTACAGCTGCGTTAAGTGAGTTCACAGAGTGTTTTACTTATGCCTGTATTACTTCCGTAGATGTCGAACGGTATTTTTCAAAATACAAACATATTTTTTTCACCACAGCGAACATCGCTTACTGAGACAACTGTAGAAACATATCTGACGCTACACAGTTATTATAGAAGTGCTTCAGTTTGTGATAACGACAACCAAGCTACTTCATAAATCTGCTTAAGAAGGTGAGTTTTGTACATATTTTTATAAAGTGTACCAGTATTAATAAAATTTATTTCCATTTCTTTTATTTATTTATTTATTTATTATTAGTTATCACTTAGATATACAATGTACATGTGTGAACGTCATTTAACAGTTTAATAATAATGTGGAGCACTGAGCACAAAATATAAGGAAATACATAAAAAAAGAATTTAAAGCGAACGAGATAATACAAAAACATACATCACAATATATAAAATATTTTGTTTTTATTATTGTACTTATTCAAGTATAGATGCATACCCAATACGTCTCTGTAGGATTAATGACCTTGGCCAGGCTTATTAATGACGTTTTAAAGAAAATGAGGACTACCGTTTTTAGGCTCACCAGTTGGCGCCCCACTGGCTAGTAAGGTCCTGTCAAAAGTTATTGTTAGTCGCGAAACAAGTTTATAGGGTTTAATTATAATTATTTCGTACACTAGTAAATAAAAAAAACTTGTTAATTATGCCTCAGTGTTGTGCAGTTCCATTTTGTTCGGAAACAAAAAGCGGACATATGCTTCCGAGAGACAAAACTCGCCTAAAATAGTGGTTGGTAGCAATTCGCAGGGATAACTTTAATCCTTCGAAACATTCATGTGTTTGTAAGGAACATTTTAATCCTAACGATTAGGCGTTACCAAAGGAGTCTACTACAGAAAATCGTACGTAATAATCGTGCACATTCGTAGTTTTCATAATGCTCATACTTGATATAACCTAAATTTAATGACATAAGACACCTCTGATAGGTACAATAATTTCCCTGCTGAGCAAGTAAATTACTACTTTCCCCTTCTGCCATCATTGTGTTAAATGTTTTTCAGCTAATTTTTATAAAAATTACTAAAAACTAGCGTTAAAAAGCCATAGTAAACATTAACGTTCACCTCTCGTGGTGAATTCAAGCGCCGTAGCCCTCATTCCGAATTTATGCAACTCCGCCACATTAAGCAGTGTCTAAGTGACGGGAATTATGAAAATGATCTCCGATTATATTTTGCGTATGCGAATATAACATCGCTGGATGTAGAACGACTCGAACGTTTATTTTCAAAATATAGTACGACATTCACGAAGCGAAGACGAAGAGTACTATAGAAGCTATATTATTGATGCAGATGTATGCTCGGGCCTATACTCTTTTCTTATCTGTTGTGTGGCCTACATTGAATCTTGATTTGGACGAAATAAAAACCAGTTAAATATTTCTAGCCTTCTACTTATTTTGCAGCTTTGTTGACCCGCGGTCTGCTTCTTGAGTCGACTGCAACGAACTCTACGCCACTGTTGTTAATACGAAGAAAACATTTGGAATTTCAGGACAATGATATCATACCTTTATTAAATATAGTCAGTTAATTTTAACAGCTCTGTGATTAATTAAAACAAATTGCGTTTTCGGGAACAATGGCCGGGTTCCCCATTTGTCACAATAAGGCGAAAAGTATACAAATCAAATAAAACAAAATACTTTACTGGTGTACATGTTGATGATGAACATGTTTATGAACTGTACTGTATGACATTGAAATTGTAACATATTCAGTAATACGTCAAGAATTAAGCGGAAAATCTGGTAAAAAATACTTAATTCTAATAGTCTAAACAATAACGTGCAAATTCGACGATGACAGGTTACCGTCTGATAGTCGGTAATCAAAGAAACCATATGAGTACCATACTTTTTCACTTTTGAAATTTTTGGTATGGGGGCCGGAAACAGGGGGAGGAACTTTTTTTTTAATCGAATGGTTACCGATGTTTGTCCGCATAGGTAGTTAGTATATTACCCCACATACCCCATTTACGCTGGCAAACAAAACTTCCAGTCGGCGCATGGTAAAGAAATTGGAAAAAAAAAATTTTTAGTTACCGGACCAAACCTAACGCAAAATGTTTGTTTTGGTGTGTACAGTATTGTACTATACTGGCAGACGTTTCTATCGGTCAGTTTTTGAGCAATTCCTTCAAAGGGGGGAAATATTGATAAAATATAGTTAAAATTAAAAAAAAATGTCTGCCTAGCCAGCTTATGGTTCACAAGGCACTAAAAAACCCCAACCTTGGCTGGCAGACATTTTTGCCAAATTTAACACCCCCAAACCACCCGTTAAAGGGTTAAAAAATGTTTCAGTTTTTCGTGTCCGTACTTTTTTCTTATAAATATTAAAAAAACTTCCTTTGGATAAGTTATATGTTATTAAATTTGGCTAAAATGTCTGCCAGCCAAGGTTAGGGTTTTTTAGTGCCTTATGAACCCTGGCTGGGCAGACGTTTTTTTAATAACAAATATTTTTTATCAATATTTCAATTTTTTTTTAAATATGAAAGAAATTCGTTTTTAATTTTCGAAAATATTTTATTAGAAACTCTAACGTATTTGGCTTTTAGCCTTTGTCAAGAGTATAGGGAATACTGAACAGTAAAATTTGTGTCCATTGCTTATATAACCACATCTGGTACCTACTATAAAACTATTGAAAATATGTTTTTATAAGTTGAATATTACTTTATTTTTTAAATTTAAATTATTTTATTTAAAATGGTGGCCGTAAAAATTTGTTGTTCATTTTAAATTTTTATTATTTTTAACAGCTTCTTATTTCTAATTGTTCTATAGATCAAGTTTCTTTCCTTTCTTCTCGAAGGAGTACTTTGACATTATTTAAACTATAAAAATGACGTTTTCAAAATGTGTGCCCGTACATATACATTGTTTAAAAGATTTGTTTCCTAAAACGTTTTTTACATTTGTCCAGTTTGTCCAATGTATAAGATAGTACTAATTTTAACTATATACCCTGTTTTTTGGATTTTTAGTTTTCTTTATTATTAATTAACATTTACCTAAATTATTTTTATTTACTGAAATTGTTCTACATCCCAATTTATTAGTTTATACTAATGCTGATTTAGGCCTATAATTAATACATTTATATCTCTATTGATTCCAGAGATAAATTTTTATGTAAGTTTTTTTTTTTTTTTTTATTAGTTTATCTATTAGGTTTTTTTATAGCATTGTTTTTCCAATAATCTTTGATTAGTTAACTTTTTTTTAAATACTTCTTAATGGAAATGTTAATAGATGATGTATGTAGCTGTGAATGGTGCCATTTTTATTTGAAGATTGTTTAGATTTACTATGAATTATTTATCTGTGAAGTAGGTTTACAAAATGTCAAACTAACTGATTTTGGGATGAGCCCTGTAATAATCCAATTCTTTCACCCCCAACCGATTCCCCCCCCGAGAGATGCGTTTAAAAATTCACACTCTGCTTATACCCATTTCATCCTTGCGTTTCCGCTAGGCGAAATATTTATAAAAAAAATCAAAATTTTAGTTAAAAAAAAAAAATACCGACATTCTTGAATCACTGCACGACTTCTTTTTTTTTTAATATTTAATTGTTTTTAAATTAATTTTATATTTAATATTATTGATATTTAAATAAAATAATGAAAATGTATTTTACTAAGAAAAAGACTTTAAATTTTAAATCATAATTTAATTATAGTATAATTTAAATTACGACCAAATAAATATACTATAATTTAATAAACTACTAATTATTATTATTATCCATTAGTAGTAGTATTTTAAATAATAGTTTATTAAATTTAGTAATTATTGAATTTAATTATTACTAATTAAATTATGATTTAAAATTTAAAGCTTTTTTAAAATAAATTATTGTTATTTAAATATCGAAATATTAAAATAAATTTATTAATTGTAAAAACAATAAAAATAATTAAAAAAAAAGTAAGCGACGGTTCAACCAGGCCATTTAAATTGAATTGGTACGAAGTTCGGTTAGGCTCCCGCGGGAACTCAAACCACAGTAATAAGGTTTGAATTTTAAACGTATTTTCTCCGAAGATTAGTTCGCTGCCTCCAAGGGGTGAAACCCCAAAGAAGTACATTATTAACGAAGTCTCCAAAAAATCCAAGGTGGCCTCCCCTTGATATTATGATATTTTTATATTAATGCTAAAAGTTTAACCCGTATTTTCATTTCAATGTGAATTGAATTTTCTGATTAAGTAATTTAGAAGACCTAAGAATATATTTAATCCGACCTTTCCAAATGAAAAACTAAACGGTCGAAAATATATTTTCAACTAAAAGTTTTTTGTATTAAAAGTAATTTTAAAGGACATAAAAATTTCAGCAGTAAGGGAGATAGGGTAACCCATTGGTAACGTCCAATAATTTATAAATTCCCCGTTAAATTTAAAATAATTGTTAGTACAATTTTTAATATTAAATTTAGTGGTTTTTAATGTCACTGTCAATATTGGAGTTATTTAGAAGTTTGTCTATTATTTTAAATAATGGTTACGTAAACTTTTTACGTGAAGAAACTAATTTTACGTTAAAGGAACTGGATTTTTTTTTTCATAAATTGAAAAGAATTTAATAGAATACTTAGATTTAAGGAGGCAATAAGATATTTAATTCCTTGCAAAGTTAAGATGGGGCATTTACGAGTACGATTGGTCTTGGGTATATTTTCTTTATGTATTTTTAGAAAGTCCATAAAATTTCAATTTTTGATCCATTTTTCGCCACTTTGATGGCAAATTGCTCAAAAACATACCAATAAAAATGTCTGCCACTATGGCACAGTCCTGTACACACCAAAACATGTTGCGCTAGGTTTGGTCCAGTAACTAAAATTTTCCCTTTTCAATTTCCGGTTATCACGCGTAAGTTTTGTCTGGCAGCGTAATTGGGATATGTGGAGTACAATACTAACTATCTACATGCGAACAAATATCGGTAACCATTCGATTAAAATAATGTTCCCATCTCCGTATCCAGCTTCCATAACAAAAATTTCAAAAGAAAAAAGTATGGTACTCATATGGGCTCTTTGATTGCTGACTGGCAAACGGTAACCTTTCGTCGTTGAATTTACACGCTATTGCTTAGACTAGTAATAAGTGATAAGATAACATTTAATTTTAAGTTTGTATAAATTGAAATAAAATATAAGTAAAATAGTAATCATAATTTCGTAAAATATTGTGCAATGTGCTGTAAGTATGGGTATATGTTCATAGGTGTTTATTTACTAAATTTGGAACATGTAGAACTGATGATGAGGAAGAAGTTCTCTAGATGCAATTCACAATCAGACGCCGAACAATTTGAATTATTTTTCCATTTCATTTCGATCAATAATTAAATATTTAACAGATAAATTTAAAAAACGTATATTTTTCTCATATATGTTCAAATCAAATTACCTGTACCATAAATATACGTATTTGATTTGATTTTGTTTTTATTATGTGTGAAAAATAATGTTTTTTATGGGGTGATAAGTTTTTTTATATTAACATTAATATTTTATTTATTTATTTTTTTAAATAAACAAAAGAAAAATTTGCTTTTAAATGTTTCAAAATTATATTTTCACTCTACACGTGTTTCGGCTTTTTAGGTCCTTTTCAAGAGTACAGATGAGAGGTACTAAATTATAAGTTGTGTTCCTTGCTTATATATTGAATGTTACATCTGGCAACTTATACTAATAAAAATGGTTTGAGAGATTTGGAATTTTTTTTAGAAAAGTTAAATCTTTCAAACCATTTTTATTAGTATAAGTTGCCAGATGTAACATTCAATAAGCAAGGAACACAAATTATAATTTAGTACCTCTCATCTGTACTCTTTAAAAAGGGCCTAAAAAGCCGAAACACGTGTAGAGTGAAAATACAATTTTGAAACATTTAAAAGCAAATTTTCTTTGTTTATTTAAAATATTTAATAATGTTTCACAAGGAGCCAACCGCATAATCAGTACAATGTATAAATATTTTATTGAGTGGAATGAAAAATAATATTAACTGAAAATTTTTTGTTTAATTATTATTTACTAACTTTTACAAATCTTATCACAGATAAGTATAACATATATCTTTTTAAACAATTATTTTCCCGGCTATTTGCCAAAACGCTGAAACTTGGATTACAAAAAAGATAATATGCACATTATGTTCAGTACTACTGACTCAATAATGTTATTTTTAATTTCAACTATTCTGTCTAATAAAACCAAAAATAAATAAAACACAAGGTACTCACCAGTTGACACTCACTTTAAAAAACTTTAAAATATCTACCGACACGTGTTTCTGCTTGCCATAGCGTCATCAGCGTAGCCTAAGGGGTATTTCCGCTATATAATTTCAATTATTCTGTTCTCTGAAGCCATTAATGTTTATTACATTAAGGTTTACAAGTTTCTTTACTTTGGATTCTTTAAATGTGCTGGCTACCCTGATGACGCTATGGCAAGCAGAAACACGTGTCGGTAGATATTTTAAAGTTTTTTAAAGTGAGTGTTAACTGGTGAGTACCTTGTGTTTTATTTATTTTTGGTTTTACTAGACAGAATAGTATTGAACAGTAGTACTGAACATAATGTGCATATTATCTTTTTTGTAATCCAAGTTTCAGCGTTTTGGCAAATAGCCGGGAAAATAATTGTTTAAAAAGATATACATATGTTATACATATCTGTGATAAGATTTGTTAATAAATAATAATTAACAAAAAATTTTCAGTTAATATTATTTTTCATTCCACTCTATATTTTAATTTTTATCAAGAAGAGGAACTTAATTTGTTTTTAAAATATTTTATTATTTATATGCGATTATTTCCTTTAGTATAAAAAATCCATCCAGTCAGAAAACTCTACTTGGCACGTTGCTGTTTTAAATAAGTGATAGATTTTCTAGTTTCTTATTTTGCTGTTGTCAAATTGTCAAAATTTTAAAGCAAAAAAAGAGTATGTAGATCGTTCCTACACAGAGAATAATTTGTGTTACATTTTATCCCAACTGTAAAAAATTACATTCCAAATACAAATTAGTCTTAAAAAAATGACAGGAACAACTGGTGAAAATTAACATATTTTTGGAATAATTATCTTGTACGTTGTTCTTTGAAATTTTGCAATCGTTTCAAAAATGCAACAAGAACTTGTTCAACAACGTTGTGAAAAATTATGGATTTTCTCTATGTACGTATTGTATTGATACCTACTGTTAAATGTATAATAAAAGATAAAAATGTAGGATATTCTTGACATATACTCCTTCTGCTGTGAATTTTCTAGCATAGCACCATCTGGTTTAAGCCAATACCAGATGGCATTTTATCAATTTATAACCTGAATAATTAACATTTACAAGCCATACCTACATAATATAAAATTAATATAGGTTGATAGGAGTAAATATTTGTGAGATTATGATATATTTTTTCTTTAGAATAAAAATAGATTCATTGGATACATTTAAAATTAAGGTTTTGTGAGATTACGATGTGTAGTTTTAACATTCTATCAGAAAATGAATGCTCCATATATTTGCTCATAATAAAAGATTTTTAAAGTGTTGGTATCGATTTTCAACAATCACTGTTTTTTTTTGTTTTATCATTGACATTACCTGGAGAGATCGATAACATATTTTTTAAAAACCAAGTAGTGGAAATGTAGAAGAATATGCAATATGCTCATATTTTAAATATAGACGGAAGAATTCTAGATGTTGTTTCTTGTAATAGGCGCCGCTTTGTAAGTAAAACTTCTGATGTTCTTCTTAGAGAGAATAGGTATAATCCCGTGTTGTTAATTAAGGCTGACATTCAAAAGCTCAGACACAATAATTTTCCACATAAAAATGATTTTGAATTTAATTTCTAAAAGGCTAATTTTGTTGAATTGTATATCCAACTAGGGCTCATAGATTGGACTTTTCTGGATCATTTTGTGGTAATTTGAAAGCTTTATCTCAAAAACTGTGGCTGCTATCGCGATACTACAGACATGCAGACAGATTTTTTCCTAACGTTATGTTTTTCATTATAATTCGTAGAGATGCGTCCAGAAATGCAATAATTTTTTTTTTTTTTCCCCGAAATTGTACCTTTTTTTCTTTTTTCATTCATTGTGTCTCTTCAGGTGGTACCACATTCACCAAATTTAATGTGTCACCTAAATTGTTGTTGACAATCTTAACTGCCAATTTGGGATGTCTCCCATTAGTATTTTTTGAGTTATCGTGGATACACACATACACATACACACATCCACATCCACGCACACATCCACACACACGCACCGACAGATATCATTTGGAAAATATTCTGAATGATTTCAGTAGGGTTCAAAACATATATATCAATCAAAATCTCAAGGTCGAAAAAAAATCACGATTATATTAGGTATATGACAGTAAAAATCCACACACAAAAATCAATGGCTTTCACTTTTCACATTCTCTATCATGTAAACGCACACGTCAAGTGTTCGGATTTACAATAAACACCTACCTGTGTATAGAAGAGTAAAGGTGGCTAGACGAGTCCATTCACGCAGAAGATGAATGTAATAAAAGTGATTTCAATTGTATTACTTTCCAATGTCTTTTAAATTTTACTTTCTAATTTATTATTTATTCACGTCTACAGAGTTCGGAACTTTCCTCCGTTTGATTGCAACACGCACTATAAGAATATTGTAAACGAACGTTTTAGACACCGGGCAATTTCCGTGCGTGCAGGGTCGGCACGAGGGGTAAAAGACAATAACAATCATTTGTACGAAACCATTAAAATACACACCTCGAGTGTCCTAATATTTCATGAAACCTCATGTATTGTGTTCAAGGCATATAGATTGCAGGGCATGGATCATAAAAGCCTTGTAGCTTTATGTATACACTGTTTCTTAGGATAGGTGTACCAAGATGTGTAATGAACAACAAATTGTCGAATTTTGGAATGACATTTGGGAATTCAGTCCTGATGATGTAAAACTAAGATATATTAGAAATGAGTTGATCGGTGTTATACAGGGTATTTCATAAGTCAATTTATAAAAATTGGTAGGTATAATAATCTACCCCTCTCACAAAATTTTTTAGGGTCGTGCGCTCAAGCGGGAAACTCCAAATAGCGGGCCTCTCCCCCGACACGACAATATTGTTGACATACGGAGTTGTTACTATTTATTTTCATTCTCGCGCTGTTTACACTGCGAAGTTATATAAAAATGTACATAATGTAAACAAATTCACATGTTATAAACTTGCATTTCTAACGAGGTTTCTGCAGACGCCACTAGAATGACTCCCCGATATCCGAACTCTATTTATAACACAACAGGTTATGGTGGGGGTAAAAACTTAAAAAAAATACATATTTAATGTTGCTGATACGATTACAAGCGTATATCAAGGTTTTCAAGAAACATCAACTTCGCAAATTAATAACTTACCTGAAGGTTTGACTCTGACAAATATTAACTCATCTATAGTTATTTCCTGTGGCTTAATAGAAGGGTCATACAGATCCTAGAAAAAAATAAACGTATATAAGTAATAAATATGTATGTGTATGGTGTTCTAAATTGTTATGGCGGGTTTACAGCACTCAGGACAGGGAATGCAGGGAAGTGGGCAGCGCGAGATTAAACACGTCGCTCGAGCTGCCACTGCTCAGCCATTCGCTGCGCTGCTCCCTTCATGGGGTAACCCGTACAGCTGAGTAAACAGGCACTTGCTTCAAGGCGCTATAGGGAGGACAGCGGGCAGCGGAGTAACAGCGGCAGTGGCTTAGCTAGTATTAGGTCTTGGAATGTTTCATCCAGTAGATAGAGAAATAATGCTTGCGTTTTCTCTAGATCAATTTTCGAAAAACCCCAAATGGGTGAAAGTTCATTTCGATGTCTCTTGCGGTTTTACAGAGATAGGTAACCAATTCGAAAATATTCGCATTTTTTGCAATTAGGAATTTCCGATACCATCGTGTCCAAAAAATAAGGCAAAAAGAATCTCTATACGTTGTTTTTACAGTTGCAAACAAATGAGTAGAGTTGACGCAATGCGCTCAACACAGTAGCACACGACTGAACGGAGACTCGAGTAAGTCAAGGTCCTGACACTCTCGACCGGTTCGCGATAGTTTATTGTTAGCGGTCCGTCATGGGGAACACACCCACCGCTTTAGATAGCAATGGCACTTTCTCGGAGATTTTTGTCACTTGTGCATCATGTTTCTAAATTCATAAGACGTTCCCGACTTAATATACGATGGAACAGGTACGATGCCTTGTTTGTAAGTCACGTTTGACTGGATGGAAATCAAATCGTTATTGTAAGACATATTGAAAGTAAAAGTCGTAAGAAAAATCGCCAGTTATAATTTCCATTATGAGTGTTTTTTGTGGCTTTATTTTTATGTTGACTATGTGTAATATTCTGGGAAATTTACTTGACAAAGAATATTTTCGTTTGTTTTAGAAAAATTATGTTCGCAAATGGCTATTATCAGAGGACAAGTACAACGTCAGATTCCTCATGTTAAAGAAATACTTGAAAATACTATCTTAACTATTGAACAAGAAATTGTGGAAAATTGTTTATGAAACCACGGCCGCAAGAAATAACAGGGTGTGAAATGTTTTAGTACTGATTTTAAAACCAAATCAGCCATGGGCGTCGTATTTAATTGCTGAAGATTAGAAAATGCCAATTCTGAATCAGTACAACAGTTGGATATAGAACGTATTACAAGAAAACTATTTTGTGCAATAATGATATTAGATTGAAAAAAATATCTTAGAATCATTGATATTAAGTGCTTCCTTTTGTTTTCACCGATCTTATTTACATCTGGAAGCTGATGAATCGCCATGTTTTTGATATCTTCCATAGTTTTTCCTTTTTTAAGTGTTGCTTTCCACAGTGTTACTGTAGAAAAACTCTCGGAAGTAAACAGAAAGCCAGGTTTTTGGGAGTCATCTTTTAATCGCACGACTTTGCTAATATTCACTTGCTTGACATTTAACACCTTGTCGGCTGCAGCTTGTATATCAAAAAAACTTTTTTTGGCACTTATCTAACCATTTCAAATCGGCCTGTATGAGTACTTGAGAGTATTACATGGTGTAAGTCCTCAGATACCATCGAAGCGCACTTGCGGTTTCTCTTCTCGATCAAAGCGAAGTCCCTGTCACACAGAAGGAAGCTATGACCACTGACGATGTACCTATGTTCAATAGTGTCAAAGTGTCCAGAGCTCACTAAGAACATGTAAATGGACAGGATCATTCTGTTTCTATTTTGGGCGGTGCAGTTGTCACTCCAAGCAAGAATATTCCTTTTGTGTGAAATGCCCATATTCAGGACACGTAATAATCAAGACGCAATCTCGTTACCTCCTCGTCCTGCCAATCCTTCATGCCAGAAGCACATATAAGAGCGTTTGTTATCTCCAAAGTTGATGCTCAAATTATAATACGAAAGCTGGCTCATGTAGAACATGTCGGAATGCGTCAAAGTTGGTACAAACATGACTTGATCTAAATCCATTGATAATACACTCACGGTGCTATCTGGCATTTGCGAGGATGCTATGTCAAAGTGGCTGCTTCTGCCTTACGATGGTAGAGTTCTAACTCCAACGTTTCTGCCTGACTCCTTTCATCCTGCGTTTTTATTTCGCAATTTAATGAATCACATTTTCGGCAGGTGTCACTTTACAGTGCACGAAATGAAACATTTGAAAAGTCTTCCATCAAAACTCTTCTGTAGAACTTATAAGTGACCAAGCTTTCGGGATGCTTTAGCAAAACGCATTGTGAAGACGGTTTGTATTTAAATCTTGACTCATGTATTCCTTTGCACTTTTTGCACGCGATTAATGAGACTCTTCTCGGGGCATGCTATTTATGTGTTCTTTAACAAGCCTCCTATCATTCTTAGTGAATTTTGACGGCGCCGTACTAGTTTCTCATATCTTTGTAGATTACTTCGCCACCTTTTTTTCTTTTTTATAATAGTGTCCAAGTGCTTTTTTTGTCAAATCAAAAGTATTCATAGAAGTGGATTTACATACGATCACAATATTGCCCTCTCCGTCTGGAATGCTATAATGGACGGTAGTTTGACGATGTCACGACCTCTTCATATGAGCCATGCCTTCTTCTCTTGACGTCAGTCACCTGTATTAGACCCATGATGTATGTTCCACGAACGTCAATCCTGCTTTCGTAGTACTTTTCAAAAAGCGCCAATCTGCTTGTGTAAGTCAACGATTTGCAGTCTAATTTACATTTACATGTTACCTGTAAGAAAGAATACACATTTTAGGGCTCACACAAAATTATTTACAAAGTTAAAAGCTCACTTCTAGGTAAGGTTTCTTTTTTTCAGCTATATCATTTCCCTTTCTCGTTTTATATGATTTTCCGGCATTTTTCCGTCACGCAGTCTTCCCAATCCTTGCTTACGACTTTCTATATTCATTTTAAACTAATTCTACAGTCGTATACACAATACAGAATTAATACACACACATGGCAGCGCGCACTTGTTCTTAGCACCTTTGTAGAGGAACTAACTTGCTCGAAATAACAACTTTCTGATATTCCCCCAAAAGTTTGTGTCCGGGCACTTAGCTCGTTTTATAGGATATAGTCGGTGGCACAGAGAATCTTCCTACAGCATAATCTCATTTGTCGAAGAATTGGCACTTAGCCCCTTTGTTACTTCACCTTCTCAATTGGTACAGATGGTTTTAAATTTCCATTATGTAGTAATACAGCATTTAAACTGTATTTGGGGGAATCTATGAATAAGCGCCCCTCAGAAGGAGAATGCACGATATCAAGTTCCTTCATTAAACCATCAATATCAATACACGCGCATAGTAAGTTTTCCATATTATAAAATGCGGAACATGTTGCATTTCTTTTTCTAAAAATCGTAATCTTTGTTTCTTTAACCAACATGTTCCACTCCTTAAGTCGGTAACCAAGAAGTTCTGCTTGTTGTTTTGTCAGCCCCAAGCCACGTACACTTGATTTAAAAAAAAACTGGTACAACTCTTGTAATCGAAAATCTTAATAGTTTAGTTTGTGTGCATATGTCTGTAAATAGGGCTGGCCAGGCATGTCGAGAGGGGGGTGGAGAAGAGGTGATTTACCCCGGACCTGGGTTTTTTGGAGGAGATCGGTTTTCTTTGTGTTTTTAAACTTGTTAAACCTTTCTCTTTTATTTTATTCAAATGGAATTTTAAAAAATAATTAGAAAATAACTTTTTCAAAACATTTTCGAGCCTGCCATATTATTGTTTAAAAAGATAATATTTGTTACGGATAATTCTACTAATGGTTGTAATTAAAATACTAACTGAATAATGATAATTCTATTTTTAAAATAAGAACACAAAAATACCACTTGAGATTAAAAAAAAATGTAAACAATGCAAACTGAACATAAAAATACAATAAAAAAAATAAAATAAATGAACTTCAATTACGTAATACAGAATTAACTAATATTTTGTCATTGCTCCATTAGCGTCTAAAACTGCCTGAAGTCTTGCAGGCATGGACAAAATCAGATTTCTTGCAAGGTCAACTTCTTGCGAAAAGTTCTCCCAAGCGTCTTCAATTATCCCTTCCAATTCTTGGGCATTATTTGGATGGTTATTTAATTTTCTTATATGTTTCACCATTAGTCCCCATACATTTTCAATTGGATTTAAATCCGGACTTTTAGATGGCCACGATAACAACTCTATGTTTTTATTAAGAAACCATTGCCTGACACGATGGGCCGTATGTATGGAGAAGTTGTCTTGTTGGAAAATAAATTTATTTTCCGGAAACACCTCTATTACTGACGGCAACATAATATTGTCTAATATTTCAATATATTTAATGGAATTGAGCTGACCACCACTGTTCCAACACACACCTAATCCATTTAGGCTCATCCAAGCCCAGACATTGACTGAAAACCTTTCTGATATTTGTGGATCGAAAGTATATTTTTCGTCGTATCTAGTGGAAGGAGGCCTATATACGCAAACATGTCCATCGTTACAGAATTTAAAATCCTTTTCGTCAGAAAAGACAACTTGTCCCCAGAAGTTTTCATCATTGATTATATAGTTGAGTGTAAAAATAATCCTACCCTGCTTCTTTTCTTCTGAAAGTTTGTATTTTTTTAGCCGCCGAACAACTCTTTAAGTGGCTTTGTAGTTCTATTCTTCTGCAAGCAGTAGATACCGAAGCAGGGAAATTTGTCTCTGAAATTGCATTTACTGCAGTCTGAAAAGGGTTTTCTATTAGGTAATTTATAAGATTTTCATCTTCTTGATTATTGCTCTTTCTGGGCCTACCGGAACCAACTTTACGGGATACCGTTTGGTTGGTTTCCCATTGTTTTTTAACACTCATTATCGTGGTTTTACTCACATTGTATTCAGCAGCAAGTCTTTTTATGGACCAACCATCTTCAATTTTAGAAACAATTCGAAATTTTTGAATATCTGTTAGATGTCGAACCATTTTTAATAATGACGCCACTGATTAACGTCAAAGTGACATTTGTAATTATTAATATCAATCAAAGAACGAATGATTTACATAGCTAAAAGAAAGTGTACCAGTTTTTATTGAAATCAACTGTACCAAATCATTCAATTCATTTTGAGCAATTAAGTGTGGGTCACTAAAACTTTCTGGAATATACAAAGGGTCGGCAATGGCTGGGCTGTTTGAAGAGTTGTTACTATGTATTTCCGTTACTTCCCAAAACAATATTTTTCCAATCTTAAGGCGCAGTTGGCACTGGTAAGTCTGATGCATTGTGAGGAACATGTCGTAAGGCTGATGACAAATTCGGATATTTGATTTTTGTTTTTCTTTTTTTGTATTACCTGGTAACATAATAGGATTTATTGTGTTCACACAAAAATGGTACGTATTAAAACTTGTTGGATATTTTTTCAGTTAATAGGGGGTATTAATAATACAAAAACAGTAGTGTGAGCTGTGGTACAAAAATTGTGTCGGCCAGTGTAATTATTAGTCGAGGAAATAAAGCACTAAAAACGGCTCAATCTCCAAAATTTCCGCAGCAAGACGGATTTTAATGCGGTTTTTTGCATTCGATTCGTGAGAGCATCAGGAAATTTTGTGAACTAATCTGATGAATAGCAAATGAAAAATTGCATATTTGCATTGTAAAAATGCATTGTTCAAAGTGCATTTAGAATAATTAATTTGCAACTCGGTAAAAACTTGATTGAAATGAGTCCAAATTTTTATATTGATCCGGGGTTTTCGGGGTCGCTGAACAAGAATATCATGGCAACGGCCTGCCGGACCTGGAGCCCAGGTGGTACTATCTACCTCATCTCCTGGAATTTTATGTAAATTTGTAATATTAAAAAGAAAAAGGAGGGAAAAAGGGGGGGGGGGGGGGGGGGGGGGGGGGGGGGGGGGGGGGGGGGGGGGGGGGGGGGGGGGGGGGGGGGGGGGGGGGGGGGGCCGGGGGCCCCCCCCCCCCTAGATCTTCAGGAATTTCTGAATTTGTAATATATTTAGTTGAAACTCATTACTCGGGGGGGTTTCGGGGTCGCTAAAAGGTACTGGAGTCCCAGGGTGGACACTATCTACCTCATCTCCTGGAATTTCATGTGAATTTGTAATATATTTAGTTGAAAGTCATTACTCGGGGGTTTTTCGGGGTCGCTATACACGAATATCACGGCGGAAACGGCCTCCGAGGTTGGTTCTGGATTTCCCGTTACTCCTGAGGTACCTGGAGCCCAGGGTGGACACTATCTATCTCATCTCCTGGAATTATCTTGAGTATAGCATCATTTTTAAACGAATTTGCATATGTTACTCTAAATTATTTATTTAAATATTATAATACTACCAACTTTGTCTACTGGAGCCTGAAAATTTTTGCAATTGTTCTAATGTAGAACATTATTTAGAAGAAGAACAATTATCGGTTGGAATTGGATTTGCAGACGAAGAGAATGAAGAAGAAAACTTCAATGTGTAATTAAACAATAAATGTTTTTCATTGTATAAGTTTGTGGTATTTTGTTAAACAATAAAACATTACAAATACAATTGAAGTTTTCAGAAATTATTTTTGAAAAATATTGTTTGAATCTACACCTTCATTATAATATATAAATAAATAATTATGAGTAATATATGCAAAATCGTATAAAAATGATGCTATACTCAAGGTAATTCCAGGAGATGAGGTCCACCTTGGGCTCCAGGTATCTCGGAGAATGTTGCCGCCGTGATATTCGTGTTCAGCGACCCCGAAAACCCCCGAGTAACGAATTTCAACTAAATATATTAAAAATTTACAAGAAGTTCCAGGAGATGAGTTCCACCCTGGGCTCCAGGTACCTCGGAGGTCGTTGCCACCGTGATATTCGTGTTCGGCGACCCCGAAAACCTCCGAGTAATGAGTTTCAACTAAATATATTACAAATTCACATGAAATTCCAGGAGATGAGGTAGATAGTATCCACCCTGGGCTCCAGGTACCTCGGAGGCCGTTGCCGCCGTGATATTCGTGTTCAGCGACCCCGAAAACCCCCGAGTAACAAATTTGGACTCATTTCAATCAATTTTTACCGAGTTGCAAATTAATTATTCTAAATGCACTTTGAACAATGCATTTTTACAATGCAAATACGCAATTTTTCATTTGCTATTCATCAGATTAGTTCACAAAATTTCCTGATGCTCTCACGAATCGAATGCAAAAAACCGCATTAAAATCCGTCTTGCTGCGGAAATTTCGGAGGTTCAGTGCTTTATTTCCTCGACTATATTGAGACATCCTTTATACAATACAGAATAGTACAAAGTTACTAGAAAGTAGTATGGTCAATTTAATTTCTAATTATACAGTAATCATAGTAACCAATCAGTTACCCACTCATATCGGGCTAACATCAAATTACATAATATTTGTTTTTATTTTTATGAAGGTAAATTTCGAAGTCCAAGATAAACCTTTGACTCTAGATAAACATAATACATTCACACATTTACATAGAAATAAACGGACTATTTATAGAAACACCTTTTGTTCACGTTCACGGCCAAAACGGGAAAAATAAGTTTAAAAAAACATTACGTGGGTGAATTCTTAAACAATGTAAGTTTGCATCTTGAACTATTGTTGCTAGATGCGCTGCAGATGACCAGATTAGATTTAAATAAATAACTTTATTAATTAATTATGTGTAAATTATCATTTTTATTGCAATTTTATTGCCATTAACGCATTCATATGCGCATGTACTTTTGGCAGTTCTCAAGCGCTGATCTTGTTTATATATAATTTAAAATGAATCGAGTTCGCCTATTGGAAAGATTACTTTATTGCATTTTTGTCTACAATTAGTAGACACTACTAAACCCTTTCCTCCATGCCATTTACAATTTGTAAACAACATGACACTGAGATATGGAATCATCTATTATCACTCAAAAGTACACGGCATAGAAAATTAATATTTCAAAAAAAATCTTCTTTATTAACCTTTTTTGCATAATTTGGTTGTGAAAAACGAGGAAAAACAATTTTTTCTACTCTCTACATAGAAAATACTATTTTGCTCCCTCATTTCAGGGAGCAAAGTAGTAATTTTCCTCCCTCGGGAGGAAAATACTTTGTTTCCCTAGGGAGGAAAATACTTTGGCTCCCTCTGGAAGCAAACAAGTAAAAACTTCAAATAGCTGTAATAGTAGCGTATAGACTTCTTTTATTGATACACAAACTTCCTGAAAATGAATGCTTTTCTTTGAAACAGATTTTTTATTACTTATTTTTAGTTATAAAATATGAAAACAGTTTAAATTAACGTCAGTAACTAAATATTAAAATTGATGGTACAATTAGTTAAATTACTAATGGAGATTGCCCCTGAAGAAATATTGGCTCTGCTGGTGGAGATCAGTTCCTGTTTGTTGTTTTCCAAAGTCTTGGTCGCTGATGAAGTACTTGTAGAAACAAAATTTTCAAAAACAAGACAACGTTTTTTGGTACTTGAAGTAGTATTTTTTCCCGTAATTATTTGGCTGGCTACCTCACATTTTTTAGAAATACAATCATCTAAGTACCCTTCTGCTACTGCGTTTGTTCGCCATCCCCCATGTCCTTTTAGATTGAGAATGTCACTTCCAGCATTGACTAATAACGTAGCTGAAGTACGGCGGAAACTGTGTCCAGTATTGCCTTTCGAATCATCCAAATTTAAAAATATTGCTATTCTGTATGGAATTTTGCAATTGTGTTTTTGCCAATTACCTGATTTGTACATTTCCCTTTAGCATAAGTTACAAAAAATCTAGAATGACATGTTTTAGGGGACCTACAGTCCAGATATTTTCTATACATATCCAAGACAGATACTCCGTTTAAAATCTGATTTGTTATTGTAAATGTCCTTTTGATATTAGTTTTTGAGTCAGGTATTTGCACCACCAAAATGTCGCCTCTATCACTGATATCCTCAAGTACCATTTTAACTAATTCATCGCTACGGCATGCCCCAGCAATTCCAAATATAAGCACAACCTGAAAAAGGAAAATGCACTTATGATAACTGCCTAAAATGTCACTTAATTGTCATATATATACTTTCTAATAAAAAACGCTGCGTTACGTTTTTTATTTATTATTCAACAATAACGATCAATCTTACCTTCATATGTAAGAAAGTTTCATCTGGAGCTTCTGCAATAAACTTGTTGATATCCTTCCTTGAAAAGGTATTGGCTTTCTTGGCTTTATATCCAGCAGATTTCCTTTATAAAAAAGCTACTAATTTAGGAAACTTAATGTCGATATTGTCTTTAATTTGGAGTGTAGATCGCAACATGCTGTATTTGCTCCATAATGTTGAAGGCTTCAATTCGGCGCATTTTTTGGAAAAGTAAAATAGGACCACTTCTTCACATATTTTTCTTATTTGCCTAGTCTCCATCCAACAATTAAATAGCTGGTACTCTTTTTCATATTTTTCACGAGACTTTAACGGTAATAGATTTAACGAAACCACGTTTGCTTCTTCCAGAATATCTTGAGGAACTTCATCTTCACATTCGGAATACATTATTATGAACTTTTTGGAAGTTTGTTTATTTTGAAAACAAGAAGCAACCTTAGCAACGTTCCATGTACTTTGATTTTTAACAATATTTACTTATCTAAATACCTATTATGACATTTTGACATATTTGGTTTTTTGATTGTCATGCATAAGAAAATATAATAAAATATATGTAAAACCAATGTAAAACACTGTAAATGGTCGTAGAAAAAATCATATGTATTACACAGTAGCAAAGTGCCATTTCCTCCCTGGAAACTATGCCCACCGCTTCGCGCGGGATAAAAAACACCATCAAACTATCGCGGGAGGAAATTATGCACTTTTCTCCCTTGTCATACAAATTGCTATTTGTTTAAGAAGTGTTTCGCCGTTGGGAACTAACAATATCCTAAACCTATCATCAATACCTCATCTTGAGAGATTACTTCAAATATACGTTTGAGCACACTTCTGATGACGTGGCCGATCACATCTTGAGAGATTTGTCCCATAAAATGGGAAGAATATCTGACAATAGCCTAATGTTCTCTGGAGCCTGTTGATGGTTTTGAAGTGCACTACCCAATAAATTCTATACGTGCTCAATGGGACTCAAGTCAGAATGAAATGGTGGAAAAAGATCGTGATTAATTTCGTGACTTTCAAACACGTCGAATACTTGCCGAGTACGATAACGGGTGAGCATTACCACCAATAATAATTTTCATAGCAGTTTCAAGAGTCATAATTTACATTATCATTTGTATACATTTGTCCAATGTCAATGTACAGTGTGGGCAAATTTCTATGTTTGTATAGGGTAACTCGTTAACTGCAAGAGATACAAAAAAATGGAAGACACATTCCGATCTCTTTTTTTGAAACAAATTCACTGGCGAAAACAAAAAATTTTCTATCTTCTTTTGTTTACGAGTTATAAACAAAAGTTCGATTTTTCGACTTTTAGACACATGTATCTTGGTTGTTTGTAAAGTTATAAAAAAAAGCAAATTTTACATCATTCAGGCACTTTTTTCTGTATAATACAGTGACGTCGTGAAAATTTAAAACAAGGTGCAATTTCGAGTGGGAATCATAGTTGACTATGTTTGAGTTAAAAAGGCAATTTTTTTTCTCTTTCAAACTATATATTATATGTGGGGTCGCTGTTGATGTGTGAATATTTAATAACGAAAATAATCTTTTACTAGATTACTTTTTGCGTTTTTTTTATTTATGCCAAGTAGGCATGTGTCATCCATGACAGTGTTTATCCATTTGTCAGTAAATTGCATATTAATTTTTTTGTTTCCGTTATAATTACACCCCATTTAATCGCAAGAGTGAAGATGTTTTACGAAAATTACGAGAAAAATGATATGCTAGAATGCCTTATTCAAAGTAATAACAATTGTGAAATTGCATCCGAAATATATTTCAGTCGCTATCCAGAAGGATGAAAACCTAGAAGAATGTTCAATAACTGTAATTGGAATGGCGGTTGCAAATCCTTCAATTTCAAGTCGTCAAATTGAAGCCGATTCTGGGAATTCAAGACGTCGAGCTTTGGGTATTTTGAAGACACAGAAATTCAGGACTTATACAATAAGGAAACAACATCACCTGCAACAAACTGATATTCAGCGACGATTGGAGTTTTGCATATGGTATCGTTAAAAAAGTCAACAAGATCCATTCTTCTCTAGAAATGTAGTTTGGACAGATGAAGCAAATGATTACCAGTGCAGAAATATTCAACAGACATAACGAACACTATTGGTCTGATATGAATCCTCACCGTACCGTTGATATGCGATCTCAGGGACGCTTTGGTTTATGTGTTTGGTGTGCTCTACGTAGCAATCGTGTTTTAACATATCAATCACATATATCAAGAAAATCTTTATGGCCAACGGTACTATGAAATCTTAAACTAGAAAATTATTGAGGAATTTATGGACAATATACCCTTAATTGAGGCAAGAAATCAGTTCTTTCAACATAATATCAGGACCGTTTCAGAATTATTAAATACATATTTTGGAAATAACTGGATGGGATGTTCCGGACCAGTGAGGTGGCCACCACGATCACCTGACTTAACGCCACTGGATTTTTTCTTTTGAGGCCATATTAAAGGCAAATTATACAAGAAACCCAGTACCGACATAAATGAACGCAGACAAAATTTTATAGACTGTGGGAATTCCATTTCAAATCTTCATATTTATAATATAGTTTAGGGTGTTATGAAGAGGTAATTTATGTATCGAACATAACGTAATGTATTATAAAATTAGATATAAATATCTGATTTTTTGGTCTTGGATTGTTGAAGAACCCACAATTAATGAGATTCTCTTTTAACCTCTTAAAAATAGCTTTATTAGTAAAGCTGGCCGAGGTAGCTGGAGTACAGCCACGGTCTTGCGCTGGCGTCACACGTGCCGATTTAGAAGTGATTTACGCTGCAGTCTTATTTGAAAGGTTCATGAGTGAGGTTGTACCTATAAATTATACATAATGTCAAACGTGCCAAAGGGTAAAAAACGACCGTACGTGGACACAGTGAAAAAATTTATCGATGAATTTCCGGATTTATTCTATGACGGATGCAAAATGATTTGTAAAGTTTGCAATCAAGACTTAACGTGCTGACACAAAACATATTGTCGTCGTCATATCAATACCGTGCAATATCAAAATAAAAAAAAGAGCATGCCTTTGACAACTCAGTTTATGTTTGATTTATTGTTAATGTTAATAGCCTGTAATATTCCGCTACACATACTGGATAAACAACCATTTCGGGAGTTTTGGAATAAATACAATCTCCAGGTGAACTTGCCAAGTCGTACATCGTTACGTAGATATATTCCAGCTGTTCGTGAAGACATTGTAAATAGGATTAAATGTGGATTAAAAAATACACGGCTCTGGTTATGTATTGACGAAACGACAGATTGTAAAATAAATTCTATTTTAAATATTATAGTACGTGTACTGGACCCTCTTAAACCAACATTTCTACTTTTACTAGCTAGTAAAATACTAACTGCGTGTACTGGCGAAATAATTACGCTTGTGGTGTTGGAGACATTCGAAAAATTTGAACTTTCAACAAGTCAAGTATTGATGTTTGTGACTGATGGTGCCGCGACAATGCGCGTGGTAGGCCGTTCTCTTCAAAGCGACAATTGTAGGTTTTTACATGTTACGTGTAAAGTGCATGCGTTACATCTTGTGGCAGAAACGATTCGAAAATGTTTTCCAGAGGTAGATGCATTAATAGCAAATACAAAAAAAGTATTTCTCAAATCTCCTAAACGGCTTCGAGCATTTCACAGACAGTGTCCTGGTATCCCTGAACCACCAGAGTCGATTTTTACCCGTTGGGGAACGTAGTTGAAAGCGGCTTTTTATTATGCTGAATATTTTCAACAAATAAAAGCTGTGATACTACAGTTCAACCCTAACGAGGCTGCAACTATTAGGGAAAGCCAAACAAGCTTTCAAGACGTTTCCTTTGAAACAGATTTAAAAACTATTAATAACAATTATAGAGGACTACACGACGCAATAGAAAAATTGCAAAATAGTTCATTGTCGTTACTGGAATCGCTGCAAATAGTGGACGACGTAAATACACAGCTACAGGCTATAAATGACGCAAAAAATAATCACGTTAGTGAAAAATTCGAGAGTATATTACAGAAAGATCCTGATTTTAGCAAATTAAGACAAATTTGTGATGGTGCATCTACAACTTCGTTAAGTGAGTTCACAGATTGTTTTACTTATGCCTGTATTATATCCGTAGATGTCGAACGGTCATTTTCAAAATACAAACATATTTTTTCACCAAAGCGAACATCGCTGACGGAGACAGCTGTAGAAACATACCTGATGCTATTATACTATAGATCTTCCCCACTTTGTGATGACGACAACCAAACTACTTCATAAATCTGCTTAAAAGGGTGAGTTTTATACAAATTTTTATAAAATGTAACATTATTGTTAAAATTTATTTCCATTTATTGTACTTATTCAAGTATTATGATATGATGTAAACATATGAGTCATATGACGGCTCTGTCGGCCACGTGACGTCGGCCAGCTTTATTTATTAGGTTGTGTTCTTTCTGGACAGTGATTGAAATATTTAATTTCGGATGCAATATCAGTCATCAATTGTTTTTACTTTGAATAAAGCATTCTAGCACATCATATTTCTCGTAATTTTCATAAGACATCTTCACTTCTACGATTAAATGGGGTGTAATTATGACGGAAACAAAATTATTAATATGCAATTTACTGACAATTGGATAAACAGTGTCATAGATGACACACGCCTACGTCGCTACTTGGCATAAATATAAAAAAAACGCAGAAAGTAATCTACTAAAAGATTATTTTCGCTATTAAATGCACATCAAAAGCGATCCCACATATGATATACAGTTTGAAAGAGAAAAAAATTTCCTTTTTAACTAAATCATTACCATTTAAAAAAATACAACTTTAAGTCATAACACGAAATTGCACCTTTTTTTTATTTTATCGACGCCACTGTATTACACAGAAAAAAGTGCCTCAAGAATGTAAAACATGCTTTTATCATAACTTTACAAACAGCCAAGATATTGACATGTGTCTAAAAGTCGAAAATTCGAACGATGGCAAATTTTTGTTTTCGCACGTGAATTTGTCTCAAAAAAAGAGATCAAGAATGTGTCTTCTATTTTTTTGTATCTCTTACAGTTATCGAGTTACCCTATACAAACATCGAAATTTGCCCACCCTGTACAGATCTGTCCATCGTTCAACACATATGCCTCCCCATACCATAACATTGCCTTCTCTAAAAGCTGCTGCGGGTTGGATAAATCTTTGGCTATATCTCTTCCCCTGACATCCTCTAAACTCGCAGACGTCTGCTCTGTGCAAGCCAAAATGAGACTCATTGCTGAATAAAACTGAACTCTATTCCTGTTCCAGTTTTGATGACCCCCTGCCCACCTTAAACGGACTGCACGGACAACTTAACTGAGGAAATCGATATGACTAATAACTTACCAGGCCAAACTTACTGAATCTAGTACGTACGTGTACGTGTACGGAGTTACTTTGAAAATAATTTTACCCGCCAAGTTTGAAGTCGATACTTTTAACCATCGCTGAATAATTATTTAAAAAGTCTGTTTAATGCTATACAGAGCCTTCATAAATGATTAAAAACCACGTGATCAATTGGTAACTCGTAATTTTATCTTTCATATTATGGCAATGTTTATTTCATAAACATCCCAAGTCAATTTAGGCAATTTTTTGGAAATCAAAAAAACCTCATGTAGCCAGTGACTTGGAGTATTTAAGCGCTGCATTGCTTATGACAGACATCAAGTCGACTTCATGGAATATGCTGACTTACGGTATTTGGGCACCAATTGATAGAAAATGACCGACTTGACAAATTTCCGTGTTTAACTCATTTTGACGTAAAATTGACTTAGGGTGTTTAAGAAATAACTGATTCATACCTAAATATCTAAGGAATCCTTTCAACGATCTATTGCTGACGGCACGACTCGACGAAGCTTTGGAAGGTCGCGTGGTTTTCGATCATTTATGAACACCTGTTACTTTCAAAACATTGAAAAGCGCTTAGAAGGCAATCTAGGAAAACAATTTTATTCTAGTTTTTTTGCTCTTTTTGACGAGAGAAATCACTAAATGTCGCGAGTAAATCGTATATCTGAATGAAATGAAAAAATGAAAAATACAGTTTAGACAAATTAAAAAAGTGGCCTAAGGACTGGTCCTTGAGGCACATCAAGCCTGACAAATAAAAATCCAAGGCGACATCATTTAATATGACATGTTGTTTTATAGTTTCTAGATCGAATAAAATTTAGAAGTACCCGTAACCAATCTTCTACTAATAATATTCTTTATTAGATCACTCACATGGTCAACAGATTATTTATTTTCTAAAAATACGGACAAACTTTAGGAAGAGGAAGTCTTATAGTGTTAAGTACTTTACCTTTAAAGTATAGCCATTAATATAAGTAAGATTTAATTCTGATAGCGTAAAATTCAGTCTGTAAGGATATCCATCAACTCTATGACTTAGGAGTCCAATAGCATACGAGTTACTTCCGTTAACTGTTGGTATGATGGGTTTAGTCCAAATATCTATTTTGCTTTTCTGAAAATAAAAATAAAACTAAAAGTATATTCTATAATTATTCCAAAAAATGGTTCTGAAATATATGCAACTATATTAATCACAGGTGAATTTTTGGTTGTATATGTATGTTCTTTGTATATTAGTAGCAATAACTTTTTTTAAATAATTTGTACAGAAAACGAGTTTAAACAATTTTATTAACAACAATTCATATTTTGACAAATCAATTTCTATTTTATCATCTTCAAATGATTTTACCATACTTACCGTTAAAACTAGCTGGCCTTGTATACCCAAGGGATCTTGATTAACAGCAATGATATCTTTGCTCAAAAGAATATCCCTGAATTTCGGCTCGATAGTTCGCAGATCCACGGACATTATTAGAGGAGCAGCCATTATTGCCCAGATGGCCATTTGTGCTTTACTTTGCTCATAGCTGAGTCCATAATTTCCGATAATTAGCTAGAAAAGTAAATTTGGTAGGTACCTACTTTATTGTAGGTTATTATTTTATTTACATTACAGATTAATCGTTTGTAGGAACTTTTAAAAGCAATTCAGTGCTCAAATACACACACCGTTAAAAGTCTTGTATATTGTAGATTTGGACTGTTTATTTTCTCTTCGTTGCCAGGCAACAAAGTTGGGTTATTTAGCTAACAAACAAAATCATATAAATTGACAGATAAAGTATTGTTGATTAGTTATAAATTTTTAAAAATATTCGTCAGTCTTATACATATTTAGCAAAGCGACTTTGACACCTTTCTCTTGTTATAATGCCAGAACGTGAGGTTTCTGCTTTTATTAGGGCAAGAATTTTTGCTTTGCATGATGCTGGACATTCCAATCATCAGATATCCGAGATGTTAGACATTCCCAGATCTTCAGTTGTGCGAATAGTGCATAGGTATGAAGAATTAGGGACAGTGGAAAGAAGATCACGTAGTGGGCGGCCTCGAGTGTCAGATGAACGACAGGATCGGTATTTGGTTCAATATGTCCGTAGACACCGAAATGCTTCAGCTCCAGCCCTCAGGGCGCAGTTTCAAGGTACGTTCCGTCTTGTTATATCAACCTCTACAGTTCGAAGAAGACTCCATCGTGCAAATTTGCGTGCAAGAAGGCCTTTAAGGGTACCCACTCTACTCCCACGACATCGTGCTGCCCGCTTTCAGTGGGCATGGGAGCGTAGTGATTGGATTTTGCAGCAGTGACGATGGGTTTTATTCACAGATGAAACGAGAACTGGATTGGTGAATCATGACAATGCGCAAAGGGTCTGGAGAGAGTCAGGTCGTCAAGAGAGATTAAATTTTCCCCGTGAGGTTGCTCCCTACAATGGTGGGACAGTAATATTTTGGGGAGGAATAATGTTCAATCGCCGTACGCCGTTAATTCTCATAAATCAGAATATGAAAAATCAAGTTTATATTGAGAATATTATCAGGTCCATTATTTATCCCCTACGCGACGAATTAGGTGACAATTTCATCTTCATAGATAACAACGCGAGGCCACATCGCGCAAGAACGGTTCAAGAGATACTTGAACAGGGAGATATTACCCGATTAGATTGGCCAGCTAACTCCCCAGATATGAATCCCGTTGAAAACATGTGGGATTTTGTTTCTAGAGCAATTCACAAACGCATGAACCCACCCCAAATTGCGGAAGAGTTAGCTGCAGCAGCAATAGAGGAATGGAACAATATTTCTCAAGAAATTATCAACCGTTTGATTGTTTCAATGTACAGGCGTGTCAATATGTTACTGAGAAATAGAGGAGGTCATACTGACTATTAAGTTGGAGTTTACTTTGTTAAAAAAAAATGTTTTGTTAATTTTTGTCATAATAAATTTACTTAAAAATTGCAATTTTTTTCCCATTGTTTTTTAATCGACTAAATTTTTAAAAATTATTCCTATATTACAAAAAAAAATACATGTAGAAGAAACATACTTTGAAAAACAGATACATTATTTAAAAAAAAAAATTATTTACTAATACAAAACATCAGGGGTCCAAGACTTTTGACGGTGTGTGTATATAAAATAATAGTTAAAATTTAGCTTGTTCTATGTCAATATTTCCAAAGATGTAGTCACAATCAATTCAAAGCATATTTGTTTGTTACTAGCCATTAGACTCTAGTAGTTGTAACGTCACATGTCACATAATTATGCAACCTACGTACTATTCTCATGACACACCGGTTGCCTATACGTCACACTGGAACTTGACCCTTAATGCATGTGTCTATGAAGGCGACATTTTCGAGAGTTTTACATATCGTAGAATTTTATTTTATTTCTCTCTTAGAGGATATATTTAAGAACTTTCAGTAACTATTTTACACACATAGAACATGTTTGATTATGTACAATGTTCAACACACCATGTTCAACACCATATTTTAAATAAAATAATTTAGATTTAAAAAATAAAGTAATATTCAACTTATAAAAACATATTTTACCATAGTTTTATAGTAGGCACAAGATGTGGTTATATATAAGCAATGAACACAAATTTTATTGTTCAGTATTCCCTGTACTGTAATTTCATGTGGTGTTATATTATTATTCCCTGTATTCTTGACAAAGGCCTAAAAAGCCGAAACACGTGTAGAATTTCTAATAAAATATTTTTGAAACATTAAAAAGCAAATTTCTTTCATATATTTAAAATATTTAATGATGTTTCACAAGGATCCAACCGCAGAATCAGTTCAGTGAATTATTATATATTTATATACTTGTCCCTTCTGTTTTATATAGTGACATATAAATACCATTGAATATATTGCCAAAAATGTATCTTTGTGCAAATTTTTAAATAAGTTTTGTGCTAGATGCCTATATTCTTATGTCTTATTATTATTATTATTTTCGGAATAACCGATACCGGACAGTCCTTCCGTGGCCTCCGACATCCCACAGCAGTCGTGGCGGCGAATTAACTACAGCCACTCCCCATATCCCACAGGGTTAGTGATTGTAGATTCCAGAATCGTATGCCCTAAGCAGAAGGAGAGAACCCAGAATGACCGCTTTCTGCATTTGGCCTGCCAGCCACTTGGCTGATTTTTGGCAGGTCAGTATGGTCTTCAGTTCCGAGAGCAGTGTGGAGAATATTTCATCCATTTTTAATATTAATTAATCATATTAATAACAAAATTTTCAGTAATGCGTTCTAATTGCATACATTTTCACATGCTTTGTGCATGGTAAATGGTAACTGAGAGTTCTTAAATATTGCTTACAAGGGAGAAATAAAATAAAATTTTACGCTGTGTCCTACCCGCTGAAATGTCGCCTTTATAAACATTTGCATTAAGGGCCAAGTTCCAGTGTGTTGAGTAGGCAACTGGAGTCTCATGACAGGAGTACGTAGGTTGAATAATTTTGTGACATTACTCTAAAAGAGTCTATGCGTATTTCGTTAAATTTGTAAATGTCCAGCAGATCAGCGTCTTATATCTCAATCGTTAGAAATAACTGTATGAAGAAGATTTTTTATTATTACACTTACCATGTCAGGATCATTCCAGTGACCAGGTCCAGAGAAGCTGGCAATGCGATTCTGATTTTTACTGAACCAGCTAAGTATACTTGTAACATTAGCCCAAGCATCATCTATGTCATCCCAATTTCTCCACAAGTTGCATGTCTCAGATAATTTCGTATAATTGGACTGAAATAAATATTGTTATTTAAGCACTAATTAATAGAACGTATAGTAAAGGACTAAATGGATAAAATTAGGGCTAGATTCTTTTAGTATGCTATTTAGTTTTTAAACAGTGTTCAAATATCTTGTTAAAAATAAGCTTCTACGCTTTCCCCTTTTCTATCCCTATAACCCGTCCTACTGGTTGTGGTGTGGAATCCTTGTAACAGCTTGAAATTCGGTCCCTCTTATTGTTTCACCCACTGGCGATTCTTCTATAGGGTCATTTGGTCAATGACCTCCCACATACAAATAAAAAATAGAGCTATTCATTTTCTGAAGTTTAAAAATATATAATATATATATTTTTAATATTCTTAAAAAAATATATTAAAGTTTCTAGTTCATTCTATGCACAATACTATTCAAATATCTAGATCGCAGGATTTCGTATCCCCTCGAGCACCGAGCCTCTACAGTCATATTCATTACATTATTCATTTATAGAATTTAAAAATCTTGGGTCGATCCACAACTTGTCCTCAAAGCTAGTTACGGACCGAATTTACAACGAATTAAAGTGAAACAGACTTACGCGCGAATCGTCAGAAAGCAAAAGAGACAGAAAACACTGGCGGGGACAATGTCCCTGACACATTTTGCGGAAACGGTAACGCACGAAGGTCAGTAGTAGAGCAGTCTTAATGCTGACTAGGTACGAGTTGGTCAGTAAATTCTGTCGCGTTGTTTTTAATGTATTTATTTGTGAACATTTTATTAGTAAATCTCTACTTGTCGTGAAATTAAGTAAAACAGTGTTTTTGGTGTTTACTATTAAATATGAGTGTTGTACAAAATATATTAAAACCGAAAGATGGACATAAGTTGGGTTATGAAGACCGAGTGAAATTCAAAGGTGGTGGCCGTCCAAAACCTAATATGACGATAAAGCAAATATCTCTTGATAACAAAAAAGAAGTTGTTACGCTCATCAACTAAATTTAATTTTACAAAAAGCATCTAGTCAGGATAAAAGCATAACATTTTTTTTGCTAATTTACATAGCTTTTCTTCATTCTTTGGAAAATCGCCAAAAAGAACAGCCGTGTTAGATAATGTTGTTAAGGTGAGATTACCTAAAGCGGCTCCAACACGATGGAATTTTAATACAAAGTGCATAGAGACTGTTTATACCTATCGAACAGAATTATTAGATTGTTTCGAAAAAAATCATTAATAATGAATCAGAAAACAACACTCTAAACCAAGCTATTGGTTTAAAAAACTACTTACAAAATGAACATTTTCTTTACTGGTTAAATTTTTTTCATTTAGTTATGCCTCATTGTGATATATTGTGCAATCAATTACAAAAATTTAATATCGATGTCATAACAGTAAATAAGTGTATTGGCGTTTTTAATAGTAAAATTGAAGACATCAGAAATAAAATTTTGAATAACTATTTGGAGGAGACATCCATGCAGTCTGCCCAGAGATGTAAAACGGAAGAATCAAAAAGGAGAATTTCATTAGAAGTTTGTGATATAATTACATCTGAGATCAAAAACAGGTTTGACTTCAGTAATCATTTAGCGGTGTCTCAGTTATTTCACACAGATCGATTTAAAGGTTACAAAAAAAGCTTTCCTCAAGATATGTTTAAATTGGTTAAAACGGAGTATCCAGTCATAAATCATTTGAAACTTAAAACTGAATTAGAAGTATTATATAGCCGAGAAGATTTTTCCAATAGTGAAGGTGCAGTTGCTTTGTTACAGCTTTTTATTAACAATAATTTGTGTAATACTTTTTCTGAAAGTGTCAAACTGTTAAAAATCTTGTGTACTCTCCCTATGACTACCGTCGAAAGTGAACGTTGTTTTTCCACCTTAAAAAAATAAAGACATTTTTAAGAAATACCATGGGTCAGGAAAGGTTATCTTCTTTAGCTATGCTTACCATAGAAAGGGCATTAATAAAGAAGATAAAAGACTTTAATGAAAAAGTAATTAACCACTTTGCATCTGAAAAAAACCGGAGGATCGACTTGGAATTTAAATCAATTTAAAAGGTAGGTAATACAGTAAACTTTTCTAATTGACCTCCCTATCTCTTGACCCACGAACCGCCATTGGTTTCACCGTAATTATTGCCTTCAAAGTTCAAAAGTTTACCCAATACCCAAGTTAGTTTTTCGGGCATTAATTCCAATAATTGTTGCAAAAGGGTGCAATTAAAAACCCTCAGATTTTTGTCTTATTATAGAAATATTCACCATTAGCATAAATTATGACCCAAAGGTGATATGATAAGTATAGTTGCTTAACGGGGATCACTTCAGTAGCGTCACATGTACGTTTTCGATAATAACGCATTTAGGTTGCTGGAGATGATAAACAAATAAAATACATGATTGCGCACCAGCGACATTTGCATAAGCAACACAGTTTCTATGTTTGCTGCTGAAAAACGGTCCATGGGGTAAACACACTTGTGTAAAGCGAAAAGGAGGAGCAAATTTTCAAAAGGGAACTACTCCATTCCGTTACTGAGTAAAAGGCGCGAGATTCTTTGAATAAACCTATTCACGTGTTACATTTTAAAAAATATATAAATAATACATTAGATTCAAATAATTCATTAGATTCCTCTCTTGAATAATTCTTCCTTCACAATTATTAAAAATCTTTAACTATATGTTATAACATAACCGTTGTCAGTTATTTTCAAATGTTCTCAAATTTTGCTAATTAGAATACCTGATCCTTTTCTGATTTCATTTCACTCTAAATTAATATTTGCTAACTTGAGGCCTTCCAAATCACTTGCAGAACGTTCCTCATTGAGACACCGATTAATAAAACATATCTTTTTATATCTCGCATTTGTTTTTATTCTCAGCCATTACGGATATAGCCAGTGGCGGCTGGTGGATTTAGGTTATGCCATATCTCAGTATTGGAGCATGGAACCCAAGCAATATTTTAAGGCACGACTACCAGTACTGAATGAAGAAGTTTTGCAGAAAAAAATTGAGAAAAAAGTTGTTTGTTTTGTCGAAAATCGAGCTCATGACACCTATATTGGTTTTTGTCTATCTGCCATAGTTTTAGAGAAAACCCCAAATCCCATCTAATTTGGTCCACCTGTACATGACATGTATAGTTTATTTTAAACTTACTTGCAACATAAAAGATGTTGGTTTGTTTGATTCCTTTACCGCCGTTAAGGAAGCCGACGATTTTTTTGTTGTAAATAAGTTTGAAATAAACTTTAAAAGGTAATAGTTTTATACCAGTAAGTAATATGTAGTTATTTCGTTTATCATCTGCAGCAACCCAAATGCATTATTATTGGGAACGTACATATGACGCTACTGAAAGTGGCCGCCGTTGGGCAAGCCAGCTTTAGTGATAAAGTGATGTACTAACCTTAATTCCTAATGGTTCTTGATAGGCTGGCCAACTACAAGAGAAGACAATTGGTCGTCCAGTTTCATTCAGATATTTGCCCATTTCCGTGTATCCTAAAAACATAACGGTATTAAGTTACAAACCCAATAATAATTAGAAATGTTAAGTATGACAGATAATGCAATACAAGATTAAGAAACAAAATCAAGCAATGAATTTAAATTTATTGTTGAAATTGAAGAATAATTCACTTTACTTTGATGTAATCATTTCTATGATCAGAGATCCGATTTCTCAGTTTTTGCTTTGTTTGTCCTATGTAGCATCCAGGACATTCTAACCTAACTTTATATATTAAATTAAACCTATCGAGCAGTGGAGTTTGATCTTTAAGATAGGTAAATAAAGAATTGACAGTTTTTAAAGAATAAAATATTAATTTTGAGTATATTTGAGTATATTTGGTATTTTGTAAATCTTAATATCAGAATTAATGCTACTTGTGAATACAATATTTGATAGGTGTGTAAATATTACATTATGAACTATGTTTTTGGGGTAAATGTTGTTAACAGCAATAGTTTTAATAATATCCGGATTCTTGTCATGATAACAAGGATCACCAAGTATTAGTTTCCTATGTTTTAAAGACTTAATCACAGCTATTTTCTGTTTTAATGGATGCTGTGATAATTAATAATTCTTCCGGAATTTGTAGGTCTTTGATACCAATGAATTGAAAGTATGTTGTTTTCAGTTCTTATAATGATATCTACGAAAGCAATCTCTTTGTTTATTTCTTGTTCTGTGGTAAATTGGTAGAGAATGCGTTGAACTCTAAGACAATATTTGAGTATAACTGTCAAGAGATCATCTACATAGCAGAACAAAAAAAGAACAGAGAAGGGGTATTTAGGTAAAACACTCAGTAACAACTAATTCATAATATGAGCAGCAAGTATAGGGGAGCGAGGATTTTTCGTGGTACAACCAAATATCTGGTGAAAAATTTGATTGTCGTATGAAAAATAGCTAGAATCAAATAAAAATGTTATTATTTATGTAAAAATAGATAGTCCATGTTTGTGTAGTTAGAGATGGATTTCCAGTTTTTTTCTATAACTGTTAGAACTATTCTTTCGACACGTTTGTGAATAGGGATATCACATCTAGTGAGACTAAAATATAATCATTAGGAATCTTTACATTTGATTTTTTCTCGCCAATTCAAACGAGTTGTTTAAGTTGTATTTAAATGGGGAATTAAGATTTGTGAAAATGCTGGAAATAAATTTTGACAACTTATATATTGGAGACAGCATGCATGAAACAATTGGTCTTAAGGGTCTCTTTACTTTGTGTATTTTAGGTAAACCGTATATTTTAAAAGGAATTGCGTGATATGTTGTAATTTTTCTATAAAATATCTGGTCAATATGATTGTTGTCTAATCTTTTTGCAAAAGCACTATTTTTTAGTTGTATTTGATTGGTAGGATTTTTGTTGGTTTTTTTATAAATATTTTCGTCTTCTAGTTCTTTGATTTTTTGCTGGTATTCTTCTCTTTTTATAAATTACTGTTGAGTTACCTTTATCGGCTCTAGTCGCTATTAAGTCATTATGATCTATAAAAAATTGTTTTGTGTCTTTGAAATGTTTATCAAATAGTGTTCGCTGATTAACATTGTTTAATCTGTGACAAAAGTTTGTTAAAATATTAGTGCAAGTAGCTCTTAGTTGGTTTTTATCACTATTATCTGATTGCATTTGTATGGTGTGTTCTACATCAATTTCAATTATTTAAAATCAAGTACTAATCTTTTTGATATGTCTGTATACTTGTATGTACGAAGGCGTAGAAGGGCCACAAGAAAAAAAAATTTTTTTGTTACAATTCTGAGTTGTAACTCAGAATTTAACTTTAAAGTCAGAATTCTGAGTTTGAACTCAGAATCCGACTTTAAACTCAGAATTCTGACTTTGAACTCAGAATTCTGACTTTGAACTCAGAATTCTGACTTTAAGGTCAGAATTCTGACTTTGAACTCAGAATTATGACAACAACGGACAACAGATATGCATTGTGTTAGAGTGACGTCATTGGTAGAATTATGGCCGTTTGCTTTTGTCAAGAATATACGACTGTTCTAATAAAAGCTTCTTGGCTCCAGGTTCACGTTTGCATTGTTATGGTTTACGTGCTTATCTGCTATAAGTACATGTAAATTGTAAAATCGATCAAACAATCGAATTTAAAGTTGTGTTTTAGTGAAATAATTTGGGACACCCTATATGTATATTTCTTTGAGCCTCTAATGGGATAAATCTGATTGGCTGATTAAGCACACCTTGATTAGTTGAAACTTCTATCTAACCTTCCAGTTATCGAGATTTTTCAACTCTACTAGACTCTCTTTTTATGAGGTTTATTTGATTGGTTAAACGCAAACAAATGGGGAGAATCGAGGGGACTGACGTCGGTCGTTGGCATAAGGACTATTAAGAAGTAAGAAGTCATACGACAGAGAACTGGTGATCTTAGAAAATATAGTATAATAAATGTTATTGTGAGGAACCGTCCGGGGCAAGGCGCTATACAACACAGAACCGGATTTAACTGTATGCAATAATTACATTTTGCCATATATCCTACAACGTGTTGCAACGGTAACCAGTGGCGTAACTACAATTTTTGTGCCCCTGTGCAAAAAAAAATTAAAAAAGACACTCCCCCACCCTCCCAACAGATGTTCAGGTTACAAAAAAAAGATGAATTACAACAAAGCAATACGCGGCGAAAGCAAAAAAATCTATTGAAAATGGTCCCCTAACCGTGCGGGCCCTGTGCACTGCACACCCCTGCACATTGATACTTACGCCACTGACGGTAACACAACTGAATGTGTACTGGCGTATTTGACCATCTTACCATGTATGTAAAGATCGCCTTAGTCGTGTGCCACAATCTATCGTTCTCGCTTTAATGTAACTGGTGTAAAAGACGGCAGATGTGATTACCCGCCTCATTTCCCGTCTTGCCCCGTATGATTCCTCACTGTATCCCTTTCTTATACTATACTTAGTATAGTAAAATATGGAGTGGTAACTGGCAATTTTACTTCACTCGCCTCACGCGAAGAAAGTATTGTTTTCGTGAAAATTTCAGATAAGATAGATTACGAAAATGAATGAAATGATTTCCGTCGGCCTGTCTGTCTGACTTTGAAGTCAAAATTTGAGTTTAAAGTCAGAATTTGAGTTCAAACTCAAAATTCTGAGTTTAAAGTCAGAATTTGAGTTCAAACTCAGAATTCTGAGTTTTAAGTTAGAATTCTGAGTTCAAAGTCAGAATTCTGAGTTTAAAGTTAAAATTCTGAGTTCAAAGTCAGAATTTAACTTTAAAGTTAGAATTCTGAGTTACAACTCAGAATTGTAACAAAAAATATATTTTTTCTTGTGGCCCTTCTACGCCTTCGTATGTATGTATAAATAATAATATAAATAAAAAAATTATTAAAAAGAAAAGAAAGGAAAATTTATATATTACTAATTTTTCAATAAAAATATGTCTGTCATTAATCTTACCTTCTTCCATTTCCTCTTCATCCGCATAACAACCATCCAGTTTCAAATAATCCACGCCCCATTCTGCAAAAGTTTGTGCATCAAGCTCTAAGTGATCTATGCTGCCTGGGTATCCAGCGCAAGTCTTAGTCCCGTAGTCACCATAAATTCCAAATTTCAGCCCCTTGCTATGAATCTGGAGAAAGGCAATTTTAGGCTATTTTATACACGTCACAGAGTTTAAGGTCGAAACGAGTTGAACTAAAGTCTTAAATTTAACAGAAAAATTATTATCCAAAAACTTAACACTTGTAAAATGTTGATGTGAAT
The DNA here is from genome assembly GCA_029963845.1 of Rhamnusium bicolor. Taxonomy (NCBI): domain Eukaryota; kingdom Metazoa; phylum Arthropoda; class Insecta; order Coleoptera; family Cerambycidae; genus Rhamnusium; species Rhamnusium bicolor. The sequence goes on along the minus strand of JANEYF010005298.1, from coordinate 63,690 downwards.
AATACGGCATTGAGAACACTGCGTATATCTATTGATTATTATTATTATTATTTAGAAACACTTAATTGTTACGAAATTTTTTTATGTTAATTTCTTTAATGAATAATATAAATATATGCTTCCTAAAGACTACAGTGATTGTAATTGTTGTTGTCAGTAAAATTATATAGTCCTTGTATAGCTGTAAATGACACTGATACTCACGTAATCTGATAACTCTTTTATTCCATTGGGAAACCTATCTGGATCTGGTTGTAGTCTGCTATTATTATCCCGCTCTTTCGACGCCCAGCAGTCATCAATAATAACGTATTCATAACCAGCCTCCAAATAGCCATCTGATACTAGATGATCAGCCATTGTGCGGAAAAGTTTTTCGCTACAGTGCAGAAAATGAACTATTAAATACAGTTTTTCTGCGACTATTAAGAAATCTGCACATTATATGCGCACCATTGATTAGTAAATCTAGTACATTGCATACAACTTTTTATTGCCTACAACAACTAATGCACAATAGAACTATTATGCATGGGTCTAGAAAATTGTGATTCAAGTACAATAAAATCATTGAAGCTATGAGAGTACTGTCGATAGCAACACGACTGATGTAAAATATAACCAAACTCTCAAACGTTTTTTGAACAACAAACTCAGTCGTAGAAAAAGTATAGTGTATATTTCTTTATTAGTATGATATGCATTTATATTCGTAAAAAAATGAGTACAGAGTGGGCAAATTTTGATGTTTGTGTAGGCTAACTCGGTAACTGTAAGATATACAAAAAAATGGAAGATACATTCTCAATCTCTTTTTTGGGACAAATTCACAGACGAAAACAAAAATTTGCTATCGTATTTTGTTTTCCAGTTATAACAAAAGTTCGATTTTTCGACTTTTAGACATCTTGGTTGTTTGCAAAAGTTGTGGAAAAACAACTTTTACATTCTTTACCTTTTTTCTGTATAATACAGTGGCGTTGAGAAAAATTAAAAAATGCGTAATTTCGAGTTATGGCATAGAGTTGTATTTTAAATGTAACACGATTGCCACGTAGAGCACACCAAACACTAAAACCAAAGCGTCCGTCCCTGAAATCGCACATCAACGATACGGTGAGGTTCATACCAGACCAATAGTGCTTGTTATGCTTGCCGAAAATTTCTGCACAGCTAATGTAGGCTTCATCTGTTCAACCTAAATTTCTAGAGAAGAATGGATCTTGTTCACTTTTTTGACGATACCATATGCAAAACTCCAATCGTTACTGAAGATCAGTTGGTTGAAGGTGATGTTGTATATGGCCTGAATTTGTGTGTTTTCAAAATACCCAAAGCCCGACGTCCCAGAATCAGCTTCAATTTGACGATTTGAAATTGAAGAATTTGCATCCGCCGCGCCACTCCAATTACAGTTATAAAAGTTTCTTCAGCATCTTCAACATTGTAATTTTTTGATCTTGGCTTGTTGAAGTACCCACAATTAATGAGATTTTCTTTGAATCTCTTAAAAATAGCTTTATTAGGTTGTCTTCTTTCTGGATAGCGACTGAAATATATTTCGGATGCAATATCACAATTGTTATTACTTTGAATAAAGCATTCTAGCATATCATATTTCTCGTAATTTTCGTAAAATATCTTCACTTTTACAATTAAATGGGGTATGTGTAATTATGACGAAAACAAAATTATTAATATGCAATTTACTGACAAACGAATAAACACTGTTATAGATGACACACGCCTACTTGGAATAAATATAAATTAGAATGTTTTTAAAAAAGACGCAGATTGTGAAGGTAAAACAAATACATGAAAAGTCGATAGTTAAATATTTACAGGTTTTCTAAAATTTAAAATTTAATTTTAACCCCTGCCTTAGTACAGTAAGAATAAGGTCGAGGCGAGAAAGAGATGGAATAGTTTGTCTGGGAGTAAAACGTGCCACTAATGTGGTCTATTTATATATTTGGATTTTAGAATAGGTAGGTACCTACCTATACCTACTATCTACCTACTTTGCTTGACGCAAACTGCATACCTATTCGTACATAATTTAATAATATATTTTAATATTCAAATTTACTCAGATATAATCGAATATTCGAATACTCGAATATATTCGAATATTCGAGTACCTATTCGAATATTCGAATAATTTCCCATTAGAATAATTCGTATTCGAATACTCGAATATTCGAATACTCGAATTATTCGTATTCGATTCCCAGCCTTAATAAAAACAACAATGTAAACATTTACATTATTTAAAAAAATAGTTAGTCCAAGACAATAAATATATCGTTTAAAGAAAAAAGTCCAAGAAAGCTGATTTTTTTCACACTTTAATTTCGTCGTTCTAAACAACGCAGTCTCAAAAGTCCCCGGTGATCCGTTGTACGCACAATTTTATTATGGTGTGTAAGGTGGCTAAGAAAGTGGTTCTTACTCGTTTTACCATAAAGTTTTCGAGAAAATTTGATACAAAAGTTATGACTTCAGCAAATATTTTGATTTTACTCTATTCTATGCCTAATGGTTTTATAAATTAAAAAAAATAAGGAAATTTTGATGAAAAAAATGTCATGTGTTTTATTAATTAAGTCAATCATGATTGCTTTATTCACTGGTGGTAATATGTCAAAATTATGGCTATCAAAGTATAATCATGTGTTATCAAGAATTGATATTTTTCTTTCTTCCACTTTATCTTTTCTTCTTCTTTTCTTTCGTCTCTTCTTCTCTTTTGTCTCCATCTGCTACATTTTCTGCTTCTCCTTCTCTTATATTTTCCTTGATTTCATCATGATCATTTACACAAGATTGCCCATGACAAATTCAGCAAACAGAAGAGCAATGGAGTCCCAACTTCCGGCAGCCATACAACCTTTTGCACAATTACAAAAATCATATTTAAAAGATAATCCGGAGTAAGAGGAGCTGATGTTTTTTTTTTGACTCCAAAAAAATTGTTCTTTAATACCCATCCTCAATCATGGGGGTTCAACTCATTGCCCAACCACTTCTGCACCTGATAATATACTCGGAAATATTGCTCTTCAGCTGCTTTTGCCGTAAGTGATATTGAATAGAATAGAATGAGTATATTTACATCAGCTAATTTACAATACCACATTTAACACTAGTTATTCCTGGATTTTATACTTTAATTGTAGATACCTTAGTTACATGGCCAAGAAAAATTGTAATTCAATTGGAAGATCATTGGGCAAAGTTCGATTGTTTATCTAATACATTTCAGAGCTGACTGTTTTACCACTATGAAAAGAACAGATATTGTATCACATCCGGAGAATACATGTAAAAATAAGAATAATCCTACTACCTGTATATTTATCAAAACTAGAAGAGAGATTTTTTGTTATACTGTTCCTTTGCTTGATTTAAAAAAATACATATTTCTTCATCAATAGTGCCACAACATCGAATTTCCATTTTTAACATGACTTTATTTTGTAACACTGCAAAATACGTCTACAACATGCCGTAAAACTTAACCACAAATCTGTATGGTTTGCCAGGAAGAATGCGGCGAGCAGATATACTTCCAAGGCATAGAATACTCCGTAATAAAATTATATGGGATACTCAGCAGCTTATTTCTATAGAAGGAGACTTATTAATAATCTTACAAATAATAGTATCTGCTCTATACTTTAATCATTCATTTAAAAGTTTTAAATTGTAACGTCCTTAATTTAGATCACATTCGTGTAAATTGAATAAAATGGTTCGAGTTGTACCTTAAATTCCAGTCTAGATTGAAATACTTTTGGTTAATCATTGTATTGGGTTCCCCTTTATTGCGTGGCGCTACTGAATAGTCCCCAACACACCAGCGGATTAATTGGACTCGACTTGATCCGCACGGATTTTATCGGCGAATCAGGCTCGGCACATACCAAATCCGTCCTTACTTATACGGTTCGAAGATTTGACCTCCCGATTGGATCTGTCAGTTAAAGTTCGCTCGTTAGTGGTACAAAACTCATCACCTTATAACAGTTTTTACTCGGCTCGTTAAAAATTCTTTTCCCATATAGCGCGTATCTGAAGCCATTATTATTTAGGGTACAAATTTGAAGGTTTAACTCGTGCGTCGCCACTAACTACCACATTGGAACTGTCAAGTTAAGACTTGCAGACTTAGTCGGTGCGATATGGGAATTGGACCGATGTACTCGGCTTGTCACACTAACGCAAAGTTTTATCCGCTGACTTAGCCCATGCCGCATCAAATCGGTCGGGCCATCCGCTGGTGTGTGGCGGCCTAATAACTGGTGTGTTTAAAAATGCTCCGATGAGTGCGCGCGGATCGTACGATGTTTTTTGGTTAGTGTTTTGGGCTCGAAAGACAGTAGAGGCTGATCCACGGCCGAAGAGGATGATCCGGACCTGTGGTGTTGCTCCTGCTTTATAAGAATACGTTACCTTACAATTTTTGATGTTACCGTACCTTGTTATGTGAAGAATGCTGAGCCTCGATCGAGAGAGATGGTGTAAGTTTTGGTATGTTAGCCGTGTCTGTTGAATATACGTTGCCTGACATTAGCTGTGTTTGAGATGATCTGTTGCCTTGAAGTTTTCTGAAGTCTTGAGAGTAAGAAAAAATGTGCTAGCTGAGCCTCACCCGCTGGTAAAGCCTCTCCATTAAATTATAAAGTAACTAGGTGTAACGGTCCATTTTTTAGATATAATTAACTTTCGTTTTATTTAATGCAAATTGCATAATTTGGTTTGAGGTCAACCTTAAAAATTCTAGAACCGACAACTAAATTGTAAATCTTTGATAATATGAGCGACCACTGGACCTTTAGTGCACCAGCGCGAACATTGCGGTGTGGGGACAAGGGGGAACGCTTGTACTAAAGACGGTTAGGTTTTTGACGGCTATGAAAAAGAATGATGTTGTATCGGCATCCGAGTGGATGTGATGATAGTACGTTACCTTTACCTTTATGTTTGGCAGACAGAGACTGTGCATCGAGACAGTTCCGTGTGCTTTTTGAAAAAAAATACGTATTTCTTTTTATGGGCACACATTATAGATTGTGCCTGGTTGAGATGACTTTATTTTAACGCAATACGTCACGAGGCCGAAAACCTAACCAAAGCTGATGGTTTGAGTAGATGGTAAGGTTATTTTCCTTCCAATTACTATTAGCATAGGTACCTATTAAGTAATACACCAGTCGTAGCTTCTGTTTTGACTGCGAGCTGAAAATTTGAAAATCTTAAATTTGCATCAACAGGCCGATTTGCCGGTTCTAGAGTTGGAGAAATCCCCGCTAGAGTTGTAATTTTGCTCTTGAACGTTGTGAGACAATGTTGCTAAAAAGTAACCGTTGTTTCCAAATGCACCGATGAGTGCGCGCGCAGTTTTTTAGATGTTTAAAGATATGTTATTGGGCTTTTAGACTTGTATAGTTACAGAAACGAAAAGGAAAGGCGAGTGGTGTTGTCCTGCTTTAGAGGATTTACAATAGATTTTTGATGTTACTGTACCTTGTTTTGGAAGATGCCGAGCCTCGATTGAAGAGGTGGTGTGAGTTACGGTATGTTACCATGTCCTGTTGAACCTTTATGTTGCATAATATTAAGATATGTTATTATGATAATCTGTTATCTTGTTGTTTCATTTGAAATCTTGACAGTAAAGTTAAAAAATGCAGCTGAGGGCAAAACCTCTCGTTAAATTATAAGGGTACCTAGCAACGAAAGCATCAACTGGTATCTGCTGGAAGTGCCCTAAGGTGCAACGAACAACTAAACGTGATTTGCAAATCTATCTGTGTTTATGAACCTTATGAATAAAGTTAATTTAACTTTTTCCGTGGACATTAATAAATCAACATATTGAGAGACTGTTTAAAGTCGTTACACGTTTTTCCTTTTTTTAACGGTAACATTGGTTTTTGATCTAGCCAAAACTTGAAATCAATAAAAAAGGTGGTGCCTAACAAAATTTCTTAAATAAGTTAGACAATTTTTAGTTGTTAGACATAAGTTCTACTTTACTTTCTTTGAACAATTTTAATGAATAAGTGTCTACAGTTAAAACATGTCCTTACCTGATACACTCATCTGGATAAGCATTACAATCTGTTAGGCACCTGAATCGTTGCCAGTGCATCCATCCCATCGGAGGTGTTAATGCTAGTCCATTATCTAAAGACTCTACTTTCGATGCAATGCCAAAGAGTACAATAAGAAAGAGTCCACAAGTTATGGTATACATTTAAAATAACAGCGTCTGAAAAACAAAATGTGGCATTTAATAAGAAGATATCTATTATTTTGCAAGTGATTTTGAAATTACTTGGTACTATTGAACGTTGTTGGTACCACTGTAATAAATTGTTAATTACATTTATTTTTATTTTTGGTAGTATTTAAATTAAACATTAAACCTTGTTATTAAAACTAACCTTATATGACAGTTGGTCGAGAGTCAAGACACTTGGCTTTCACCTCCAAAATGTTCAGGTTCGATCCCCGGTCATGGCAGGTGGAATTAACTGTGAGAAGAGATTACTTCCACTATAAATGAATATTAGGTGTGTGTTTATTGTCTATAAATTTGTATCCCCTCCCGCACAACGTTAATTTAGGGATACAGAGGGGTTGTACTGTCTGCGGTATGTTAGTCATTAACAACGGCGGTTCGTGGGTCAAGAGATAGGGAGGTCAATTAGAAAAGTTTATTGTATTATCTACCTTTTAAAGTGATTTAAATTCCAAGTGGATCCTCCGATCTTTTTGAGATGCAAAGTGGTCAATTTACTTTTTCATTAAAGTCTTTTATCTTCTTTATTAATGCCCTTTCTATGGTACCCCATAGCTAAAAGAAGATAACCTTTCCTGACCATGGTATTTCTTAAAAATGTCTTTATTCTTTTTAAGGTGGAAAAACAACGTTCACTTTCTACTGTAGTCATGGGGAGAGTACACAAGATTTTTAACAATTTGACACTTTCAGAAAAAGTATTGCACAAATTATTGTTAAAAAGCTGTAACAATGCAACTGCACCTTCACTATTGGAAAAATCTTCTCAGTGCTATATAATATTTCTAATTCAGTTTTAAGTTTCAAATGATTTATGACTGAGTACTCCGTTTTAACTAATTTAAACATATCGTGAGGACAGCTTTTTTTATAATCTTTAAATCGATCTGCGTGAAATAACTGAGACACTGCTAAATGATTACTGAAGCCAAACCTGTTCTTGATCTCAGATGTAATTATATCACAAACTTCTAATGAAATTCTCCTTTTGATTCTTCCGTTTTACATATCTGGGCAGACTGCATGGATGTCTCCTCCAAATAGTTATTCAAAAATTTATTTCTGATGTCTTCAATTTTACTATTAAAAACGCCAATACACTTATTTACTGTTATGACATCGATATTACATTTTTGTAATTGATTGAACAATATATCACAATGAGGCATAACTAAATGAAAAAAGATTTAACTAGTAAAGAAAATGTTCATTTTGTAAAAACTAGTTTTTTAAACCAATAGCTTGGTTTAGAGTGTTGTTTTCTGATTCATTATCAATAATTTTTTTCTAAACAATCTAATAATTCTGTTCGATAGGTATAAACAGTCTCTATGCACTTTGTATTTAAATTCCATCGTGTTGGAGCCGCTTTAGGTAATCTCACCTTAACAACATTATCTAACACTGCTGTTCTTTTTGGCGATTTTCCAAAGAATGAAGAAAAGCTATGTAAATTAGCAAAAAAAAAATGTTATGCTTTTATCCTGACTTGATGCTTTTTTGTAAAATTAAATTTAGTTGATGAGCGTAACAATGAATAAAATTTGTTGAAGGATAACTTTTTTTAATTAAAAATACCTATTAACTTCTTTTTCTCTTATCAAGAGATGTTTGCCTTATCGTCATATTAGGTTCTGGACGGCCACCACCTTTGAATTTCACTCGGTCTTCATAACCCAACTTATGTCCATCTTTCAGTTTTAATATCTTTTGTACAACACTCATATTTAATGGTAAACACCAAAAACACTGTTTTACTTAATTTCACGACAAGTAGAGATTTACTGATAAAATGTTCACAAATAAAAACATTAAAAACAACGCGACAGAATTTACCGACCAACGCGTACCTAGTCAGCATTAAGACTGCTTCATTGAACTTCGTGCGTTTACCGTTTCCATAAAATGTGTCAGGGACATTGTCCCCGCTAGTGTTTTCTGTCTCTTTTGCTTTCTGACGATTCGCGCATAAGTCTATTTCACTTTAGTTCGTTGTAAATTCGGTCCGTAGCTAAATTTGAGGACAAGTTGTGGATTGACCCAAGATTTTTAAATTCTATAAATGAATAATGTAATGAATATGAATGTAGAGGTTCGGTGCTCGGAGGGGATACGGAATCCTGCGATCTAGATATTTGAATAGTATTGTGCATAGAATGAACTAAAAACTTTAATATATTTTTTAAGAATATTAAAAACATATATATTATATATTTTTAAACTTCAGAAAATTGAATTAGCATCTATTTTTTTATTTGTCTGTGGGAGGTCATTGACCAAATGACCCTATAGAAGAACCACCAGTGGTCATTATAATAGTATTAGTCTAATATTTATATCAATTACCATCGGAGACATATAAAGATAATGGTGTGATGTTAAATTTATTGAGGTAGATCGTTGATCAAAAAGAGAAAATCAAAAAGCCCTGTAATGATCCTTAAAGTACTCTCTCTCTCTCTCTCTGGACTCTCTCTTTGCAAATGTGCCTTTATTAAATTTTGCAAGATTGGTATCTGACGACATCGTTAATAGAAATGAATTGTACGCCACCATGGTGACATTTGTATATTCCAAATAGTAAAAGAACCAAACTCAGATGGAGATTGGACTGATTATGAGTATAGATCTTGAATATCCAGTTAACCATTTATACAAATATTTCAATTGCGATTTTAGTAAATGTGATACATGTAATAAATATTTCGCTGATAACTAAGTAAATACAGATAATTTGTTTTCCTACCTATTAGATGTCACTCTCGGGCCGTCTCAAGTTAAATTTAAGATCCACACAATGTGTTTACTAACCAAACAATTATAAAATAGACATTGTCTATATTATCTTCAATTGTATTACATGTAAAAATTGTAGTGATTACTTCGATAATTTCTTATTAACATACGCATATCGTTTTACATATTTGCATATATATTTTTTTATTTATATGTATGTCAATAACAAATAAGGTTATACATATTTATACTATCTGTAATTGTTAATCGGTTATAGGTTTTGTATTGAATTCACAAAGTTCCCACCTGGTTTCCATGTAAATATAATACATATCTTGACTTCAGTAAGGCATTTGATACCTTAGACCACGATATTTTAATTTCAATATTACATTTTATAGGCCTTGCTGAAAAATCAGTTAACTTATTGAGTAATTACTTAACAGGACGAAGACAAAGGGTTGTAATAAATAATGAGTCATCTAGAATGCTTGAAGTATCAACTGGAGACCACAAGGTTCAATATTGGGTCCTCTGTTGTATACTATATACACATGCAATTTTTTTCTTATATTACTTATTGTAAATATCACTTCTATGCAGATGATACTCAAGTTATTCTACTCATTTAACGCCAGTGATATCCAGCAAGCTAGTCATGAGATAAATTTAGACCTATCAAACATAAGTCAAGCTGCTGCTGAACATTCTTTGTATATTAATTCTAGCAAATCGGCGCTAATTATATTTGGCAAAAAGGCTGTTTTGGAAGTAGTACAAGATAGTATGTCATTGAAAATTGGGGATGAATTATTAAAAGCAGTGCAAGAAGTAAAAAATTTAGGAGTAATTATTGGATTTAAATTTAAGATTCAAAAAACAAGTAAGTAACATGATCCGAAAGGCTTATTATAATCTAAAAATTCTGTACACAAGCAAAGATATACTTACCAAAAATTAAGAACATCTTTATGTGAATCTCTTGTTTTGTCACAATTTAATTACTGTGATGTATTGTATGAATTTTGCATTGATATACAAGACTGTTACAGAATTTAAAAAGTCCAAAATTCGTGTATTAGATTTATATACGGTATAAAAAAGCGGGATCATGTTACCTACAAGCTGAGTGAATTAAATTGGCTTAATATGTCGAATAGAAGAAAGCACCATTCCATATATTTTTTTCATAGGCTGATCATGTTGAAATCACCAAAATATCTATATAATAAGCTTAGATTTCGCACAGATATACACAACATTAATATTAGAAGAAAAGATATGCTCTCCATGCCCCATCATAAATTAACCTTATATGAACGATCCCTCTCTTATAATATAGTAAAACTGTATAATCAAATTGATTACAGTTATAAAACCATGCCAATCTCGACATTTAAAAGAAAAACTAAGCAATTATTCTAAAAGATTTTTTCTTGTTTTAGTTTGTTTTTAACTGTTTTAAAATATAATATATTATTTAATTGGGGCATAGCAGAAAATACTTCTTATTTATCACATGGTAATATTTTCTTATGTTTTTTTCCTTTTGCTACGCCCCATTCGAAGGATGTATGGAAGATCTTTGGCTGCTTTGGCAGTTCATTGGATACATTCCTTTTCACGCCATATTTGTAAACATATAATTTTTTTCTTTTTCCTAATTGTTAAGTAATTAATGGGATGAATAAATGTATTATTATTATTATTATTATATTTTTGTAAGTAATACATACATATATTTTTATGAATGTTTTAAATAGTAAGTGTCATGCTGGGACTCTGATATTTTAATGCCCTGTATCTCGAATTTTAGGACATGTTTATATATAAAATATATTGTTTATTTTGTCACGTTGTATTACCTCCAAAATTGTGCCATATTACACCCTATGAACAAATAATGTAAAATACAATAAATAATCTGAATATTTGTGCAATTGAAATACAAAATGTATTTGCCAGATTTTTTTTACGAATTATTGTTCACCTAATTGATTTTTGCATTTAAATGAAATTGAAACAACAAATTTTTGCATGCGGTACCTAGAACTAAAAATGAAAGTAATAAAAAAAAAGGAACAGTGATAACAATTACTTACTAGTTTATAATGTAAATATAGACACGCAACACCAAATAACTTCTCACTTTAAATATCAAATAATAAATAATCAATTTTCAATTAGTAGCTGTTTTCTGATAATGAAGGTTCAATAAACCATTGATAGGAGCGTTTGCTAGATGAAATTAATATACGCCACCTAAAAGCTGTTGCAGGTACAAACAAGATTTCTGTCATAAATTTGAATTTGAAATTCCTAATAACGGTATTTTATTTATTCATATAATGTAGTTCGGAGAAGCCTAAGCTGGTTTTTCTAACAGCAATAAAGAACTTATTGCAGACTAGTTTTGTCTTCATCTAATATGATATAGGGCGTACTAGTTTTTATTTCATAGACTGAGTTGATAAAGTTCTAAATTAACAGGGATAATTTATACTTTATAAAACAAAAGATGACGTAATTGACTTTTTTTTTAATGACAACTCCCGTTTTTTTAATGTGTCGTTTGAAAGAGCACGTTTTTCTACACGTGAAGCTTCCGAAATTATAGTATGTTACATAACAATTTCTTTGAGAAAAATAGTTATTTACGTAACCAGTTATGAAAAGACTAATTTTATTTGACGAATGTAATATTTGCCAAAAACGAGCGAGCGAAGCGAGCGAGTTTTGCAAATTACATGAGTCAAGTAAAATTACTTTTCATAACGTGTTAAGTACAAAATTTTATCTAATCCCGCTTTAAAATAGGAAAAAATGGCAATTTATTTTGAATACTATTTTGCGGTTCCAAGCATGGCTACGCTTGCAGTCGTACAAATAAATTTTGTTTATCGCTTTACCTGAGCGTTAGTATAATTTGACATTTGTATAAACAAACCTCAGTTGTCAATCTGCTGAATTTTTTGAAGCAAATTTAATAGAAAATGGTTGATTCAGATATGGATATTCCATCTGATATACAGAAGAATCGGCTAATTTAGCAGTAAATTCAATAATACCTGGTAAATCAAAAGGCAGGTATGAAGAAGCATATAAGAAATTTGAAAATTGGTGTCAACAACAACTTGTAAAAATGTTTGTGAAAAGGTTCTCTTAGCGTACTTCGAAACGATGAAAAACTATAAAGCATCTACAATATGGACTACCTACTCAATGTTAAAGGCAGAATTAAATGCCAAAAGAAACATTGACATCAAAAAATATACCATATTAACAGCATTTTTGAAGAGAAAATCTACAGGTTATCACACTAAAAAAATCTATCATTTTGACAAGAGAGAACATTGAAAATTTTATTAGAATTGCTGATAACGGGAAGTTTTTATTTGTAAAGGTTTGATTTACTGTCACTATTTGAAACTTTATAGTTTTTAATTTCTTGATTATTCTAGGTAGCAACGATTATAGGAGTTGCCGGTGCCTGTAGAAAAGCGAAATTGTGTGACATGCGTATCAGAGATGTTGTGGATAAACATTTTTTTTTTAAATTACTATTCCAAACACAAAAAACAAATGTGATACGAGAATTCATGATTACAAATAACAATATTTCTGGATACAAAGAAAATTTAGTAGAAATTGTTCGAAAATATGTCAATCTGCGTCTACAAAATACAAAGCATGACCGTTTTTTTGTTAAATACAATAATAACAAATGTGGAGTACAATCTATAGGTATAAATACATTTGGATGTTTACCAAAATTAATTGCAAAACATCTTGGTTTACCAAATGCTGACGGTTATACTGGACATTGCTTCCGGCGGTCATCCGCATCTTTGCTCGCAGATTTAGGAGCTGACATATTAAAATCATAATATACTAGGAGAACATTTTGAGATAGCTGTTTCAAGAGAAGTAAATCAATCAGGTTCGGTGTATAATGAGGAGAGATATTCTGAAATAGCTGCTAAGGAAAGAGAAATAAATATTCCGTCAGATTCAGAAATACATTTTAGTAACTGTATTTGTAGTAATTTTGTTGTTAATGTGTATGCAAACAAATCAAAAGAATAACTATGTTTTGAGTTCTAGTTTATTAATAAAGTGTTTTTTGCTCCTTAGTCTTAAAGTTCCTTCTTTAAATGATGGATTTAATAATCAGTTACGTAAAAATTCATTAGGTACATCACTCAGTTATGTAATGGGACTGACAGTTATGAAAAATGTGACGTTTCGTAACTTCAAAAATGCATTTAAAACGACATTTCATAACGGGGTTAAATAAAATTTATTTAAATTCAATGTAATCAATTAAAATTCAATTCAATACAATTAAATAAAATTAAACTAAATGTTCAAATTCTCTTCCATTTACTTCTTGACAATGTGCAAGACGAAATTCAAATTCATGGTCTGATTAATTTAATATTACTTATAATCTTGTTCTATATTATTCACTTATTCAGATGAACCTTGGATTTAAGGTAACCCCGCAAAAAAAATCTAGGGGGTTAGATCCGGAAATCTAGTTCCCCACTCTATTGGTCTCATCTACCAATCCGTTTGTTAGGGATTTGGATTTTGTTAGATATTAAAACCAAATTTTCATTTGTGGTGAGACCATGTATTACATATTTCCTAATTTATTAAAATTGAACAAAATAAATCCAAACAGGGAGCGCGCCCCCCGTGTCCCCAATTACCGCCATGATAATTGTAAATACCTATAGTTTTTTTATTTTATACTATTCTTATTTGAATGCGCTGCTAGTATAAAAGTTTTAGGTATATAATTAATCAAAACCAAGACTTCCAGTACATTTTATCATAGAAACTATTAAAACAACTATTCAATCTAGGAGCAAAAATTGCATTGATATAAAAAAAAAAAACTGAACTCCTCAGGGGGCTGGTTCGCGAACATATTTATAAAAATATTTGTATTACATAACTCAAGGTATGAACATGAAAAAGAGAGAATATCTAGAATAATTGTAACTTCGGTAATCATAATTTGAACTTGATACATTTAAAACAGGTTTGAACGAATTAGTGGACAGTTTTAATCTTCTTTTTTTTAGCTTTTTTAATTAAAAATTATAAATGACAAAAATTTTATTTTTAATGGTTTTGAATTCAATAAAACAAATTAGTGGGAACTCTTAAGCTGATTTATATCAACAAACCGATACATGCTTTGCACAGTTACAATACATACGTATTAGATCATACGTATCGGACTTCGAGTTTTATAGTGTTTTATTTATATGAATATTAAAAAGAAAAAATCCAATTATTCAAGTATATTTACCACTACAGAATTTGACAACCACAAATTCATTAAAACGAGGCACATCAAGCGACACCAAGAATACTAACCATAATTATGTAAACGTGTTCAATTATTTTCTTAATTTGAGTTGGTGGGTGTTGGAGAGAGTTTTATATTAACTTAAAAAACACCACTGCGCCCTTGACTATTCAACTGTAAATATACGCTTGTAGAATATGTTTGACTAATATTATTATTAGATGTTGAAAACTAATATTTCGAAATAATTCTCATTTCAAGAATTAGTTCTTTTTTTAATATTTACACCATGAAAGCCCTTGTTCCAAATAAATACATTTGATGTCTGAATATACACGAGGTCTTCAATTTAAAATACACAATTTTTAGGTAGGTTTGTACAAAGTTATCACGCCAGAGATCCCACCCCAATTTTCAGATCTGTTTTTAAGGATACAAGAAAAAAAATATATATGAAATATGTGGATACAATTTATGGAGATTCAAAATATGACAATATGAAAAACAATTGATGTCAATATAGAAAGCTTTTTTCCACTTCCAAATTAATATTAGAACTAACGAGAATAACTTTGCATGCAAAAAGTATGGCTAAAATATTTTCAAAGTGGACGTAATATATCGCCTAGGTTGAAATTATTATTTTCAGAAATTTTCTTGTAACAGAATGTATTTAAAATAGTACATTGTAATACCAGTGTGGCAAGGGCTTCATTGCAAAACGTGTATGAAAGTAGGAACACGAGCGCAGCGAGTTCAGAGCCTCCTTCTGTAACGGTCCATTTTTAGATATAATTAATTTTCGTTTTATTTAATGCTAATTGCATAATTTGGTTGGAGGTCAACCTTAAAAATTCTAGAACCGACAACTAAATTGTAAATCTTTGATAATATAAGCGACCATTGGACCTTTAGTGACAGCGGTTGGGTGTGGGGACAGGGGGAACGCCCTAGACGCGCTCCCCCGAGCCCGGCCGAGTGTGGACCTTGTTTCTGTCGTGTGAAGTACGTTACGTTACATTAGTTTGGAGACAAGACACGACCGGTGCATCGAGACAGTTAGGTGTTTTTCGTACGTTGCTTTTATGGGCACTACCTTATAGATTGTGTCTGGTTGAGATGCTACGGAAGAAGTTACGAGGCATGTAACCTAAGAAAGCTTGTGAGATGGTAAGGTTATTTTCCTTCCAATTATTATTAAAATAGGTACCTATTAAGTTAACCAGCTGGCTTCGTTTTGAGTGCGAGCTGAAAAACTAAAAACTAAAATTTGCATCAACAGGCTGATTTGCCGATCTATCTAGAGGTGGAGAAAGCCCCCTAGAGTTTTAATTTTGATTTTGAACTGTGTAGACAATGTTATGAAAAGTAACCGTCCTTTTCCCCTTTCAACGGCACTAGTGCGTGTAGTTTTTTTAGACGTTTAAAAACTATGTAATTATTTTAGACTTACATAATTACAAAAACGAAAAATAAAGGCGGGTGGCGCCCTACACAAACTCCTTGAGTGGATTTAAAATAGGATTTCTGTGGTTTTAGTTTTAAGTTGTTGAAGGGTTTATTACTTGTTACCACGCCCTGAATGAGTTTTTTTGTATAATAAATTATGAATATATGTATTTTTTTATCTTGTTGTTTCATTTGAGAACTACAAGAAAGTTAATTAAAATAGCGAGGGAAAAACCTCGTTATACTTCCACGTAAATCGAAAAAACGTTATAAGAAGGAAAAACTTCTTTTCGTGAACTGGTGCCGTCAAAAGAAGGTGATTGTTTATACGGAAGTGGTCCTACCCCTATTTTGCCGAAAGGGATAAAACATTGAAATCTTCCACGATGTGGTCAATTTACTCAATGCTCAGAAGCACTCTGTCACTGGAAAAAACGTAGATATTTCGAGGTTTCCGAAACTAATTACCTTGTAAAAAGAGAATCTGTAGGATACACTGCAAAGAAATCTGAAATATTTAACAGAGAACAAATTAATGAATTTTTACTTAACGCTCCTGATGACACATTTTTACTTCTAAAGGTAATACAAATTTCAGTTTTTTTCAATCTGTTGTAATAAGACATTATTTTAGGTAGTGTTAATTATTGGAGTGGTTGGTGCCCTCAGAAGGGAGGAGTTGATGAATATTACCATAGATGACATTTAGGACAATGGAGAATTTATGCCCCCTAATCATTCCAGATTCTAAAACTCATAAATCTAGAACGTTTTCGGTTACAAAAGGAGATAATTGGTTGGATCTCCTATCGTCGACATGTGCAACTTAAACCTGTATCCATAAGATTCTTCATTCAATACAAACATGGCAAGTGTACAATTCAAGTGGTAGGGATAAACATGTTTGGACAGATGTAAAAAAAATTGCAGAATATTTAAATCTTCCTAAGCCTGAAAGTTTTACTTGGCACTGCTTTCACCGAACGTCAGCGACCCTTTTGGTTGAGCTGGAGCGGATCTTACCAGTTTGAAACAACATGGTGGGTGGCGTTCTTCAACAACAGCAGAAGCATATATAGAAGATAGCGGCGTGCGGCAAAGTGACATTTTCCGCAGTATTTTGAAGGTAGAAAATTTGACTTTCAACACAATCATAGAAAAACATAATTCAGGAATTGTGTGTAAAAACGGAGAAAATAATTTTCTTTCGATTTGAGCAACCAAATTTGATGTCTGGATACAATGTTACATGAGAAACGACTTTTTTCAAACAACATTTTTTGATACCTTAAAAAATAAGGGTCGTTTACCCTTGAGCCAATTTTATATAATTTGATTAATCGATCTAAGCGCCCGGACTAACACAAATTTGTGTATTTGTCACGAGAGACCACTTTTAGCAAGAATAACTTTCTGATAAATGAATACCAAAAAAGTTTCCCATATGGTGCAGACTTTATGACTGACACTGTATATAGGCTGTTTCAAAGACACCCGCCAAATTTTAAAGCATGATTTTTTGGCGAAAAATTGGTCGATAACTTCATATACACTTATGTCCTAAACGGCTTCGTCAACACAATTCCACAATAAAGTAAAAATTATTAAAATCGAGTTAGTAAATTTGTAGAGCATTTGCGTCTAATGAAACCAAACTTTGAACTAATAATAGTCCCTTCCACCACCATTATTGGTGATGGAAAGGACTGGTTTTTCAAGTAATGCTGCCAGATAGTCCATCTATTCATTATGAGGCTTGCCGTTTGTATGACGACAACGTATTTAGATTTTGGCCAGCTTTTCCAGTTTTTTTTTCCAACTGTATATCTGTAGACCCTCATTCATCTGTTATAGGTAACCAGACTATATCTAGACTCATCTCATCTGTGAATATCACTCGCCTCCAATCTCTTTCCTTCTACTCAAGCCGAGCATTGCGATTGCAATTTATCCCTTCAATCACTTCTCCAAATTTGTTTAAAAATTGTAAGAAATTTGGGGGTTCTCTACCCAGTCCCTGCATTTAATTCAATTCATTTCAATTCATTTATTAACTTTTTAGTGCCATGGTATAATGGATGAGGTGTCACTTTATACTAAATCTCTATATAATATTAAAAAATTTTCATATAATATAAAATATTCACTCAGTTTTTAGTCTAAGTAAGCAATAGAATATATAAATTGATCAATACACTTAAGTATATTCATAGTTTGTCGATTTTTGTAATTTTAAAAATAATCTTCAAAATTAATATGGGAACTTTAACAATGATAACCCTATACCAATCTCAGAAGCAAAGGATTTTTTGAAACAAGCTTCATCCATAGATGATACAAGCAGCTAACCGCTTTCCACCTCCAGAAATACACGCAGAAAAACTGATTTAGCAAATCCAACTTTTCCGATGGTGACAATTAATAATATTTTTTTTTAACAAAAGCTATTGTAACTTAGGTACTGTATTTATTGTTTGAGCAATGTGCTAGGCAACATACAAATGAACTTCAGTCAGAAACATTTAAAATTTAATGTTAGCTGTACCCTGTGTGATTGGAACTTTTTTAGTGCACATTGTGGCTACTTGGAAACCATATTAATTTTGAAAGGCTACTTTGAGAGGGTTTTATCTAGCTTTATAAGCCTCTACTAGATTTAGTTTCAATATACAAGAAATTTCAAAGAAATCTATATTTGTTAGATCCTTTTTATTTTGGGAGAATTTTTGTGCAGATTGTTCTTAAAAAATATAAGAAAAACAACTAGACATGTTTGTTGAAGTTTATTGTAAAATAACAAAATTTTTTATAACATTGATTGACAATTACATAATGTAATAACAGAAATTAGTCTTTTTAAACAGGGGTCACCACCAGCAACACAGCACCTGGAAAATATATATTATACAAGGTTCTAAATATTCTGCACCAACTTGAAAT
Organism: Rhamnusium bicolor; assembly: GCA_029963845.1. Taxonomy (NCBI): domain Eukaryota; kingdom Metazoa; phylum Arthropoda; class Insecta; order Coleoptera; family Cerambycidae; genus Rhamnusium; species Rhamnusium bicolor. Next base: position 44,932 of record JANEYF010005298.1, on the reverse strand, counting down.
ATCGATAAGAAAGATTTAAAAATAAAACCACAGTAAAAGTATTTCTGTAAATTATTCTACGTCAACATTCCCTGATTTTATATTTGCTAATTTTCGCGCAATAACGTCATCACTTGGGTTTTAAGGCAACTATTTTTTTTTAAAGAACGACTTGGTTTGCTTTACCAAGATATTATTTTTACAATGTTTTATAAGAAAAAAATCGAAAAAAATGCATAAGTAAACCAAGTTTCATCGATTCATAATTTGTTTCTCTTGAATCAACTGTAACAGTAACAAACAAATCATTCAGCAAGCTATCAGCTGGCTCCTAGTGTCCTAATCGCACACTGAGAGTAAGTAAAGTACTGAGCAACCGTTATGGTGGTATTTTGAATGGCTCATTTATATAATCCTGTGAATTTTACAAACTATTGAGGTTGTCTTAAAAATATGTATAATGGTTTTAAATATCACCATATTAAAAATCAAGGGGACTTAAGTCCGGCGAATGCAATGGTCACCACAGAGTTTTCTTCGATCCTTGTGATTAATTATAGCGAAAATCGAGTGGAATGAAAAATAATATTAACTGAAATTTTTTTTTTTGTTAATTATTATTTACTAACTTTTACAAATATTATCACAGATAAGTATAACATATATCTTTTTAAACAATTATTTTCCCGGCTATTTGCCAAAACGCTGAAACTTGGATTACAAAAAAAGATAATATGCACATTATGTTCAGTACAACTGACTCAATAATGTTATTTTTAATTTCAACTATTCTGTCTAGTAAAACCAAAAATAAATAAAACACAAGGTACTCACCAGTTGACACTCACTTTAAAAGACTTTAAAATATCTACCGACACGTGTTTCTGCATGCCATAGCGTCATCAGGGTAGCCAGCACATTTAAAGAATCCAAAGTAAGGAAACTTGTAAACATTAATGGCTTCAGAGAACAGAATAATTTAAATTATATATCTTTTATCAAGAAGAGGAACTTAATTTGTTTTTAAATTATAGCGAAAATCAGCTAACAAAAATTATTGAATTAATAATGGAATTATTATGAATTGAATGAAGTCAAACATATTTCTCTAGTTATGGTTATAATATCGAACCCAAAAAAATATGTAACTGAAAAAACTATGTATATAACATGTTTATATTTTTTGACACCGGAATGTAAACAACCTTGCCATAGATCTATGTAATCTAGATTTGTGTAAGTATAGAGGATCTCACCTGCAGTTCAAATGGAATTCGAACTACGTCTCGTGGATACTTTTTAATAAAAAATTATTTCAACAAGCGGCATTTGCACTAATTATGTACAATTTGCACGTTAGATGAGCTAAACACTGAGTTATCGTTCCTCTTAGTTTATAGTTCCATATTATGTACTTACCAGATGGTTTTAAACGAACTTCAAGTGGGACTGACACGTTAAATATTTCATTGTCCAAAAATGAGTCTGATTCAAAGACGTTCTGAAAAAATATAATAAGGTAAGTTTACTACATATAACCTGTAACTATTTCTGAGATTAATTATATTCTGTTTCAAACGCTGATATTCATAAACAGATACAGGGTCATATCGATCGATTTCTTAATTTATTCCAAAAAGTTTATGTATTTTTTTTTTCATATTTCAATTAAAATAAAAATACAACCTCTTAATAAAACAATTTGAGTTTTCTAGGAAATGAAAAATAGAAAGTAAAGTCACCAACCCAGACATTGTCGTAGACATTTCTTCCATTTTATTACATTACGATTGACATTGGTAGATGGAGTTACCATCGACTCATTAATACTCTACTTTCACGTAGAGACTTGTTGTCGTGGCGTACTAACTTTGTACTAAATAAGGTAAAAACCAGAAACCGGTCTGCGAATGGCATACGCTGATTTCGGCCTCAAAATATATTATGATATATTTAATTTATAAATATTAAAAATAATACTGTACTTATTTTAGGCACTTCCATTATTATTTGGTTAATTTAGTTACTATAATTGACATCACTGAGGGAAAAAAGCCGGTGAATATAGAAAAATTTTATTTCTGGGTGTTACGTCGGGGCTGTGACAAATGAGATTATTTTTTACACTTATTATAAAAAATATTTTGGAATTTTTAATATTATATATACTCCTTTTTAAAATTTTGGGATAATCTTAATATATTAATTGTACTTGTAGTTATATTTTAATTATTACTAATGTCCGAAAATTACGTCACAAAATTATTTCTTATCTACAACGTACGCTGGTGAAGCGTTCTTTGTTTAGAAAATAATAAAACGAGAGAGAGAGCGTAAAGAAGTCTATTATGTGCGACTAATGTTGTTGATGCGTTATACGAAAACCTAACTTCCTCGACGAAAAAGGAAGAATGGCCCTGATTTCGTACGTCTCAGTAACAAGCGAGAATAATATCGATCAACCTGATCGAACACTTTTTGACTAGCGCTGTTGTCACATGTTTCATGGTTTCCTTTTACTGCATGTCTACTGTTAAATTTGGACTTGTTTGTCTTTGAGTTTGATTGTTACCGTTTTCCTTATTTTATTGATTTTTTGCATATGAAAAACAATTCTTTTCAGAACTAACGATAGGTAATCTTCAAGACAAAGGGTATGTTCCAATATTAGTAATAATGAACCTCAAAAATACATACAAAGTCCTTTTTCCAAAACTCCATCAGACAGTTTTTTATTTTTAATGATGTTAATTAATTTAAATGTAATTCTTAATATCCTACAACTAATCTACATTTTGCCAAATTATATAAAAGCATCACAAGTCAGTCTTATAATAATATAATGGATCTACCACATAACTTATTTCCTGAAGCTGAAATGTTACTGCAAATAGTGCAAATAAGTACAGTAACTGCGGTAACTACTAATAGTGCTAATGTTGTAAAAACTTAAACTTTAATATACGTAGTATTAGAGAAAAGGTTGATACGTTGAATCTTTTCATTGATTCCTTAAAGTACCCTGAAATTATATGTTTAACTGAGACTTGGTTGTGCGATCAAGAAGTTAATACTATTAAAATCTATAATTACCGCCTAGCAAACTTCTTTTGTAGGAGAACTTGTATAGAAGGAGGAGTTGCAATATTTGTAAAGAATGATCTAGAGTTTCAAAAGAAAGTTCTTCATGATGTAAGCATGTGTGATAAATTGTTAGAAGCTGCCTCTGTAAATATTCAAATACACAATATCCACCTAAATGTATGTTGCGTATATCGCTCTCCTAGAAACAATGTTACAAACAATGCATATTTTTTTAAACTCCCTTGAAAATGTTTTGAATATAATCAGTAAATTAAAGGGTCCATTATTTGTCTGTGGAGACTTTATCTAAAATTTCTTGGATGTAGATAAAGACAAGGTAAGTGATTTAATTAATCTATTTGCTTATTATGGTTTCAATCAGTGTATCGAAAATTAATATTCTCGTATTCAATCGCATACTCGAGGTATCTCTAAAACCCTATTAGACAATATTTTCACAACTGTACCTTTAAATGAAACTAATATACATTGTAATGACCCTGGCCTTTCTGACCACTGTTCCCAAATAATAAGCTTTAATATAAGCAAAGTGGAACTTGATTTAAAAATGACGCGAAGAAGATACTGTAACGTTGAAAATATTAACTGCATTAAAAGTTTGCTAATAAATGAAAGCTGATTGGCTGTCTATGAAACGCTATGTGTAAAAGAAAAATTTTCACTTTTCTTGCTATTTTCATGAGAATGTTTGACATTGCTTTCCCTGTAAGAACAATTCAGCAAAAAATAAAAATAAATCTAACCCCTAGATCACCCTTGAACTTATAGAAGAAGGTCGTCTTCTAAAACAAATTTATTTTTTGTGTAAAAATTGCAATGATTCTAATTTGCACGTTAGATATAAAATTTTAAAATAGAAACATGAAGCAAACATGAATGCTTAAAAAAATCTGTAATGATAACTTTATAAGAGAAGCTGATAATAAACAAGGGCAGCTTGGAAAATTATTGAAAAAAAACTCAAATATCCATTGCATACAGTCTCTACCCACAGTTTTGAGGCAATACCAAAAAGTAATTAACAGAGATGATGCTGCTGATTCATTTAATGATTATTTTATCGAGTCTATCAAATTTCTTGTCATATCTAATAAGGTCGATATACAACGGACTATTCCTAACATTCAGTTTAATACACACTCTATTTTCTTAACTCCTGTTGCCACTAACGAAGTATACAATTTAACAATATCGTGTGGAAATAAGAAATCTAGTGGTCCTGATGAAATTCCTTGGTTTCTGTTAAAGGAAATTGCTGAATATATTGTGGATCTTTTAACGCATTTCATTAATTCATCTTTTGAAAATGGTTACTTTCCCAGAAGAACTAAAAATTGCTATGGTTGTTCCAATTTTCAAAAAAAGGCGACTCGTCTGCTCTACAAAATTATAGCAATTTGCCAATTGTAATCTCGTATCTGAGAGGCAGTATGATTTCACTAAAAATCGTTCCACGCAAGATGCAATTTTATCCTTTGCGATAAATTGTTTAACAACTTTGACAACAAATTACTTTCTAGCGATATTTTTTATGACCTGTCACGCGCTTTTGATACCACTAATCACCATCAACTTTGTTGCATAAATTATACTTTTACGGCGTCCGAGGACTTGCACTGAAGTGGATAGAATCATATTTAACTGGACAGTACCAGCTCACTCGAGTGTTTAATAAAAACAAATTTTGTTATTCAAAACATTTAATAATTAATAGTGGAGTTCCACAGGGAAGTGTTTTGGGGCCATTTTTATTTAACGTTTTCATTAATGACATAGAACCTTCGATGGAATCATGTTTTCTTACCTTATTTGCTGATGACACATCTGCACTCATATCATCTGATAAAGTCTTAACACAGAGCTTAATCGTCAACTCTTGTGTTAAAAGTATGTCATCATGGTGTCAAACAATCGGTTAGTGTTAAACAATATAAAAACATATTTCTTGCTACTAAAACCAGTTGGAATTAACTTTGATTATAGTATTTTAGTAATATCAAACAACGGCAGTATAAAACAACAACATGAACTAAAATTTCTGGGGCTATGGATAGATAGTTACCTAACCTGGGAAAGTCATGTTATTCGTCTACCAAAAACTCTAGCCACCAAAAACTATTCCATGAGCAACTAAGATCGAGTGTAACTATCTCATCATTAAAAATTTATTATTCTGGGACAGTTCAGTAGGTTTTGTCGTATGATTGTGCTCGAATAAATATAAAAATATGTCAAAAGAGTATAAACAAGAAGTAAGAAAGTTTCTGAAAGGGAAAAGACAAAGTAAAAATAAAAGTGAGCGACAGAAATGTAAACGTTCATTGAAAATTAATTTTTTTAGAGATGAAAAAGTCGTCAATTACCAGCAAACGATGACAATGAATCCTTTACTTACTTACTACAAACAGTATATTTTTTTCTCATTGCTGAATTACGGTGGGGTATGAGTTAAGAAGAATAAAAAAAAAAAAAAAAAAAAAAAAAAAAAAAAAAAATTTTAAATATAAAAAAAAAAAAAAAAAAAAAAAAAAAAATAAATTAAAGAAAAAAAAAAAAAAAAAAATTTAAAAAAAAAAATTTAAAAAATGGTGTTTTCCTCTTTAGAAAAATACGATAGAGTATGTAATCCTAGTATAGGAATGATAACACTTATCTAAACTTACCGTTATTTTATATTTCGTTGATTTATCGAGTCCGAAATCTGATAAATAGAATTTATGTATATAAATGTAGCCGTCTATCCTGTAACTAACAAATCCAACAGCCAAGGAATTTAAACTGTGATTTTTAGATGAAATAGGCTTTGTCCATACATGAATTTTATTTTTCTAGAAATAAATAATAAAAATAAACACTAGAAAATGATCAACATAAACTTATTCAAATAGATGTCTCAAACCACTTGAGATGGATTTAATTACAAGTCGCTGACTTGTGCGAACAAAAGAATATCTATATTTAAATTTAAAAATACAGTTTTGTAAGGTTTGTGATGAGAAATACGTGACTTTAAACACTCTAAATAAACTTACTTCTGACAATAGTCGTCCTGGAATTCCTAAAGGATCTTGATTAATACTTATAGCATGTTTATTCAACAGAATGTTTCTAAATTCTTGTTCAATAGTCCTCAAATCCACAGACATTATTAAAGGAGCTGCCAATAGTGACCATATCGTCATTTGACTTTTACTTTGTTCTAAACTCAACCCAAAATCACCAATTATTAACTGTAAAAAACATATTTTAAAGGAAAGCTCTTGATAGGTAAATGATAATGATGCATTGTATCATTTGCACATTTGTAGATGGTACATTTACATTTGTTGATTGTGTTAAAGTTGTATCAAATAATCATGTATTAAACTGTATAGAAACCGACAATTAAGTAATTTTTCTCGAAAATGTTAGTTGCGGGTGTACGTATAGACGAATCGGCAGGTCATCATAAATTAACTGAGAGCGGGAATAATTTCGAACAAGCTGAAATAAATTTTAATGTATTTAATTGAGTCTCAGAAGTCACATTATAATTTTGCACTCCCTGAGAGGTTGAGCTTTTGCTGCCATCTTGAAAAACTGTCTGAATTTTTTTTTTTTTTTAGTATTTGCGTATCTCGGTTAGGGTCAGCTTAACAGAGAAACATGTAGTTCTCAAAGTAAAGATTGGTAAGTTCTCTACAAAAAATGTTCTATACATTTTTGCTGTACTTCTACTTGCTTCAAAGTAATAGACGCCCAAATATGTGCTATGTTGGATTTCTCGATGCTAAACCAAACAACTACTCACTCTTGAAACCAGATTGCATTGGATTAAATAATAGTATTCTCAGTATTAGAAGCAACAAATATTGAGATTAAAAAAAATATTGACTCGCCTAAAAGAAAAATTTTTATACTTATCAAATGATTCCCCTGGGGGAGTTCCGGAAGAATGAAAGACGATATATATCGAACTAGGTGTTTTGTTTTTGTATTGTAACTGGAGGGAATCATTTCTTAAGTACAACAATTTTTCTTTTTGGCAAGTCAATAATTTTTTAATCAACATTTTCTTGCTTCTAAGAATACTAAGAATACTGTCATTTAATTCAATGCAATCTAACTTCCAGACTGGGTAGTTATTTTAATAGTTACTACGATCAAATGTATTTGAAGTGTTGTGTTTGATTTATTATCTACCTCAAAATTCTTATACTACCGCAGTCAGATAAGATTGACAGTATAAAACGAGGTATAAAATATAAAAAACTATAGGTATTTATTACTGTTATCATGTTAGGTTTGAAAGGATGCTTATGTAATACCCAATAATTATTGTTTTACTATCTTTTTCTAAAAAGGCATAAATATGAAACAAATAAAGTGTTTGATTTTCAAAAGCAAAATTTTTTAATAATTTAATATTCATTTAACAATTTTAATTAATTAATTTAATGATAATGTAACGTTAATTATTTCTTATTAATTATTTAGATTTAACGTTAACTAAACTCCTACTGACGATGTAACGACATTTCTAACTAATATCGTATATAACAATGGGAAAAATATCTCAAACAATTCGACAGATATTTTAAAAAATATGGCTAGTCCAATCACCTGTATTTTGAAAACGGGTGCATTTTGAATTTAGACAAATACGGATGGCTTAAATGTTAAATTATGTGTCTTGATTCAACCCTTAACAAATTGACATGTAAAATTGAGACACCTTGTACAGAAAAAATTGTTTATTTGTTACTGAAAAATGTCTATGCAATTACTGAAAATTTGTTATATTCAGCTAAAATAAGTGAATAAGACAAATAAAAACAATTATTAATGGCTTTATAACTTTTTTGTCACTTAGAAACTATACTACTATAAAACAAATTTATAACACATTCTACATCAAAGGTAGTTCAGTTTAATAATAATATTTTGCACTTTAGTAAATAATAAACAATTCTAGGCTACACTGCAACCCAAAAAACAAGAAAGTGTATACGAAGCGATATAATCATAAGTTAATATCAGACACAATACTATTTATTTTTTTTAGAATTAGGTGGGAATGAGGCAATAATTAAAACAACAAACTGTTTTTAAAAAGTCTTCGTTTCAAATAATTTAGGAATGAAATAAATCACAATGGTAATTTTATAATATGCAAAGAAAAACAAAAACATTTATATGTGTATATATATATATATATATATATATATATATATATATATATATATATATATATATATATATATATATATATATATATATATATATAAGGATGTCCCAGCCTCGCGTCGGCCCAATGTCCTGGCTCTCTTATAAAAGATATCGAAAAATTTCAAAAGATAAATTTAAATTTCCAGAGAATGTTAAATAACTTGGCAATGTTGCATGCAAGTCCAAAAAACAAAATATCACTGTATAACACTCTTTTCATTTAATAAAATGGTGACAAAATATACAGGGTGTTCTATTTAAAAAAAGTATTTTTTGTGTGTAACAGAAAATTTAAGCACCCTGTAGATTTCACAATAATTTTAAATGATAGATCTTATCGACCCAAAAACTTTTGTATTTAATAAATTGTTGTATCACTAACGGTTCAAAGATTATCGAAAGAGAACACACTATTGACTCACCCTGTATACATACAAATACGTGGACATATATACACATACACATATACACACACATACACACCTACACACATATGTATATACACATTTACACACACATACACATACACACATATGTATGTATATAACAGGCAACTAAATATTCATTTACAATATCTATTGCCTCTGATGCCATAAGTGATGGCAATTTACTCGAATAAATTTAGTTCTTACATGAAATTTCTTCACTTATTAATTTCGCGAGACTGGCATAGAAAATCACGAGGCAAAATTGAGTGTTTTCTTTTATTGTCAATTGCCTAGAAGCAACAATTTTAAAAATAAAGTTTACTCTGTAGAAATTGCAATCACATGTTTCAGTTAGTTTTAACGAGGAGGCGCAAAGCAGGTTGACTGAATAAAAATCTCGGCACCTGCGCCATTTTCTGTCATTCCATAGTTACAAACAATTTTCAATTTTTTATACTGCCTGCCCCTATCATATTTCTGCGGTCTGATTTTAATCAAAATGAAGAAATAAACTGTAGAGTTTTGTTTCTTGAAAGGAACTCTGTTACACCAGATGCATGATATTTTTTAGGCGATATTGGACATGTTACTGAAACAATAGACCCAAAAAGTCGGTACGTCAAGAAAAACGTTAGCAACATGAAAAAGTTTCCAAATAAATTAAAACCATATGACCTCGTAACAGTGTCAGATATATATTACTGTCAGATTTTTTTAATTCCACGTAGAATGTTACGTGTTATGTAACGGAAAGTAGGGGTTCCATAGAAAAAAATAAATTACCATGTCAGGGTCATTCCAGTGGCCGGGACCAGCAAATTTGCTCAAATATTCCTGATTATCAGCAAACCATTTTGCAATGTCTTTAACATCGTCCCAAGAATCTTCTATATCACCATAGTTTCTCCATAAATTGCAATATTCCATTGCAGCGGTATAATTAGCCTGCAACGAAAATTAGAACAACCATAGATAGAACCAAATATACACGGTGTTAATTAATTACATTACCAGGTTATTCCTTACAATATTTCAAAACGAATACTTCCTAATAACATGTCCTAAAATACTTCGTTAATGAGATACATAGTGTTGAATTTTATTTTTTTTATTTATCCATGTATTTTATACATTTTTAAAGATAATTGATTCATATTGATTCATAAATAAACTTCGACAGTTTGGATTATGTGAAAATTTAACACAACTGTTTTATTCCTTGTTAACTGATAGAAAAAAACTATGTAGAATACAAAGGTTTCAAATCTGATATATATTGTGCGACAAGCGGGGTAACGCAGGGATCCAACTTAGGTCCGCTTATGTTTTTAATGTTTGTCAACGATATTGAGAATTCTATAAATTCTCATATGTTTCTCTATGCTGATGATTTGAAAATAGTAAGAGTAATAAATAGTAAGCAAGGTTGCCATACATTACAGGATGATATTGATTCCCTGTACGCTTGGTGTTCACAGAATAAATTAGGTTTGAACATTAATAAGTGTGAAACAATGACGTTCTCAAGGAAAAAAAACATGTTAGAATATAATTACAAAATAGGTGACTATTCTGCAACGATGTCATCAGAGAAAAAGATCTAGGTATAATATTAGACCCTGAATTATCATTTATTCCCCACTATGAATATATTAATAGTCATTGCCTAAAAATGCTAGGTTGTATAATCAAGAACACTAAACAGTTCACAAGTATTGAATGTCTCAAGATATTATATTTCTCCTTTGTCAGAAGTCGATTGGAGTACTGTAGTGTTGCTTGGTCTCCATACTATAATGTTCATATTATAATGCTCGAGCGTATACAACGTAATTTTGCAAATACTTATATTCCATAAAGCATAAAAGATACCCCGAGCAGAATTATAGCTATAGGGCTTTATTAAATGAATTTGAAATCGAGCTATTATTCGTGCGGCGTAAAGTAAGGAACATTACATATTTGTACAAAATTATCCATGGTCAAATTGATAACCCTCAATTCTTAGATCAGGTGCATATTAATATACCTAGATTTGGTACTAGACAGACTTCAATCTTTATTTATGATACACCCCACACCAATCACCACATGAATTCACCATTACTTTCTATGTCTAGACATACAATGAATTGCAGAATTTTGTTGATATATTTTGTGATAATTTTACGCATTTTTCTCGTTCGCTTAAAAAAGCTGTTTTAACTAATTCTGCATTTTGACCTTGACTATTGTTGATTCCGCCGTTCATGTATGTTATTTAATATTATTCGTATCTCCATCATTTAATGTTTTTTTTTACTTAAACTTTTGTTAAATATTAGCTTTTATTTTTTGTGTGATATCATGGATTTAATCAAGTCCTTTGAGCATATCCTATTTGGACAGCTGTGTCTGTCGCACTTCTATTTTCTATTTTCTATTTTTTTTTAATGTTTAGCTATAGATTTTTGCTGCGCTAAATTATATTTGTAATGAAATACTGTAATTTGCTATGTTTTTGTATCCTATTTATGGACAGTTTTGTCTGTTGGATTTCAATAAACCTTATTATTATTATTATTATTATTATATTTGGTACACATACGACTTGTTACAGTCTCTACAAAATGGTTTTACTGATTTTTGCAACAATCTACAGAGTGATACTTTTTTTAGTGGTCATGACCTCTTTATAACCCCCCGAATTTCTTTTTACGGTAACATTGTTTTTTGTTAACTTCCTTGTTATTTTCTTAAACTGTTTGATATCTTTGGTATACGTTCAAAAACTGTTTTAAGCATGCCTGTATTACATCAATATAAGCATATTTTTTCACCACAGTGAACATCATTCACGAAGTCAACCATAGAAACATAACTGAAGTTTTTACAGATCTTCTCCAGTTTGTGATAACCAAGCTAGTTTATTAAGCTAGTTAAGAGGGTAAATTGTGTATACTATGTTATAAATTATAACAGTTTATTGCCTTCGTTACTAGTTAATTTTTGTATTAGTCTTATTATGATGCGCACGCCTATGTCCCTAATGTTCCAAACAAGTACATGACTAATATTCAGTGTTAACGAAATGTTTCTTGTGCTTTTGAGGATGTTCTTCAACAACGTTTAAAACGACTTCCTCACTATCTGGAGTTCTCACTGTAGGATGTGCTCCTGCAAAATTGTTGTTTTTTAGCACTTCCGGATTCATGAATCTTCCTTCGAATAGTAGAAAATCTTCTTGAATCAGGTATTCTGCGATTTGGTACTATCCGTCTAGCTTGAAGAGGATTCCCATCGACAAGCCCATATGTGAAATGTATGTCTGCTAACTTGGCATTTGTAAAATTCGCCATATTTTTAATACAATTATTTGTTGAAAAACTTGTTTGGAAAGGTTTTAAAACTTATGATGGAAATTATTTCTTCAATAAAAAAACAGAAAAAACTATATTTCCTATTTTTTATTTCTAGAGGACTTCCAGCCAGATAGAAGAAAAATTTATCCTACGTTTCGTCCATAGCAACTCTAATTCATGTAGCACAGCATTAACAGAACACGCCATAAATAATTCCGGATACAGCCATACTTCATAAAGAAAGAAATGCCAAAAAACGCATGTTTTTGGAAATGGCCGAAATACAAAACAACAAAAAACCAGTAAATTATCAAACAGATATAGAAAATCTAAGTAGCATATATCGCAATCCTATTCAATAGTAACAATTTTTATACATCCTGTATATCTGCTAACTGCAAAACTTCTTCTCAACGGCTATCCAATATCATGAGAATGTTTACAATAACTCTGTCATTCGGACCATAAATATACTATCAGCTGTTATAATTACCCATGATACAATGATTGTATCATGATAATTACCTACTCTTAAAAAGAAACGCATCAACGACAACACCAAATACTGATCATTCTCTGCCTAACTCGTCGAACTACACGTACATACAAATAAAAAAGTGATGAAAAACAAAATAAAATCCACCCATACAATGAAATTAAAATAGTAAATTTATATTAGGTAAGAAAACACTTTTTTAGATATGCATTCTGTCACTAATCTAATTTACGACTTATGTAAAACCATTATTTTTAGCTTGTAACCTTGAAAAAGTCCGACAACTCGGACGAAACGTAAGATAAATTTTTCTTGTACCTGGCTGGAAATCCTCTAGAAATAAAAAATAGGAAATAAAGTTTTTTCTGTTTTTTTATTGAAGAAATAATTTCTACTTTAACAGCCAACAACTTGTGTAAAATATCATCTACTTATGATGGAATAACAAACAATTCAACAATTAAACATGTATATATGATATAACAAATAAACAAAATAATTAGCCTAATGAATTTGGATTACTTATTTTTGCAGCAAAATGTTTCTGTATTTTAGGTTAAAAACTATATCGCAATTTTGCCACATAACTTCTAAAAGGTTCAAACTACGAAAATATGCAACATACCAAAATGTTTAAGAAAAGAACATGGAAGTGAACTAACTAAAAAAACCAGTGTTACCGTAAGAAGTTCTGGGGGTTTTATAGGGTTCATGACCTCTAAAAAAAGTATCATCCTGTAATTGTTGCAAAAATCTGTAAAATTATTTTGTAGAGATTGTAACAAGTAGTATGTACACCAATTTTGAATCAATTATTTTCAAAAATGTATAAAATACATGGAAAAAGCAAAAAAAAAAATGAAAATTCAACACCCCGTATCTCAGCAACGAACCATTTTAGGACATAGGAACTTTTGATCTTGAAATGTTGTAAGGAATAACCTCCTGAAGTTTTATAAATAAAAAAGCTTACATTTAGTTTTTGATATGCTGGAAAACTACAAGAAAAAACAATGGGCCGACCTGTGTTGTTTAGGTAATATGACATTTCCCCATATCCTATAACAAAAATATATATTAGAGAAAAGTGTGATTTGTTTACCGTTCTGATCTTGCAGTAAGTATCGTCAAGTATTGTTACGGTTATAATTTTATTTATACACAGTGAATGTATGTATTTATGGTTTTTGAGCTAATTGTAATAGATATGCACATTATTTCTGGAAAAAAAATTACATTTCGTACACTTTTATATGCAATTTTGAAATAAACTTTATTATTATTATTATTATTATTATTATTTAAACCAAAACGTTCCTAAAAATGAAAAAAGTACAATTCCTTATGAAACAAATACATTTAAAACCAATTTCTTACACAGGGTCTTCCTGTATAATTTTTGCTAATATCAGCTTATTCTACATAGTCTCATACAAATATCGTTTGTCTGGAAAATATTAAGTGGAATAGAGTGTTTTTAACAGATGAGATAATTTTAGATGCACTAAATATTTGGTTTGAAGAACTTTTTAAAAGACACTCATGAAAAATACCTTTCATAACTTAATTGCAATAACAAATTTATCTAGTATTTATGTACATTGTTGTCTGGATCTAGAGCGGAAATATAGATTAGATCTTGAAACTAAATTAATAACAATGTTATTTTTTATAGGTAAGTGGAACAATCTACTAATAGTAAACATATCAAACTTTACATAACTTTTAGGAAATGAGGACAGAAATCATAATTTATATACAGATGCAGGGTGGCAAGCTTTAAAAAATATAACTTTATGTCGATACATGAGAAAATAAAATTATTTTGGAAATGTAACAAGAACAAGCTATAATATACATTAATATTATGAAAATTTTTCTCATTCCTTAAGTAGATGATGATGACTCAGTAACTGGACCATCTTGTGTAAGACTAAATTTGTTTAAAAACATATTTTTTTAATAATATTAAAAATATCGTCTTTATTGAAAAAAAATTGCATATGAGTGTGCATCCAAAATAAACCAAATGTACAATTTCGTTTCACTAAAAACATAATGTATAATACAATACTAAGGAAATTTAACACAATGAGAACATTACCTATAATTCAGAGACCAATTTCTTTATTTTTCTCTTGAAAAAACTTAATGGTAGATTAATAAATTTATATAATACAAAATTATACAAGGTATCCCATAATTAAGTACCTTCCCTTAAAGGGGTGATAGAAGTAGAAAAAAATAAGTTGTTTTGTATATAAACATTTGCCACAAATCAGTATAAGGGAGCTACAACCCCTTAAACAACATAGTTATTTGTAAATAAATTCAAAACATCATATAAATAATAAATAACACCGGGCCAAGTGTCGATCCTTGTGGTACCCCGTGTTTAATTGATAGGAAGCCAGAACTTACTTCATTAAAGAATGTGGTTTGTTTTCTATCTAACAAATAGTATTTTACTAAATTTAGACTTGTATCATTAAAACCATAAGACTGTAACTTATCTAATAATATAATGTGTGAAATATAGTCAAACGCTTTACTTAAGTGGCAGAAAATTGATCCTCGTAATTTTTATTTTCAAAACCGTTCACAATATTATAAATTAATTCTAAGAAGCTAGAGTGGTTGAACGCCCCTTCCTGAAACCAAACTAATTTTCAATTAACAGATTATTTTTTTCAAAATAATCACAGACATATTTTTTGAGAAGGATTTCGAATATTTTGGAAATAACACTGACGTAGTTTTCCACAAAACACCAAAATACTAATTACCGTACTCGACGCGCGTTTCGCCAACCAAGTTGGCATCATCTGGAGATGATTAAACTGAACTTATGCTAACAATCCACCCTATTTATACCTAAACTATTGTCATGGTTCACCGAACCATGATCCACGAACCAATAAAGCGGGCTATTTGAGATAGGCCCTCTGTCACTATTCATACTATTCTTACACTCTATGATTTCCAATCTTTCGAATGCATCCAGCTGTCTAGTATTTGTTACATTCGCTAATATCTATTTTATGGTTGTTCTCAAACGCATGTTGGGCTACACTAGACTTATCTGTTCTACCATATTTGAGATGGGCCATATGCTCTTTGAATCTAGTTTGAATTGATTATCTAGTCTGTCCAACATATTTTTGTTTACAGTCCTTACAGCTAATTTCGTAAATCCCCGATTTTTTGTTTGTTGCAATTTTATCTTTTGGAATGCCTAAAAGTTGTTGTCGTTTGTTTCCCTATGAATGAACTACTGCCATACCTACACCTTTAAAAATCTTACCAATACCACGGGTGAATCGAAGATCGAATGGAATCGACACAAATTTCGGATTTTCTCTTTCATTTTGAAATGTCGAGGAATTTCGAAGCGACTCATTAAACTTTCGTTTCCTGATTATTTTATCAATTAAACTTACAGAATATCCATTACTCGCAGCTATATCCTTAATCAATGCCTTTTCTTTTTCAAACCTCTCCTTATTGAGGGATAAGCTTAATAATCGATGGACTAGAAAATTAAAACTCGCCATTTTGTGTGAGATCAAAATTTCACCTTCTTGCAACTGAATATTTTTCACCTTATTAATGAAATCGTTATAATTAATCACAGAGAAACTAGGTGGTGCGATAGGTAAATTTTCGAACTCTTCTGTTAACCATTTTGATAGGTGGTAAGTCGGCGATCCGATTGCTGATACAATAGGACGTACCGACTTTCCTGGTTTATGCATCTTAAGTAAGCAGTATAATCTAGGTACACTTGGGTTAGATACATGTAACTTCCTATTTAAAGCTGGAGTAATAATGCAGGATTTAAGTACATTTCTTACTTCAGTAACCATTTTTGGTAAGGGATTTCTAGAAAGTTTTTTATAAGAACCATTACTAATTAGATTGTCTACCCTTTCATAATAGTCCTCTTTATCTAAAATAACAACCTTAGTGCCTTATCAGCTTTTAAATAAAAACAATCTTTTTTACTCATCCGTTTGATAATGTTTCTGTCTTTTGTAGATTTTGACTTTTTATGTACTTTAGTGACAATATTTGTCGAGATTTGATTTCTGCAAGCTTCTCTGACAAATCCTTTAGAGGAATCAGGAAGATGTTGAATTGAACTTTTTAGATGAGATTGTTGCAAGTGTTATTAAAATGATATAATCACTTGTTTATTTTTATTTACAAATTTCATTAACAGCTTTGTACGCATTCAACAAAAACATTAAAATTACTACTGGGTGAACTATAGAAACATACAATTATCATATTTTGAGTTCACAATGCAGTTTAATAGACATCCTTTTAACACCAGAACTTTAAAAAAATTCAGTTTACCAGACATTTTTCTACGAACAGAAGAGTTAGGGAATATATTGATCAGTCCCTTCGATAACAATAAATCTCCAAAACTGTGAAAACCTATAATGTAAAAAAATTTACTAACCTTTTTCCATTCCATGTACTTCAGCGTAACACCCATCTAGTTTCAAATAATCAACACCCCAGTCAGCAAAAGTGTTCGCATCCA
Source organism: Rhamnusium bicolor (assembly GCA_029963845.1). Taxonomy (NCBI): domain Eukaryota; kingdom Metazoa; phylum Arthropoda; class Insecta; order Coleoptera; family Cerambycidae; genus Rhamnusium; species Rhamnusium bicolor. Next base: position 27,823 of record JANEYF010005298.1, on the reverse strand, counting down.
ATTCCAAATTGTCTATGCTACCAGGATAACCGCCACAAGTATATTTTCCGTAATCTCCATAAATTCCAAATTTAAGACCTAGATCGTGTACCTAGAATTAAATACATATAGAGTGAAAACGAAAATTAACAAGGCTAAACAATCTTTTTGCTAACTATTATTTTCTTACTTTTACAAAAAAACAAGTATAACATATATTTTTAAACAATTATTTTCCCGGCTATTTGCTATTTGCTTTATTTATTTTTGGTTTTACTGAACAGAGCAGTTAAAAGTAAAATTAACAGTATTGTGTCAGTTGTACTGAACATAATGTGCATATT